>JAJHSJ010000009.1:74604824-74804824 GCA_021015155.1 Magnolia officinalis | reverse complement strand
TGTCCACGTGGCATCCGGTCCGCCATACATGAGTGGAGCTCCTGAGGCCATTCTTGGCCCCCGTGCAGGTCCGTATCTCATGGCCCACATGGCCAATGTGAACTTCAGAGCAGTACCTGCACCTCTTCACAGGAACGACCGCCCTAGCGAGCTTAGACAGGCCGTTGAGGAGCGATTCCCTGGCCTGGTTGACTCGGCGAGCCACGTCGACGAGTTCAGGAACAAGTAATCCGTTCTCGGGCGGTTGTAGGATCCTGCAAGGCTCGGCCTTCCTCGCCACCTTCTCCTCCTTCGCCCTTCGTATCAGCACTTTCATCGGTGTTGGATACGGCTTCCGTTCCGATTTCCTCCGTCGCGGTTTCGGAACGTCCGCGTACCAGGCATCTTCCGTGCCGGTTGCGGAGTAGGAATAAGGCCCACATCGGAACGGTGGGGATATCCTGGGCCGGAGAATTTCCCTAAATGCCCTCCTCTGCATCCCCTTTCTCTCTCCAGGCCTCCAAACCCTTTGCCCGTTTTGCCCCTACTTCAGAGCAGTACCTGCACCTGCTTCGATGATTCTTTTGAAGCAGAATTCAACGCATTCATGGTAAGGATTGGATGCATTTATACATTCCGGGTGAGCTCTTCCCTCGCCCATCATAATTATATGATTCTCTATGTTTCTATCGCCTGAAGAAGAAGAAGAAGAAGAAGAAGAAAGATTCAACAACGGATTACAGCTGTGAAAAAAGAAGAAAATACGAATTGAAATCAGCGGAATGCTCGCAAAACGTTAAAGATACATGTATCAAACTACTAGAAGAAGGGAAAAAAAAAAAAAAAAAAACCAGAGTCTTCCCTAAACACTCCAATTACACCAACACCAAACCCTAGAAAACCAAAATTCCTACCAAAAGAAATCAAATCACTCGAAAAGCCCTATATTTCGAACCAAAACTCTACGCAAATACAAATTTCCACAAATAACTCCAATTCCACCAAAATCAAACCCTATCACATATTTTCTAGAAATCAGAGGCGAATCGCATACCTTCCGATGCGAAATCTGAGAAACAAAAAACCTCCGAAACGAGCAGCCAATAGAAACGGAATCTCGCCGGAGATGGAGATCGGGTATTGGGTTTCTGGAATCCGAAAATAAGAGCGAGAGAGTGGGATATAGAATTCGAAAGAGGGTTTTAGAAATCCCTCTTCCAAAAGGACGCGGATTTCCTGCGAAGCCTTTGGCAGGAGTTCCTGCGCAAGGATGCGGGGTGGGGCCCACTGAGACATTTTTGAGAAATCCACCCGTCAATCCTTTTTTCTAGCTCATTCAAATCCGCACAATGTTCGTTTTACCTCATTTAACTAATATCATATGTTATTAGACGTACATTTGAGGGCCCACCTAATAGACGTTTAAGATTGGCTCATGTAGTAAAAGTATAAATATGGGCCTGTTTGGGAGCGTGGATTTGAAACCCTCCTCCTATTGTGTTTGGCAAACTGGATTGAGAATCAACTTTAATGCAAATGTAGCTATATGCATGGTATATTTATAGGCACTTAATTTAATTACTAAATTAACTTTGACATCTCTAAGTAATGAACGTATATAATGTTTGACTCAGTTGTTGCAATAAATTTATGCTTTGCCTGAAAATGATGAAATTTCAAATCTTAGATGGACCACAAGCACAAAATAATGTCCAACGATTTTTAACCGTTGATTTATAAGGACAATGTTTGGACAATGCTGATCATTGTATTAAAATAATTATAGTGATGCAATTGATAATCTAATTGTTTTGAGACGTTATTAGTGAGCCATGTGCCTAATAGAATACTAATCCGGTGACATACAAGTTACACATGCAACTCTTGGAAGGATTTTAGATGTATTCCTAGCTGATTTCAAACCCCATCTTGGAGCGGATTTGAAACCCTCGTTTACTTTGTGTTACCAAACAACTTAGGGATTTGAAATCCCCCCAAATCCATGGTGCCAAACGACCCCTTAACCATCTACAAGTGGACTCATTATTTGGATTGTGGATAACCGTACATCATTGCTACAAGTGATATGAACAAATCATTACAATCTTACATTATATCTACAACTAACAACTAACAGTTTGGTTTCTATTGTGGATGGGTTTGGCTACCGATGTTGGTCGGTGCTCTACGGGCCCCACCATGATGTATGTGTTTATACGAGTTCATGAATTTTCACGTATCATTTTAGGGGTTGATCCAAAAAATGAGGTAGATCTAAATCTCAAGTAGACCGCGTAATAGTTATTGAATGTCCTCTGTTAAAAACCTTGCATGGCCACTGTAATGTTTCTTTGACATCCAACCTGCTCATGAAATCAAACAGACCTTGATGAAGGGTAAAAGTAAATATCAGCTCGATCCACAACTCTATGGCCTCTGTACGTTTTCAACAATAAGAGTTCCATACGCACTATTTCTCATGTGTGGTCCACTCAATGCTAAGATCTTCCTAATTATTGAGCCCACTGGACAGTGGGGTCCACTGTGATGTATGTGGTTATCCAGGTGACCCACTGGACAATAGGGTCCACAATTATGTTTGGGTTTATTCACACAGCTCATCCAGGGGCTAAGCCTATTGTGTTGTATGTGTTTTATACATGACATCCCGTTGGCTATCTCCACAGTTTTTTTAGGGCAGAGGCCACCATGATGTATATGTTTTATCCAGGCTGTCCACCTTGATGATCTATTGTATATTCACGATTAAAATCGTGGCAAACCTAAGGGTCAAGTGACCAACCCAACTGAGGCTTAGGGTTGGGTGGATGTCCGCCTTTGTTGCCTTAGGCTCATCGAGCTGTTTGTACAAGGCCCACAACTTTGGGCCATGCTGTCCACATAGTATGTGTCCCATGCCATAGAGTCCACCATGATGTATGTATTTGATGGACATGTCGCCCATCCGTTTTACCATATCAATTTAGTGCATAAGGCCAACGGGGCCATGCCGCATGAACGGTTCACGCTGTTAGTGGAGCCATCCATTAGGGCCAATGGGATTCCTTATTTAAGCCGAAGCATATGCCACGTTTAGTTTTGTTATGAGTCGCTGATTCGACCCTTGCCCTAAACGATCTTTAGGGTCCGCCTTATGTAATGAAATGAATGCTGATGGAGGTACTCTGGTAAGTTCTCTAATATGGTGCTACCCAATAAGAGATTTCTTGAGAATGGAACCAGTAAGGACCAGAAGCTATTTCAGAATCATGCAAAAATCTGCACTTGAGGATGGTTGAGGAAATTGTTTGTGTTTAGTTTCAGTTGCATAAATGAGCATGATGTGAAAGTGGAACAAAAAGCAAGGGTATAGAGTTGTAGACAAGATGCATGGGAGAAAATGGATTGTATGACGTAATACTAAAATGTCTGCAACTTGTTCTCTAGATATTCCATTGAATTCCGTCAAGCCCACACACGCATACAACCCTACCTATCACACAAGTACACAAAAATGTGACATGCATGTGCAAATATCCAAGCAATCATTCAGTCCAACTACACTAAGTAGATTACCTAGGTTGAAATCTAGCAAGTCTACTTAGCTTGGAAAAACATATATATTTTATCCATCCATTAGCTCCAGGCAAAATATATATATAACATTCCACACGCTATTGTCTCTATATATGATTATATTCAATGCAATCCTTCATGTTGATCCCTTTATGGATGTGAATGAGGAAGAGTCATGGAAACAAAAAGGCATGAGTTGCCTCACCAATCCACATATCTTCCCAAATCCACACTCAAACCGACTCATAAAACAATCCTGCTCTTCAAATAACTACACCTTGCTTAACAACAAACAGCTTGGAAAAACATATTCTGTCCATTAGATTCTTGAAATTCATATTCAATGCAACCCTTCACCTTGACTCCTTCATGGATGTAAATGGAATAGAGAAATGGAAACATGGAGGAAAGAGTTGCCTTGCCAATCCAAGAACTTCCCAAATCCACACATCATCCAACCTTACCTTGAAAAGGGTCCAGTGGAATATAAAAATTGTCTATCGACTAGGTCTGACTGTCAAGACCGGAACCTAGCAAGAACCTATGCTGGTTGGCTCAGCCCTGGTACGAACCGAACCCAATCCATTACCCCTATCAACAAAGTTCTCTAGGAGGATTGTTAGGCACACGCGTGGATGAGGCATGTGATCATCTACAATGCATTACATGTGTAGAGCAATGGAATATGGAAGTTGTCCATCAAGAATCAAACTGTCAAGGTATTCTCACCAAAAGATCAGGCTGATGGGCTCACTAGGTGGGCCCAACTCAGTTCTTTGTTCAAGTAGTCAACTGACCTGCAAACCCAAAACAAAGACTACCCCTAAAAGTCCAGTCTCATCAAATATTGCCAGGAGATAATTATTATGTGGGTTTTTTGCATTTTAGCTTTCTTTGTTTTTCATTGGGCTATGTTTCTTTTGATTTCCTTTTCTTTTGAAGAACTTAGAACAAAGAAAAAATCAGAAAGGAAAATAATGAGGATAGGATGAATTGCTATTTTTTGATATATTACGGTCTCTGTACAATCCCCTATTTATACAAAGAAATGGGGAATATGCAATTAATGGAGAATCAATTTGCTGGTACGCTTCTATCCAAATTGAAACAATTTGCTTGCATGATTTGCTGGCTTTCTCTTCTTTAGGAAACCTCACACGATTTCTGTGTGTGTTGATTCCTTGACTTTTGCGGTGGAGTGCGGCATTCCTCAACACTCCCCCTCAAGTTGGCGTGGATATTTATGACACCCAACTTGCTGAGTAAGTGATTAAACTGTTTGAATCCAAGACCTTTGGTAAAAAGATCAGCAGGTTGCTGGCTTGTATGCATGTAGACTGTTTGAATGATGCCACTTTGGAGTTTTTCTCGAACCACATGACAGTCTATCTCGATATGCTTGGTTCGTTCATGGAACACTGGATTTGAAGCTATGTATATGGCGGCCTTGTTGTCACAGTATAGTCTAATTGGTTAAGAATGTATTACTTCAAGGTCTGAGAGTAAAGATTTTAGCCAAGTAACCTCACAACATGTAGAGGCCATAGACCTATATTCCGCTTCGGCTGAGGAGCGTGAAACTGTCATTTGTTTCTTAGTCTTCCAGGAAATGGGTGATTTTCCTAGTAGGATGCAATACCCGGTGACTGATCGTCTAGTGTCCCTGCAACGTGCCCAATCTCCATCACAATATGCATGGAGCCGAATTTCATTAGAAGCAGATAGGAAAATTCCTTGACCTGGAGTTTTCTTAAGATACCGTAAAACCCCGTGTGCTGCATCTAGAGCTGTACACGAGCAGACTATGGCTCGAGTACTCGCTCGACTCGACTTGGAATACTCGACTCGTACTCGACTCGCCTGAGTTAGAGCCGAGTACGAGCGGGTTTTCACTGCTCATTTACATTACGAGTAGAGTACGAGTCTATCGGTACTCGACTCGGTACTCGACTCGTACAG
Organism: Magnolia officinalis; assembly: GCA_021015155.1. Taxonomy (NCBI): domain Eukaryota; kingdom Viridiplantae; phylum Streptophyta; class Magnoliopsida; order Magnoliales; family Magnoliaceae; genus Magnolia; species Magnolia officinalis. The sequence continues at coordinate 74,799,310 of JAJHSJ010000009.1, read as the reverse complement.
GTGTATTATATAAACGCCCGAAAAAAAAAACCCTACCCCCACCCATCATTTCCCGTCCAGCACTCAACTCGCTCAAACCCTACCCCACCCCACCCGTCGTTTTCAAGTAGCGCCCGACCCCTTCCCTCCCAGTGAGCATTCAAAAAATTTCTCTCTCTCTCTCTCTCCCTCTCCCAGAGGCCAGAGCCCGTCCGGCCGTCCTTCTTCTTCTCTCTCTCTTTCTTTCACTCGCCCCTGTCCCCTGTCCGGCGGTGCTAGACCTGCCGCTCGTCCCTGCGTCCTCTCTGGTGCCTCAACTCGTCGCTGCCACTCGTCCGGTTGCCTCAGCTCTTCACTGCCACTCGTCCGGTGCCTCAGCTCTTCGCTGCCATCGCCCTGCCCTGCACGCAGCTGCCGGTCGTCCCTCTTCTGCTCGCCCGGTAAGGCCTGGGGTGGATTTTTTATTTTTTGTTGCTAATATATAGTAGAAATTGCTAATATAATTGTGGGATTAAGATCGTTGGAGGGGGATTGAACGCCCGGTCGGTACGATTGAACTTTCTAGGGCCTGTTTGGCCGGGTGAACTGGACGGGATTAGATCCAATTTTAGGGCGTGTTTGGCCGGGCGAACTGGATGGAATCCAATTTTAGGGCCTGTTTGGCCTGACGAACTGGATGGGATCCAATTTTAGGGGCTGTTTGGCTGGACGAACTGGATGGGATTAGATCCAATTTTAGGACCTGTTTGGCCGGGCGAACACCAGTCGCCCACCATTAAAAACTCGCACTCGTACTCAACTCGTGTGCTTGTACTCGAACTCGCCTCGAAAACTCAGACTCGACTCGACTCGACTCGTTTACTACTCGTACTCGACTCGTACTCGGGCGAGTAGAGTACAAGCAGGGGGTCATGCTACTCGGCCAGTAGAGCTCGAGTACGAGCAGCGGTCGGTCGTTTAAGAGTCGAGTACGAGTAGGGGATACTGGACTCGACTCGACTCGTGTACAGCTCTAGCTGCATCCAAGTGTGGTATTCGTGGCTTGTCCATAAACTGACTTAGTACATGCATTGAATAGGCTAAGTCTGGTCTTGTGATGGCTAGATAAATTAGCCTTCCAACAAGTCGCCTATATGACGAAGGATCTGAAATGAGTTCGCCCTCATTCTCATTGAGTGCAAGATTTTGATCCATGGGAAAGTTTCCAGGCTTAGCTCCAAGGAAGCCTGTATCTTCTAATATCTCGAGTGCATATTTCCTTTGAGATAGAAATATTCCTTTGGCTGAACGAGTCACTTCGATCCCCAGGAAATATTTGAGGATTCCAAGATCTTTGAGTTTGAAATGATCGCCTAGGAATTTCTTGACCTCATTAACCTGTGCCAAATTGTTTCCTGCAACAATAATGTCATCCACATAGACTAAAATGGCAGTGAAATTGCCCGCATGGGATCGGACGAAGAGTGAATAATCTGCCTTGGATTGTTTGTATCCCGCATCAATGAGAGTGGAGGAAAGTTTGGCATACCATTGCCTCGAAGCTTGTTTGAGACCATATAGAGACTTAACGAGCTTGCAAACTCTAGTCTCCCCCTTTCGTCCGAATCTCGGGGGAAGCTGCATATAGACTTCTTCATCAAGGTCTCCATAGAGAAAAGCATTGTTGACATCGAGTTGATGGAGGTGCCAGTTGCGAGCGGAAGCAAGAGCCAAAATGGTACGAATGGTGGTCATTTTAGCAACCGGAGCAAATGTCTCGATGTAGTCAATGCCTTCTTGTTGGCTATAGCCCTTGGAGACTAGACGAGCCTTGTACCGATCGATGGATCCATCAGGGTTGTATTTGATCTTGTATACCCATTTGCAACCAATGGGTTTCTTACCAGGAGGAAGAGGAGTAAGGTGTCAGGTGTTGTTGAATTCGAGTGCATCAATCTCAGCACGCATGGCAGTACGCCAGTTGGGGTCTGTCATGGCCTAAAAAAAAGACTGTGGTTCTTTGGCGAGAGAGAGGGCTGTGCTGAAAGCACGGTGAGAAGGAGATAAGCGGGAATATGATAAAAAATCAGTGAGAGAATAAGGAGTACCTGACGAATGGACCATCGCAGAGTCAAATGATTGAGTGGGCCGAGACGGCAGGACCTATTCCACATGAAAATCTTGCAAGTATGTCGGAGGCTAAGTAGGACGACTGGATCGTCGAGGTGGTGGAGGAGAGGGTAAAGGAGTGGATGGGGATGGAGGAGATTGAGTCGGTGAGGGAGAAGATGGTGACAAGGATGGAATTTTTGTGATGTTGTCAAGAGAAGGAATAGGACAAGGTAGGACGGGTTCCGTGGGCTCAGGAGTAGATGATGCAAAGGGAAAGAAATCTTCATGAAAGAGAACATCTCGAGACACAAAGATGTTGTGTGTGGCAATGTTATAAAGTCGGTATCCCTTTTGACCATATGGATAACCAAGAAAAACGCATCAAGATGCTCTTGGATCAAACTTAGATGGATTTTGCGAGTGAGTGGAAACAAAGCATAAGCATCCAAAAACTCACAAGTGACTGTATGCAGGTTTGACATTATGCAATCTTTCATAAGGAGACAACCCACCTAAAACAGGAGAGGGAATTTGATTAATGAGATAAGTTGCGGTAAGAATGGCATCCCCCCAAAAGTGTTTAGGCATATGGACTTGAAAAATTAATGTGCGGGCAACATTAAGAAGGTGACGGTATTTGCGATCAACTACATTTTGTTGGGGAGTGTTGACGCAACTGGATTGATGCAAGATGCCTTTGGGGGCATAGAATGAAGGCATGTCAAATTCAGGCCCATTATCACTTCGGATGATTTTTATGGTGGTGGAGAATTGGTTTTCAATAAGGTGAATGAAGGATTGCAAGAGAGAGCAGGTGTCAGATTTATGGCGCATTAAGTAAACCCAGGTACAACGGGTATAATCATCAACAATGGTGAGAAAATAGTGTGCACCAATAGTGGAAGGGACACGATGGCTCCCCCAAATGTCGACATGCAATAGGTCAAAAGGGTTAAGAGAAGAAATGGAACTAGATGGAAAAGGCGCGCGAGTCTGTTTAGCCAATGGACAAATTAAACATGATTCGAAATTGGAACTACAAATTTCTGAAAATTTATTGGAAAGAAAGGACAGATTTTTATTTGATAGATGACCCAAACGACGATGCCAAAGTTGGGAAGTGGGTGTGGATGTAGCCGCCTGACAACAAGCATTCTTGGTATTGGTGAAGTGGTATAAGCCATCCCGCTCAGTTCCCATCCCAATCATCTTCATCAAGCGTAGGTCCTGAATAAAACAAAAATTAGAAGAAAAAATGATGAGACAATGGAGGGTTTTGCATAATTTACGGACAGAGATTAAGTTGAAATGATAAGTCGGGACGCAAAGAACATTGTCTAAAATAAGATTGGAAGAGAAGTGAACTGATCCAATATGAGTAACGGTGGCATGAGAGCCATCCGGTAATTGAACAGTTCGACCATGTACTGGGAAAGATTGAATTAGGGTAGTGGGCAAGCAAACCATATGATCGGTTGCGCCACTGTTAAGAATCCATAAGAGATCATTAGTCGACTTACCTGACAATGAAGATTCGACACTGTACTTGGTGTGCCATGGATTGAGGGGGAACGGAGTTGTTGACAATGGCCAGAAGCTATTGGCACTGTTCATGGGTGAAAGGAAGGCTGCTGGTAGATGGATTGGAAGAAGCTTGATGGGCACTATGCTTGGGACCCTGATTAGGCTTTGAATTACGAGGTCCTAGGGGAAAGCCGTGGATGCGGTAGCATCGATCCACAGTATGACCTCTTTGCCACAGTGAGTACATTTGAGATACTTCCTGTGTGAACCGAGGTGTCCTTCCTTTCGTGGTTGATGGTTGGTGGCGGCCAAAGCAATACCTTCAACAGATGGTGGATACAGAATGCTGCGATGGCGTTCTTCTTGAAGCACAAGGGCATAGGTGCAGTTGATAGTGGGAAGCGGATCAATCAAAAGTATCTGTCCACGGATCGCAGTGTAGGAATCGTTGAGCCCCATCAAAAACTTCAAGACATGGTCTAGTTCTTGCTGTGTGAGAGTCTCCTTGCGTGCGCTGCAGGTGCAGGTAGACATTCCTTGAACTGCATATAACTCATCCCACAAGCTTTTCAATTTGGCAAAGTATGCACTAATTGATAAAGATCCTTGGACAAGAATATTAATATCTTGTTTAAGCTTGTATAAGCAGGGGTCATTGACTTGGGAGTATCGATCTTTTAGGTCGTCCTATATGGCGTGGGCGGTTTCACAATAGATCACACTATTAGAAATCTCTTTCGAAATGGAATTGAGAAGCCAAGAGATTACCATTACGTTGCATTGTCTCCATTGTGAGTATTCGAGGATTCGGAAGATGGTGAAGGCAACGTGCCATCAATGAAGCAGATCTTGTTCTTCGCTTGGAGTGCCAAGATCATTGCACGACTCCATGTGGAATAATTGTCCTCCGTGAGCAGTGGAGAAACCAAAATTAGTCTGGGGTGATCTGATTGTTGGAGGCATAAGTGATGATTAGGATCATCATATTTTTCCACCTTGGTTGCCATGAGAAGTGAAAAGATTATGATCTGGGTGTGATCTGGACCTGTGATTCGGGTCAGATCTGGGGCGTGGATCTGGGCTCAAATTAGAGTCTCTGTTTTGTGGTATTCAAAAATAGAGGAACATAATTGAAGAGAATTATCCTCAAACAGAAATTTTCCCTCAAGGATCGATATCGCTCTGATACCATGAAGAAATTAGAACAAAGAAAAAATCGAAAAGGAAAATAATGAGGAAATGATGAATTGCTATTTTTTGATATATTACAGTATCTGTACAATCCCTTATTTATACAAAGAAATGGGGAATATGCAATTAATGGAGAATCAATTTGCTGGTACGCTCCTATCCAAATTGAAACGATTTGCTGGCATGATTTGCTGGCTTTCTCTTCTTTAGGAAACCTCACACGATTTCTACGTGTGTTAATTCCTTGACTTTTGCGGTGGAGTGCGGCATTCCTCAACATCTTTTTTTTCTTTTTCTCCTTTAATTCATTTGGTTCATCATCATCATCATTTAAGCCTTGTATTTGGGTTCAACTACATGAATCTTGTTCTATTTAGGGTCAAATACATGAATCCTATTCCGCCATTCCACTCTATCGAGGACGTATCCTTAGTTAAACCGTCATTAACATATTCTTACTACTTCCCCCACGTCATTTTGGCCCTTTCCCTTGTCCTTTTATGATGCAATCGTCTCACATCTCACATGTGCATGTTGTGCACGTGTGTACAAGAAAAGGATCACCTTCCTTTTTTAGCCCATCATCACTTCCTATTTCTTTCAAATCTCTAGATTAGGAAATATGCTTTTTCTTTCATATCTTCATTTTAGGCAGGGAATAATTTTAAATATTTTATTGTCTAAGTATCTTATGATTTTAGGCATTTTCTTAATTAGAATGTTTTGTTATTTAGGTGCTTTCCTAATTTTATAGAGTTTTAAATTCCACATCTTTTATTACAGATTGTAAGGTTGATTATAAATAGGACTTGTGGCTTATGAAATTATAATAAATAAATAAATAACTGATTAATATTCTCTTTATAAAATTCTCTTATTTTATCTACGGTAGTTGTTGGAGGGAGGGAGAGTGGTCTCTAGTTCTAGGCTAGAGGATTGTTGAGCTTGCTCACGGTCATGCATTTTGTGATCTCTAAGATTTGGCTAGAGGATTGTTAGGTCTTTCCCACAATCTCTTTCTTTTCTTATTGATTTATTTGCTTTTCATTTTGGATTTACATCAAATTGGTATCAGAGCAAGTTCTGCTCTTGGGAAAACTAGAAGGTAATTATTTTTTTCATCTCAAACTAAGCTTTCATCTTTCCCCTTCATCCATCCATCATCTTTCATATTCTTTTCTTTCATCTTTTACCCATCTCAAAATCACCAAACCCTAACTCTACAAAAAAATATTCTTCCAACCTTACCACATTCTAATCCCGTTCCAACATATCAATTCATTGCCCTTCCTCTCTTTCCTTACCAAAAAAAAAAAAAACATAAAGAAAAAAAGAAACAAAAAGAGAGAAAAATAAGACTTGTTTTCATGCTCTGCCAAAGCCCGTTGTCTTATGCACCGCATTAAAAGGGGGATGATTTACAATCCTAAGATGACCACACAACCTCAAGATGAAACTATCACAACATTGCAATAAGTGGTCGATTTGATCACAAAACGGATGAATGACTTAGAGACCCGTTCCATAGCCAAAATAAATGCTTTAGAAAGATATATTATTGTTGAGAAGTGGAGCCACATCTGGGGCCGCCCACGACCAGTCGAGGTTGCGCGGATTTCGTGTCGCAAGTCCTTTCACAACTGGGATGCGAAAGGAGTTTCGCGGATTTCGTGTCGCAAGTCCTTTCGCAACTGGGATGCGAAAGAAGTTTCGCGGATTTCGTGTCGCAAGTCCTTTCGCAACTGGGATGCAGAAAGGGAAGTTGCCAAAACTATAAATTGGAGTCCCTAGGGCTATTCTAGGTTAAGGTGAATTTTAGAAAATTATTCTGAGGTGTGGGCAAAGGATTTTCTCTGTACTTTCAAGGGAGAGGTTAGTATATTGCCTTGTAATCTTCGTTTCTCTTCATAGTGGAATTTTGCATCCGTGGTTTTTTACCCTAATTTGGAGTTTTTTCACGTATATCTTGTCTTGTGGTTTGTTTTGGATTGCTTTGATCTATTTCTAGTTTATATTTCTTTCTGTCTATCGTTTGTGGGTGAGGCCTTAGATTGGATTTAGGCTCACTGCGTTGTTGGCGTGCTGCGCAACAACTGGTACTAGAGCTATTGGTTTAGTTCTATTGGAAGCGATGGCAGAAGATGGGAAAACTAGAATTGAGAAGTTTGATGGTTCAAACTTTGCCTTCTGGAAGATGCAGATGGAGGATTATCTGTATCAGAAGGACCTCTATATTCCTCTAGGAGGAAAAGAGAAGAAACCAGAAAAGTTGACAGATGATGAATGATTTTTACTGGATAGGAAGGCTTTAGGAACGATCCGACTTTCTTTGTCTAAGAGCGTCGCCTTCAATATATCCAAGGTAAAAATGACAAAAGAATTAATGGAAGCCCTAGCCACCATGTATGAAAAGCCCTCAGCATCCAACAAGGTTCATCTTATGAAACAGCTATTCAACATGAAGATGTCAGATGGTGGGAGCGTGGCTGAACATCTAAACGAGTTCAATACAGTCACGAGCCAGTTGGAATCCGTTGGCATTGCTTTTGAGGATGAGGTCAGGGCGTTATTGATCTTATCCAGTTTGCCAGACAGTTGGGATGGTTTGGTGATTGCTGTGAGCAATTCTTCAGGATCGACAAAGTTGAAATTTGATGATGTGGCCGGTCTAATTCTCAGCGAAGAATCTAGAAGGAAGGCATCAGGAGTTTCAGGGGATTCAGGGAATGCTCTAAACGTTGAAGGAAGAGGAAGATCGCTGAACAAAGGAGGCAATAAACACGGGCGTTCTAAGTCAATGCATGAATAAGTCCAAGGGACCGAAAGACAAAGACGGGTGTTGGCATTGCGGCAAAAAGGGGCATATGAAATGTGATTGCAGGACGCTCAAGAAACAAGAAGGAAGCTCTCAAGTGGGAAAGATTTAGTGAATCTGTCTGAGGAGAGCGACACAGAGGCGTTGATCTTGTCTCTTGATGCGAGGAATGAGTCTTGGGTTATAAACTCGGGTGCTTCGTTTCATGCTACTTCGTGTAAGGAAGTTCTGCGTGATTATGTGTCAGGTGACTTTGGGAGAGTCTACCTGGGTGATGATGAGCCGTGCAATATTGTTGGAAAGGGAGATGTTCATGTAAATCAGAAAGACGGAACGGTCTTGAAATTGAAGGATGTCAGACATGTACCGAGTTTGAAACGTAATTTGATCTCAGTGGGACAGTTGGCTGATACCGGTTATGTGACGACATTCACCAGTGACTCCTGGAAGATCACAAAAGGTGCCTTGGTAATATCTCGAGGCAAAAAGGAAGGTACTTTGTACGTGACTTCAGGATCGTATAGTTCACTCGCAGTCGCATCAACTGGAGTGAATGGGCAGTTATGGCATCAGAGGCTGGGACATATGAGTGAGAAAGGGATGAAAGTGCTATTGTCAAAAGGGAAGCTACCAGGGCTGAAGTTTATTGACTTGGAATTCTGCGAGGACTGCGTGTATGGCAAGCAGAAGAGGGTAAGCTTCAAGAAGACGGGACGCGCTCCAAAGACACATCTGTTGGAGCTTGTACACACTGATGTGTGGGGACCGGCACAGGTATTATCTCTTGGTGGCTCACGTTATTTTGTTACCTTTATTGATGATGCTAGTAGAAAACTGTGGGTCTACTTCTTAAAACATAAATCTGATGTATTTGATGTATTTAAGAAGTGGAAAGTTATGGTAGAAAATGAGACAGGTAAAACAGTAAAGTGTCTCAGATCTGACAATGGGGGAGAGTATTGTGATAAGAGGTTTGAGGAGTATTGTGCAGCAAATGGAATCAAACATCAGAAAATGATTCCAGGGGACCACAGCAGAATGGTGTGTGGCTGAGCGCATTAACAGGACCATCCTTGAGCGCGCCAGGAGCATGAGGTTACATGCAGGGTTGCCCAAGACCTTTTGGGCAGATGCTGTGAATACTGTCGCATATCTCATCAATAGAAGTCCCTCAGCACCATTGGATGGTGGGCTACCAGAAGAAGCGTGGACTGGGAAAGAAGTGAACCTTGCACATCTCAGAGTGTTCGGTTGCACTTCATATGTTCACATTGATGCAGAGCACAGAAACAAGCTGGATGCGAAGTCCAGGAGGTGCACGTTTATAGGCTATGGGCAACATGATTTTGGCTACAGGTTCTGGGATGCAGAAAACAGAAAAATCATCAGAAGCAAGGACGTAGTCTTTAATGAAAAAGTGATGCATAAGAATAGTGTGCAGGAAAATAAGGCCGAGAAAAAGGAATTCGTAGAGTTGAAAGAGTTACCGGACATGGGTGTTACAGTGCCACAGGATGAGGCAGAGCCGCATACACCAGTTGTGAGGAGGTCTACTCGGGAGAGGAGACCCACGGTCTGATACTCACCCTCCTTACATTATCTACTACTGACAGATAATGGTGAGCCAGAGTGTTTTGAAGAGGCGTTACAGTCAGATATACGGGTTAAGTGGGAGCAGGCCATGGATGATGAGATGGACTCTCTTGAGTCTAATCGTACATGGGAGCTAGTCACTCTACCCAAGGGTAAGAAAGCTCTTCATAACAAGTGGGTTTACAGACTGAAGGAGGAGCACGATGGTTCGAAACGGTACAAGGTCAGATTGGTTGTGAAAGGGTTTCAACAAAAGGCAGGTATCGATTTCACTGAAATATTTTCACCGGTAGTGAAAATGTCTATGATTCGCATGGTCTTGAGTATAGTGGCTTCAGAGGACTTACATCTAGAACAGCTAGATGTTAAGACAGCCTTTCTTCATGGGGACCTTGAAGAAGAGATATATATGCATCAGCCGACAGGATACGTGGCACCAGGTAATGAGAACAAGGTGTGCAGACTGAAGAAGAGTCTATATGGCCTGAAGCAGGCCCCGAGGCAGTGGTACAAGAAGTTCGATAGTTTCATGTCGGGAAACGGTTTTAGGAGATGTCATGCAGACCACTGTTGTTACTTGAAGAAGTTTGATACGTCATACATCATCCTTCTTCTGTACGTTGATGATATGCTTGTGGCTGGCTCAAGCATGGAGGACATCTCAGATCTCAAAAGACAATTGTCTAGAGAATTTGCCATGAAGGATTTAGGAGCTGCAAAACAAATCCTAGGCATGAGGATAAAGCGTGACAGGGAAAACAAGAAATTAGTTTTGTCACAGGCAGAGTACATATCCAAGGTACTTGATCGATTCAATATGGGAGGTGCTAAGCCGGTTAGCACTCCATTAGCCAACCACTTCAAGCTATCTAAGGAGCAAGGTGCAAAGACGCAGGAGGAACAGGACTACATGGCTAAAGTCCCATACGCGTCAGCTATTGGGAGTCTCATGTATGCTATGGTGAGCACGAGGCCAGACATTGTTCAAGCAGTGGGAGTTGTTAGCAGGTTCATGAACAACCCCGGGAAGGAACATTGGGAAGCTATGAAGTGGATCCTTAGGTACTTGGTAGGTACTAAAGACGTAGGGCTGTGTTATGGTGGATCGAAAATCAAGTTACAAGGCTACGTGGATTCAGATTTGGCAGGAGATATCGACAGCAGAAGAAGCACTACGGGTTATGTTTTTACTCTGGGTAGTGCTGCAGTCAGTTGGGTCTCTCAGTTACAAAAGATAGTATCTATCAGTACGACAGAAGCAGAATATGTTACGGCTACAGAAGCATGCAAGGAGATGGTGTGGATGCAAGGTTTTATGGAAGAGTTGGGTAAGAAGCAAGCAGATTGCAAGCTGTACAGTGACAGTCAGAGTGCAATACACTTGGCTAAGAATTCAGCCTTTCATTCAAGGACCAAGCATATTGCCATCAGATATCACTTCATACGTTCGTTACTGGAAGATGGATCGATTGCTCTGGAGAAGATTCATACAAGTGAGAATCCTGCGGATATGCTGACCAAGGCGGTCACAAGGGAGAAGCTGAAGCTCTGTTCAGCTTTGATTGGTCTTCAAGCTTGAAGACGGGGAGGTGGTGCACTCCGGATGAAGAAGACAAAGGTTTATGGAAATGTGTCTCCAAGTGGGAGATTGTTGAGAAGTGGAGCCACATCTGGGGCCGCCCACGACCAGTCGAGGTTGCGCGGATTTCGTGTCGCAAGTCCTTTCGCAACTAGGATGCAAAAGGAGTTTCGCGGATTTCGTGTCGCAAGTCCTTTCGCAACTGGGATGCAGAAAGGGAAGTTGCCAAAACTATAAATTGGAGTCCCTAGGGCTATTCTAGGTTAAGGTGAATTTTAGAAAATTATTCTGAGGTGTGGGCAAAGGATTTTCTCTGTACTTTCAAGGGAGAGGTTAGTATATTGTCTTGTAATCTTCGTTTCTCTTCATAGTGGAATTTTGCATCCGTAGGTTTTTTACCCTAGTTTGGGGTTTTTCCACGTATATCTTGTCTTGTGGTTTGTTTTGGATTGTTTTGATCTATTTCTAGTTTATATTTCTTTCTGTCTATCGTTTGTGGGTGAGGCCTTAGATTGGATCTAGGCTCACTGCGTTGTTGGCGTGTTGCGCAACAATTATTGTTTTTGAAAACATAAACAAGGGAATCAATCCAGACCACCAAACATCTATGCATGATCTTGATAGAGAATCAGAGTCTGAAAATGTTGACTCAAGAAGAATATGAGCCTGTATATGGGGCCCAACAACATCACTATGCACAATCGAGAGCCTGAGGGATGAACAACCTCCGATGGGATCATCCAATTTATCCCGAAGGAGGAATGAATATTCGCACTTCGAATCCTGCCAAGCATGTCAAGATTGATATTCCAATTACGATGGTAATTTAAATCACAAAGTGTTCAATGACTGGCTAAAGTCAATGGAGCGATATTTTCATTAGTACGAAATGGAAGAAGTTGTCAAGTTGTGTTTTGCTACCTTGAAACTTAAAGGCACGGCTTAAGACTAGTGGTTCACTATCAAAGAATATCTACAACAGTGTAGCCTTCCTCCCGTAAGCAAAAGTTAAAATGAAGTGAACATTTCTGCCACTAGATTACGAGATAACCTCTTTTCAAGAGCTCCTCACACTTTAACAGGACAATCTAACCATAGAGGAGTACACTCAATGTTATTATGACTTAGTCATTCGATGCCATTTAACAGAAACTGGAAGACAACAAGTGGCAAGTTATTGTAATGGGTTACGATTCAAGATTCAAAGAGAGTTGGTAACTGTTCGGCTCAACAGCGTAGACGAGGCGTATCAAATGGCCTGAAAAGTGCAGGACTAGAAGTTGGTTATAAGGCATGGTAACCCTTAAGGAGAGAGCCATGCATCCAACCACCCCACTACTAGTGGCTCCACTTCACGCCCACAACCATTTGTGGCCCATACTAATTTACATTGGGATTACAAAATTGGTCAGAATTTCGCCCAATTCGCTTCCAATCCTCTTCCCTGAAATGGTGATACAAAGGGAAAGTCTGTTACAGTAACGTAAGAAAGGTCGACCAACAATTGCTTAAGTGTGGTGGTCGTGGACATTACACGACTGAGTGTCCCTCTCGCAATCTCCAATTTTGCAAGACAGAAAACTTCATTACAGACCAAGTAGAAAATAAACATACAAATGATCCAGAAGATGATGAACATGAACTTGAGGAAGGCCTCGATGGCCTAAATGAAAATAAGTTCTCATTGGTAGTTAAAAGGATTCTAACAGGAACAAAGGAAGACGCCCAAGAAGATTGGTTGCGAACAAATATTTTCCATATACGAATATCGTGTGGTGGAAAGGTTGTCAAGGTCATTATTGACAGAGGCAACAACATGAACGTGATCTCACAAAGCATGGTGGACAAGTTAAAACTGAAACCTCAAACACATCCCAAGCCATACATGATTGCGTGGGTGAATGATACGTTCATCCCTGTGACTAAGAGGTGCTTAATTAACTTCTCTTTAGGTCGTCATGAAGAATCGCTTTGGTGTGACATCGTTCCAATGAAGGTCACACATATATTACTGGGGCGCTCGTGGATATACGACAAGGATGTAACTCACAAGGGTTGCAAGAACACATAAATTTATATACAAAGGAAAGCCTATTACTCTAAAGTCTTAACCCTATGTAGGATGATAAATTTGAAGAGGCAAAGTCGGCTTCTGTAGTGTTAAGTATGGCCCAATTCCTGGAGGAGAGTCATGAACGTGGAATCACGTATGCTTTGGTAGGATGTAAGATCGATACAGTTAATAATGTTGTTATTCAACCACCTGAGATTCTGGTCATTCTATCCCAATTTTAGGATTTTGTCCCTGATGAACTACCAAGTGAGCTTCCACCCATGTGCAACATTCAGCGTGCAATTGATTTGGTACCTGGAGCGCCATTACCAAATCTTCCAGCATACCGAATGAACCTGACAAAGCGTGCAGAGCTTCTTCGACAAGTGTAAGAATTGTTAACGAAGGGGTTTATTCCTGATAGCCTCAGCCCGTGTGTTGTGCCAACATTGCTGACACTAAAGAAGGATGACAGTTGACGAATGTGTGTTGACAGTCTCGCCATCAACAAGATAACAATAAAATACCATTTTCCCATTTTTCACCTAGATGACATGTTAGACATGTTGGTAAATTCTACAATTTTTTCGAAGATTGATTTGCGAAGCAGGTACCATTAGATAAAAATTATCCTAACGATGAATGGAAAATTGTTTTCAAGACAAAAGATGGATTATATGAATGGCTATTTATGCCCTAAGCTTGACAAACGCACCTAGCACACTCATGCGGGTGATGACGCAAATTCTACGGCCATTCATTTGCAAGTTTGTCGTCGTATACTTCGATAATATCACCATCTATAGTCATTCACGAGAAAATCATCTGGACCATCTTCACCAAGTGATGAGAGTACTACGCCATGAGAAACTCTACATTAATTTGAAAAAGTGTACCTTCATAAGTTCTAGCGCGGTCTTTCTGGGGTTCGTCGTTTCAACAGAGGACGTGAAGGTTGATTCAGAAAAGATAAGGACCATTGTTGAATGGTCTACTCCCATAAACATTCATGAGGTTCACAGTTTTCATGGACTTGCGAAATTTTATCGAAGGTTTATTTGGAACTTTAGTTCCATCATGGTGCCAATTACTGAATGTATGAAGTCCAGTCCATTTGAGTGGACTAAAGTAGCAACAAATGCATTTCAAGAAATGACGCAGAAAATGATAGAGGCTCCAGTTCTTAGACTTCATGATTTCAAAAAAGTGTTTGAAGTTACCTGTGATGCATCGCACGTAGGCATAGGAGGTGTTCTTATCCAGGAAGGACATCCGGTGGCCTTTTTCAGTGAGAAACTAAATGAGGCACAAAAGAAGTATTTTATTTACGATGTGGAGTTTTATTCTATTGTACAAGCTCTGAAGCATTGGTTTCATTACCTCATTTATCGAGAGTTTGTGCTCTATTCTGATCATACAACATTAACTTACTTGAATTCTCAGAAGAAGTTGAGCGTCAGGCATGCTGTGTTTTAGAAACTATACCAAAATCATTGGTTTCAGGCAATTGGTACTCTTAGAATTTTTAGAAATTTTCTAGAATTGGAAATGGAATGAAATTTGGTAGGAATAAATTATACTTCATGATGAACTATCATAAAATATATAATATATATATATATATATATAGAGAGAGAGAGAGAGAGAGAGAGATAGGAGAGAGAGAGAGAGAGAGAATAATCTAGTAACTAAAAGTACCAAAAAATTACCGGCAATAGACCTATTGAAACTGAAAATTTCTGCAACTTCTTGTTGCCGATGAACCGCACGTATCTTTTTCGTTTTAGATTTTTTGTATTTGTGTCTTCTTAGGAATTGCTTATAATCATATTAGGAATCATCTTATATGATTAAATTAACATTTTCTATTTTTAGCATATTTTACTAATTGGATAGTTTCTAGTTGAATTAGGGTCCTTGATTAGGGTGCTTAGAGCCAAATCACTGTTTCTGATAATTGCGAGTAGGCCACACTATGAATTTAGCTAATCCAAACCACAATCATCGTGCATAAGAAATTTCGCTACCCAATTTATCCCGAAAATGCCCAAATTCACTGGATTAGATACAGATCGCAAGTTAGTGGTCCGCTAGACTCGAAACTATAGAATAATGACTGTCTTACCGAGCTTGAAGTCCATCTCGGATGTTGAGCCAGGATAATATCTCGAATTGCTCAACTTGGACTCACAAGGTAAGTGTATGTGATGTGTGGAAATTCTTGAAATCAATCCAGAACTTAAGTTAGTTGTCTGTGTCCGGTCTTTACCGAAGTTGTGGCTTTCGGGCCGTTATATTATGACTAAATTTAGGGCAACAACCTATAGTAATATCCTACACGAATCTGTATAGTCGCGGGCCCGATCGATGGTCGGTGACCGTCAAAATGACTTCTGATCATACCCATCGATTTATGCGTCCAAATGGTGGGCCGATTGTGTCTATGCATAGATCATCATTAGGGCCAACTTTCCACGGTGGGTGTCGACCCCTACACCCCATAATGAGCCCCAAATGGTAGAAACACACTCCCTAGGGCTAGTATAATAAAAACTCAGCCCTCAAGGCCATTTGCACCAAATCTGGTGTTATAAATAGGGATTTTGGGGGCACCCCTTGCCCCCATCCGAATTTGTCCTAGCAAATGAGAGAAATAGAGGAAGAGAGGAAGAGAGAAAGAGGAAGAGAATGAGACTAAGAGAGAGAAAGGGTTTCTTGGTATTACTTTCACCAAATTTCTCTTAACAAAAACCCTTGAAGCTACCGTTTCTTCCACTTCCATTCATGATCGAAGGTAAGATTTGCATCCCACCTTCCAATTTAAGCTCCTTAATGATGAATTCCATGTATCTTACAGAAATCCTTCTATTTAATCTATGAATTACATAAATTCTTCTATTTAATCTATGTTAGCTAACTCTAAGATTTGTCCATGTTAAGATTTAGGGTTCCAACAATTGATTAGGAGTGACTCATTTTATTACGAAAGCCATATTTAGGCATGGCCCCTTCTGGATGCTATTGTATGCCAATTTTGAGCCTTAACTCATCAAATCGAGTTAGAGTTTACTCGAACTAAGCTAGGTAGAATCATTAACCCTTAATTAAAATCTAATTAGATTATAATTCACATTACTAACAATGAAATTTCCAATGAATTAGGATTTAGAGCATTTTTTTCAAATTCAAGGGGTTAAGGTCGCATTCGAGTCGATGATTTCGATTCTAAAGTGAAGATCTACTCTCAAGCTTCTACTTGACATTTTAAAATAAATAAAAATGTGTATATTTTTATTTGGTTGATAATATGCTCGATGAAATGCTTGAATGACATGAAACTCTTAATATTATAATTTTTCAATATTGAATGCATAGAAATGCTAATATGATTGAATTATGTCGTTGTGGTGGATTGAGCTTCACAAATTATTTAAATATACGGATAACCCACTTTAGGGAAGCTATTACAGGCTTATAGGCCAACCAGAGTTAAACGCGGACGATCGACAATAGTTGGAGCTACACAGGATGCTTTACACCCGATGCCAATTTACTCAAGGTCCTCCATAGTCAATCACATCAATCTAATGCAAGCTTGATCATTTTTGCGCTTGATGATTATATAACATTCAATAGAATCTGTGATACCACCATTACCATTGATTTAGTGTACTCATAACCATTAGTGCGCTACGATCTCCTAAGACTCATGAGCTGATCATGGTGGTATGGGATACCGTGTTCGAGTTGTCGGCCTATGATGGGGCGACGAGCCTCCCCATAGTGACTATTAAGCATTAATAGAGGTGATAGAATATTATTCGAATGCCCCCCGTCAAATTACCTGACCAATGGTTCGTGCTAGAGTACCATTCGAACGACCGAGAGTGAATGGAATTGTGTGACGAGTCATTTCCTTTGTATTGATTTAGTTTTGAGTGACAAGTCCGCACATTTGAGGTTCATACTCGATATTGGATGATGACCCGTACCTTGTTAATGCCTTAATTTGGATCAATGGACACTGGTGAGGAGTCGTCACGTGCCGCAATGAGCTAAGTGATCCAGATAATGACTCGTGATATAATGGCGATATCCTAGCTTCATCAACCTGTTGTATAAACTGGGACTAATAATCACTTGGCTAATCATACATATTATAAGATAAGTTACGATTTGACGTTGGAGTCGCTTGTGATAGAATGTTAGCATTTGCGAAATAGGCGTGAAATTCGCTTGTGATGGCGTATTGGATTGTAAGGAGCATGCATCATTTTATCATGACATTAATATATTTACCAAATAGATTAGAAAATTGTTTGTTTGTTATGTCATTATTACTTGCTCTTGGTTGTGTTGGTAATATGTGTAACTTACTTAATAGTTGTGCGTTAAAGATGACATGTTTAAGTGTATTACATGTATGAATATGTATTTGTTGTGAACCTATTATTCACTAAAATGTCTCAAGTGACAATTTTGAGGGTATTTTTTTCACTACGTTGCCGTTTGACACCACCTATTTGACATATGTAGATAACTTAGGAATAGGACCAATCGGTGGTGCACTTGGGGCACCCAATAGATCCCTAGTTTTTTCTCGCTTGGTAGTTGTTCTTTTGTTCCTACTATGATTACTATGGATTGTATAATTCTCACATGGGTGGTCACCACTTTTGGAACTGTAACTTATAGGTGTTAGTCATATATTTTTAGATTTTGCTATCTCTACCTCGCTTTGGTTCCGTTAAGTTGAAATGTGTTAGTCCAATTATTTGTGTCTAAAATGAACGTGAATCTAAATGAGAACACATATGCATTTTATAAAGTTAATACATGGAACTCGAGATTGAAGTCTATGTACTCAGGTGCCGATTTTTAGGGCGTTACAAATTTTCTTTGACAGGTGTCAAGGAATCCCACAACAATTCACAAGAATGGACCACACAGAGATAGAGTTGATGTGGAAGAAGGATGAAAAACTCATTCCTTATCTCATTTTTATAAAATTTCTTTCATTTTTCTGATTCACACGCCTAAGGGGAAGGGTGTCTAGGGCTTCTCATTTCAACTCCTCGGAAATTTGATCAAATAAATAAGGAGGAAGTTAGAATTTCAGGAAAACACCAGTATGGTACTCTGCCACCTTATAGACAACTCCGTGACCTATTATGAGTGAAGTGCATTGATCTGTATCATCAATGTATATACTCATGATCTAATTCCTCAACTACCATGGCCATTCACTAATGATCATATCCCATGTCAATCAAAAGTGAACCATTAGATCTAAACCATCAAGTTATCATCAAGTGCGATCAAAGCAGTTTTAACTGTTAAAAACCTTTGAAAAATTGATTAAAATAATCATAGTGTTGGACCTAATGAAAAAAATCATTTGATGAGTCCCTGATTTATTCAAATTAAAGTCATAAATATGTTCCTAAGTAAACCAGTGGATCCCTTATTGAACTGTGCAAGAATTAATGGGTCTTGATGGAAGTACTCTCCTACATTCACTTTATTGACCCTTGCATAAAACTTGTAGGAATAACCAAAGCTAACCGACCAATTAAGATCATGACCCTTATACATCATCAAGTTTAAGGAATAATCACCTTTCATGCATCTCACGATCACAATTTAAACTAATGGGCCCACGGACTGACTTGATCTCGATCTGCCAATGTAAGTGACTAAAAATCGAAACATACATCATTTGTTCATGGCACACTCACACTCCTGTGTAAGGTAAGGCATAAACCAACACCAAGTCAGTTTCCAATGGTGGAGACTGTCCATCAAGATGACCATACATCTTATGAAATGATATTAACAAGTGTGTCCCATGAACCTATGACGGTCATAGTTTAACAAGGTACTGAGATTCATGGACCACGACTTTCCCGGGTCAATGACCATCATGTCCAATCTCAAGTTCCCAAATACTACCAGAGGAATCACTCCTCAACAAATCCATAATAAATATTCAAACCAACATTATAACTGATGATCAATAGGATATCCACCAATGACTCGTGGTCATTATGATCTATGGCTGAAATCACCATATCACATTCATACATTTAATTGATTAGAGCTTACATTGATTTTTCAAGGCACTGGCTACAGCAGTTACCTAAATCATTTATCTTAGTCCCTATTATTTGGGCTGTCAAACTAAGCAAGGCAAAGAGAGATGGAGCAAAGTAGAAAGAAGCAAATGCAATAAAGAAAAATAGCAAAGACCCCCAAAGGTTTGCTAATTCCACACTTTACGCATCTGTCCGGGATTTGAGCTTTGAAAATCTGGCTTAAAAATCACCCAAAGGTGAGCCACATCATACAAAGCATATGGACAGCTGAATAATCTGTTACAACCAATTTGTGTCTTACCTTTTGGAGTGAAACTACCTTATTTTTGAGGCAGAAGATCTAAGCATTACTTACAAGGAGGTGGAAAACTGATAACTCAATCAGGTATTACATACTGGCAGGGTGTCTTTGTGCTGCTTCCCCCTCTGTCTCTGCTTTCTTTTCTGCTCATGCCTTGCCAACCTTTGAAACATTCGTGGGGCCACAGAATTTTTTGGATTGAGATAATATTTTTGTATTTTCAGATAATCCCAATAAGAATTACCTTATGAACAGTTTGGATGAATATAAACATCATGGTGGAACCCATAAAGGTTTCAATGGCAGGCATTTCCCTCCCCACCTTCTCCTGTCGTGCCGCGGGATTGAGTTTTGGACCTGCCTCAATTTTCGGCTCACTTCCTAACATAATAAGCAGGAAAAATGGATGAACAGGATGGATTTCTCACAAACATCGTGGCGGGTCCAACCTAAATTCTGACCGCAGCAGATCCATGCAGGCATGCATCTCCCTCTAGCTGCTACAAATCTTCCCCTTTCTCTCAAGAATAAAAGGAAAAAGGACTTCCAAACAGCATAATCATGCTCTGAAATCCCCCAATCATGGCCTCCTTTCTTGATGCAAAAAGATGATCAGTTGAAAAACTCCATGGCCAGAAGAACAATGGCTAGATCGAAAGAGCTAGCAATTACCATTTGAAGATGCAAAGTTCATTAATTCGACCTTAGAATTCCCTACAAAAATAAAATAAAATAAAAACTAAAATCCTGATTTAACCAATAAATTTCAACAACTTCTCTCTATAATTACATTTATAAAATGCCTATCTTATAAACAAAAACAAAATTTCAATGGCTACACGTGTTCACAGATGTTACACATGCTCTTCCTCTCTCAAATCTTTCATTTTCTTGAGCCACTTCCCTCCATGCATGAGGAACAAAAAAACCCAAAGGAAGGTTACTTGCACCGACATGTCTGAGATCATCCAAGCCATTCATCACGTTGGTCGTTACACATGTAGATCGAATGCAGCACATCATCACTTATCCATTTCTTTTCTTATGAACAACCCATGTAGATCGAATGCAGCTCGTCATCACTTATCCATTTCTTTTCTCATGAACAACCCATGTAGATCGAATGCGGCACATCATCGCTTATCCATTTCTTTTCTCTCGAGCGAGGCCCAGCTAATGGTATCATTTTCGCTACAGAATGTTTACTGGAGAGTTGGGTGATGAACAGCCAAGATTTAGGACGAGTGTGGGAGCCCTTGCTTCTGGCACATGCAGATGCATGGCGGCAAATGGCAATCCTCAGAGAGGAAAAAAATGGTGGAAAATGAAATCTCACAGGGCTTTCCTTTCTTAAGAAAATAAGAATACTAGTAATAATATATCAGACCACTGTCAAGCCACTGTATCTTGGTCTCCTGCTCTCAGTTGAAAGGCCTTCATCCATAGCCTTTCTTTTGTTGTTGTTGTTGCTACTGCTGTTGTTTGGTTGTGGTTGTGATTGTTGTTGATGTGGTTGTGGTTGTGGTTGTGGTGGCTGTTGTTGTTGTTGTTCTGGGTCCCTGGATTTTCCCTTTAATAGATGAGATTGAAGCCTTTTCATGTCTGATAATTGTACTGGTTTGAGAAAAAATTCCTCCGCCCCTTCTTCCAAGCATCTGTTCCATACATACACACGAAAGCATTTCACATTAGAATCCAATATCATTTTTTCTTGGGATTCTATTCCTTTGTTTGCACACATAAAATAGTTTATTGCAATTCTTCTAGGTTGACATCGAAAAGGTTAGTCGCAGGCAAACATGTAGGATACAGACTGGCCAGTCATCAGTTATGGACCACCATAAAAATGCCCAAGCAGAATAGTTGAAGGGCCACAAATATAGATTCTCATATGGGTTCCTCCCACCTAATTAGTGGACCATATCCCACATGTTTCCGGCATCAGAACGCGTGTGTGATCCAATCAATGCATCCTATATTCTTCTTGCTTTGATGTCAAAGAAGAGTGAAGAATTTCATCATTGAAATCCTTTGTCCCTTCTCCTTGCATCAAGAGAAATTATAGTTAGCTGATTCATCAGGACCTGAGAAGAATGTTTTCCTGATGCCTACTGATTGTTTATTTGATAGGCCCCACCTTGGATGAAGGATCCCTGAAAAATCCTCCAGATAGGAAGATCCTATCCATCCAATCATTGCCATTGCAGATATGATCCAAGGGTTAAGATCTTCCAACCTGGGACACTTTTGGGAGCATTACAAATCTACAGTGGGAAACAATCAGGTCAATGGTCTGGATCAGTGAACCATGATGGCCGCTTGGAGGGGCCAGGTCCCAAACCCAAGAAATGACCCTGGAAAAGGATTCCATTTCTCGATCACCCCCTCGAGAACCAAATTACAAGAAGCAATTCTTCTATTGGTGTGTATAACCAATTGAAATCAAAGCATTTGTATCAAATTGCAAAATGTATTTCTCCAATGGATGGACAATAAAAACAAATCAAAGCACTTAAAGAGTTTAAATTCAAATTCCAATTTTGGGTGTTTACTATTTAGATCAAACAGGCGGCTTTCTTTCTTTCTTTCTTTTCTATGAATCTATTTTGTAAGGAAATGGAGAAAAGACAGGTATCAAATTTATTTTTATTTAAAAAAAAAAAAAATCTCTGTTTCTTACCTGTTAATTCGGGAAGGCACATTCTCAGAAGACATGATCACAACAGGTATGTCTTTCAAAGATGATGATTCCTGATTTAAATTTTAAAATAATAATATGAGCATAAGTTTCATTCAAGGATAATATGGAAAAAAAGAAGAAGAAGAAGAAGAAGAAGAAGAGAGACTAAAAAGATAAACAGGTACCTTGATTTTCTTGAGCAGATCATAGCCGGTCATTCCAGGCATGCAGTAGTCTGTAATTATCAGATTCACCTCTATTTCCTGAATTTCCCAATAGAATTCCCATCAAATCAAAATTTAGAACGGATCATTTTTGAGAAAAAATCACCACCCAGAGAGGATTTTTTCCACTTGGAAAGAACAATCACCTGATGGTGGTTTGAAGAAACCGAAAGCGGGTTTGTCGGTTCTTCCTGCAACCCAAGAATTCCAGAGCCTTGCTTCCAGAATCCACTGTAGTAACTGAAACACAGAAAACCCAGAAAGGAAATTGAGAAACTCAAATCATTCTTTGAATGGGAAAAAAAAAAAAAAAATCAAAAACCAAAAAAGCAGAGGACTTTGTTAACTACTCCGTTTTTTAGTTACAATACAGAGCATTGAAAAACTCAAAACCAAACAAGTAAAGAAGAGTCCTATGTTTTGAAACAGAGAATTCTCTTCTTCTTCTTTTTTTCCTTCTTCTCACTCTTTCTCTCTCTTTACCAGAAACATACCTTGATAGGATGAGGTTTTGAGGAGCCTCTCAATCAGCTTTCTGTCTATGAGGCTGTCATCAACAGCTAGAACATGGAATTGGGCTTCTGCAGCTAAACCCATTTCTCCAAGAGGAAGAGAAAACACAAAGAGAGAGAGAGAGAGAGAGAGAGAGAGAGAGAGAGAGAGAGAGAGAGAGAGAGAGAGGCTGTGATTTCTAGCAAGAAGGAGAAGAAACAATGGATGTTGAAATACACCCACCAAAGACCCAAATCGTAGAAAGCAAGATCCGACCAGATTTCATCCGAATCTACCGAATTTTCCAATGTGATTTTTGAATTGGAGAGGAAGCAAGGGACTTTATTTTTTTTCTTTTTTAAATTTTGTTGGTGGGTTTTATTCCTTTCAACTGTTGTTATTTGTTAAGCTTCACACACTAAGGTGGGTGAAGTTTTAAGAGGTGAAGTTTTAAGAGAGAGAAGGCAAGTTGGGTGGTTTTTTTATTACAAATCTACCCCGGGTGTTTTGGACAAAAAGCAAGGTGGGGCCCACCAAAATCCGTGAAGGAGATCCTGTGACGTCATTGCTGGTCCTTTAGGCCTTGGCGTGAAATCATGTGCTCTTACCATATCTTCAGCAGTTGTGGGGTTGCAAAGCCAGCCATTTTTATTTGATTCCCTAAAGATTTGCTTCCCATGCTCCTTTTATGTTCATGTCCCCATGCCCCCCATCCATCCATCCCCCCATGCCCCACCTCATCATCATCATCATTCCTTACCACTTCTCATTTCATTCAGACCATTCAAATAATGGGACCCACTTCTCATTTTTCCGCCAATGAAACTGATGGACGGTGGAGATGAATAATAATAGTAAATGGTACATTAGTCCCCTAATCCTTTTCATTTTAATTTTGTTGGGATGTCCTAC
This sequence comes from Magnolia officinalis, assembly GCA_021015155.1. NCBI lineage: Eukaryota > Viridiplantae > Streptophyta > Magnoliopsida > Magnoliales > Magnoliaceae > Magnolia > Magnolia officinalis. The sequence goes on along the minus strand of JAJHSJ010000009.1, from coordinate 74,775,781 downwards.
CATTTCGACCTTTTGGATGGAAGCGGATTGGGTGGTGGTGACCCCAACATCACCCACCTAGGTGGTGTTGAGAGCTGTGGGGCCCACTGTGATGTATTTGTTTTATATCCACGCCATCCGTCCATTTCGCCAGCTCATTTTAAGGAATGAGGCCAAAAATGAAGTACATCTAAAGCTCAGGTGGACCACACCAGGGGATAATGAAACCCACCGTTGAAATCTTCTTATGGTACCCGTAACGTTTAATTGCCATCCAACCCCTTAATAAGGTCACACAGGCCAAGAAGTTTTTAACGGTAGGCGTTGAATCATCACTATTTCCTACGGCGTGGTCCACTTGAGATTTTAATCCGCTTTATGCTCATGCCTGGAATAAGCTGGCAAAATAGACCGACGGTATGGATATACATCACGGTGGACCCCACAGCGCTGGTGGTGTTGGGTTCACCACCCAATCGGCTTCCCAGATGGGAATGGATTCCGAATATGCGATGTGTACGACAGGTAGGTGTGGTATAATGCCCAGCATCCATTGCTTCTCCTTTTTCTTCCTCATCTCTTCCCTTATTTTCTTCCTTCCTCCAGACTTCAGCTACAAGTTAACTTCTTAGGGCTAATTCGTTGGGCCATACTACATCTACGGCTGGCCCCACAATTTGGACGGCCTGGATGGATCGTATTGTGTGCTACGTGTGTGAACAATGGGTGCATGCATACGATACACCAAACTCCGCCAATATAAGATATTATTAGCTTCCAATTGCGCACATGACATGAGTATCAATGGGATGATGGTCCAATCAGTGGCCTACTTCGTAAAATCACACCAGTAAAGCAATCCTGGTGGTCCAATCTACGAATTTTTATGGGTGGGAAAAATGGGACGGGACTTCCCACATTTGCAACTCCAAACACATGCACTATACATGGTCAGTGTACATGTGCATGTGCATGATCCACGCCATTCATCAAGATGGTCAAACAAATCTGTACATGTCCTGATCTAGAATTCACAACTACACACCATATGAGAACTTGAACCCATGATCTATGTCTTGAAACCCAAGAGTTTATACTGAGACACATGTAGCACAATAGCTAGGGCTTGCTGTGAAGTAATATAAACAACCTATTTATAGAATAATGCTGTTTGAGATAACTGAGTAAAAAGAAAGAAAGAAAAAAAGATATGGTATAGTCAAAATAAATGCATTAAAGAGCTGCATCAATAGGTAATGAGATAGAGGAAAGTAAATTTATGGCTTGTTTGTATTGTCAGTTACATAATTAATGTATTATAAAAGTATAATAATTACAAAATATAGTAATTATCTCTTGGAGTAAGATAATTTGACTGACAATTACTGTTTTTAGTTTACCGTCATAAAATGCAATAATGATACATTTCATATAGAAAAGTATACTGACTAGAGTGTCTGGACAGGAGATTTTCAATTCATTTTTATACCAAGACCTCAAGTGTTGAAACGAGGTATTTCCACTCAGTTTGCCAATTGAGCTATGGATCTAGGTGTGATTATGAATTACAATATGCTTCTATTATACTTACATTTTAATTGTTGAATTACCTGATTAAACAATCAATATAACATCGTAGTGGTGATGCTTTTACAATATGTTACCGAGGTAACCCACAACCCAACAAGCCTTAGAGGATATTTGGGAGTGTATATTTAATATGCATTGACAATTATTATGAAATATAAATGAATTAGAATCTTTAATAATGTTTAATAGCTTGTAATTGGAATAGGCATGAATATACTTCCAAGCTATGTTCAGAATATATTAGTGCTGAGAGAGAGAGAGAACTATACCTTATAAGTAGGTGGTGATTACATGTAATTGAAATCCATTTGAAACCGAATAATTACATGCCTTTTGCTAATGGCTTTGGCAGTTTTTATGTGAATTGGATTTTCTTCCAAATGCCTGTAGGCTGTAGATTCACATCTAGTACCATTGATTATACACTTCCAAATGATGCCATAAATGGTTTTGTTACATGCAATAGATACTAAGCATCGAATTGGTTAGAACAAGTCAATTTTTATAAGTTGAGAGCTATAAAAGAAGAGGGAAAAAAAAAAAAAAAAAAAAAAACAGCTCAAAAAGACACGACTATATGGAAAACGAAAAGAACTGATGACCTGTAGGCTAATTAAAATTCTGTTATTAATAGAGTAGAATTGAAAAATAGGATTCATGGAGATGACTCCAATTGAAAGAGTGTTGTTTGAGTGGAAGAGAATAAGTGAAGGCAGGGCTCTATGGGACCTTGTGATGTATGGGTTTTATCATCACCGTTCATCCACTTTTTCATATTATTTTAGTGTATAAGTCAAAAATGAAGCAGATCCAATGCTCGAGTGGTTCATAAAATTAGGATTGAATGCCCATCATTAAAAGCCTTCTTAAGAGCCACCTAAGTTTTGGATCGATATAGCATTTGTGTATTCCCTTAATCTAGTTTTCTGTGACCTCATGGAAAGGTTAGATGGAAATGATTCAACAATGGGCATCATTATCACCGCTGCATCAAGTTGTGTGGTCTATCCCAGTTTTGGATTTGCCTTTTTTTTTTTTTTTCTTTTGTTCATATTATAAAATAATCTGCAGAACTGGATGAACGGTGTAGATAAATCCCATATATCATGGGACGCGATCCCCTTCCTGTTCAAGCACTATTGGTTATAATGACCTTAATTGCATTGGAGCATTTATACAGTTCGATAGGCTAATTTGGACGGTCAGTCGGGTTCATTGCACATCTTATAGATTATCAATTTATAAAAAAAAAAAAATCACACTGATTAAATAAATCTAGCCATGTGATCAATAACCTATAAATGGATGGATAGGACCATTTATGAAAAGACAAATTAATAATAAAAAAATAAAAATAAAAATAAATAAATAAAATCCAGTACTACCACCACCCATGTGTAGGGGCCTATCATGTAAAGAATCTGTTTCAAGAGAATCCTAACCATCCCATACATGGATAGGAAAATAGATGGTTAAAAACAAAGTAAACTCAGCCTATCATGTAAAGGATCTGTTTAAGAGAATCCTAACCACCGCATTCTTGGATATACTTGGATAGAAAAATAGATCGATGGCTAAAAACCAAAGTAAACTCCGCGATGCATCTAAACTTCATGGTCCTCGAATCACACGTGGAGCTGAGGCACACCTGTGTCTGATCAGAGCCGTTCATCATGAAATTCCCGCTATGGAGAGTCGTATCTCAAGCACGAGGATGATACGAGCTCATCAGATGGACTATATACGTACACATAGATTTTGAACCATTGAACAATTTCTCTTTTCATTGTTTTTTTATACACGTGTTTCATGGATGATTATCATATCTGAATGAGGTCGACCCAACTTTCACTTTCACCACAGCCAGTAAATTTTATTAGAGGTTTGTGGGGCCCACAATTTCCCCCTCTACACGAGCACAGGTGCCCTGGCATGTTCGTGGGACATCTGATCGGTGCAAAAGATTAATCTCTAAGATTGAACGATGCTTACCGTCAAATAATTCGTTATCTACATTTCAATGGACCTTTATTGTCTTCTTTGCTTAGCCGTCTGTTTTCAGGTGACCGCTTAGACAGATTTGCATCAGAATCGTCCAACTTTGAGACCTATCAGATCAACGGTCGAGATCACCAGATCATAAGTCCCACTTGTACAAACTGAGGACCGGAGTCTATTACGTAGATATTCCTCTTCCCAGGTAGTCCATGAGAAATTATCAGATATCGCGGCTGTACCATGTGTAAAGATACAGCCTATCTTTTTTCCCAACATGTCACATGTGTAGAATATCCAATCCATGCAAAAGAGGGATCCCACCATGATTATTGCTTGATACAGAAGAGACTGTGTTTCTCTGAGCAGCCTGTCGTGTACGGGCAGGTGTATGGAACACGTGTAAGAAATCTGAACCATTCATGCGATCATACATTTAGCGAACATGCTATATGCCAAAAATAAATAATAATAATAATAATCCGGGTAATATACCCAATAAGTGGGCGTTGAATTTAGACGGTTGGAATTTTATCCTAACCGCCGATATTTCTTGTGCAAGTTCGACCAACCTAATAAAGTTATTTTCACATGTTGGAGGAGTGCCCTGTACGGTAAATGATCCAGATCTAACACGTGTGCCATAAGCTAAATTTCTAATTAGTCTTCCAACCTTGCATATATGAAGACCTGGGTAATTGGGTATTGCCCCATTAGACTAATCTCAATTTATCTCTAAGATTAGAAGGTTTGGTTGGACGGCATACTGTTATTAGCGATGGCGAATCAAATCTCACCACACCATGGTGAAGGGGAGGCCCATTGCCTACTGAAATTGCTGATAGTGATGTCGCTAACTGATAATAACCCCCTAAATGATGTATGCATTTTATTCACATTGCTCCATTCGTTTTGCCAGCTCATTTTACTGCATGAGCCAAAGAATGAGATGGTTTGAGATCTTGAACGAACTGCACCACGAGAAAATGGTGGTGATTGAATGTCCACTATTAGAAACTTTTATAATATTTATTTGTCATTCTACTTATTAATAAAGTCACGTATACCCAAATGAAGGGAAAACATAAATATCAGCTTGACCCAATTTTTTGTAGCCTTTGGAAGTTTATAATGGCAGGGCATTTAATCCCCCTATTTATGTAGCGTGATCTACTTGAGATTTGGATTTGCCTTGTTTTAAGGTTGGCGAGATGGATGGATAGAATGAATAAAGCACATACATCATGGTGGGGCTCACATAGCACCATTTAAGTAGGCAATTTAAGTTGGGATGGAGAGAGTTCGATATCTACCCTCTCTCTAACAGTATTTTACTGTCCAATCAAATTCCACCATATTAAAAGCCAAGAGAGCTCTATCTAAATGAAAGCAAACCCGATGTTGTATATATGAGTCTGCTCACCTAATCACATCCATAACAAGATCTTAAACATGATTATCATCATCATCATGTTGATTAATATCATTGGTTATCCAGTAGTCTTTTGACATTTTGTCTCAGTCAATAATTGCATCCGTCTCATTTTCGTATAAGATCATCCAGTGTGACTCACTTTTTCCACAGATGTATCGTAACACATGATACAACCATTGTATTTGGCTGTTCTTATTTCTTTAGTTAAGAAGAGAGAATAATAACCTACAATTTTCAAATAATAATAATAATAATCACACAGTACAGATGCTTTTAACGTGGACAAAAATTCTCAACGGTCCTTTATCAAAATGGAAAATGACACAAAGGTAAAATCTACTTTTCGAAAGTTGGTTACTGGTCTTTCTTTCTTTTTTTAGTTGAAAAAATTAAAAACCTTCATAAAGCAGATTGAGTACTACCATGTCTGTCCCAGGCTAAAAACGGGCAGGACCTCTGAGGGGCCACCATGATGTATGAGTTTTATCCACACCATGCATCCCTTTTTCCATATCATTTCATGATACAAGTCCAAAAATTAAAAAGATCCAAGACCCGAGTGAACCACACCACAAGAAGCAGTGGTGTTAATAACTCCCATAGTTGAAACCCTTGTAGGGCTCACTGTGATGGTTAATTGCCATCCAACCTGCAGCTGATAGGATGAAGGGAAAACACAAATATCAACATGATCCAAAACTTTTGTGGCCGTAAGAAGTTTTCAATGGTAGGTGTTTAATTCTCACTTGTGTAGTCTACTTGAGCCATAGATCTTCCTAATTTTTGGATTGTATCCTTAAAATGATATGAAAAAATGGATGGAGGGTGTGGATAAAACCCATGCATCATGGTGGGCCCTAAAAGCCCCTGCCAGCAGGGGTTGCGGTTGCATCTAATCCACATTCATAACTTCAAAACTTGGTTTGCACACGTACAGTAAACGAGATGAATTTTTCTACCAATACTTAGAAATAGGAGTTTTTTATAAATATTACTAAAAGGGAATTGTACCAAATAATGCTCCACGATTAAAATTTACATGTAGCTGCTTTATGAGGGCTGAATTTACAAAAACACTCTCATTTAATTTTTTATTTAAAAAGTAGTGAAAGTTAGACTTGTGAGAAAGCTAGAGACTTGTGAGGCCTATGTGGTATGTATGTAACATCCATCCTGTCCAACATATGCATCACACGATGATGATAACACGAGAAAACATCAAGTTTATAAGATCATCAAATAGGCAATACTTGAATTAGGGTATTTTGAATGAATATTATTTTTTATGGACAGGCCCACCTTATGATTGGATCCACTGCATTTTTGGTAATTTGTTTAAAATAATGTTGGTGTGCATATGTTTGTACAAGTTGGATGTGAGAAACCAAGTGAGCCCCACAAATTATCGATTCTCCACTTTGTTGTAAAGAAAAAATAGATGGCTATAATATAATTTCGGATGCCTTGGTATTGCTTTTTGAGAAGAGAAATTACCAAAGTATTAGGCAACCATGGAAACGCCCAGAGACCAATCAAGCAAAGTACTCGCAATCGCACAACCAAGTCCAAACAAGAACAATATGAATTTTACGTGGAAAAATACTTGCGAGAAAAAACCACGGTACAAAGCGACGAGAATGCACTATGAAAATAGAAAATGACAAGAGATACCGATTCGAACAAATCTCGAATTCACTTCACAAGCTCTAGTTATGCCCTTGAAATCCTTAGAAGCGAATTAGAAAGCCCTCTTTATTCCTCTATATCTTCTAAATCTCAATTACACCTGATATATAAAGTATCATAATCAGAATAGGAAACAAATCCTGCACTTACGCAACTCTGCACACACGCTTGATGGGACGTTCGATCGCATCGACATCACATCGAACACCTTCGATGACATCAAGTAGCAACAGCAAAACGTCTCAGCAACCAACATGAGGTTTTTCGGATTTTATCAATGGAATCGAGCATCTGTTGATGGCATCGACCTCTACCCGATGGCATTGAGTGATCCGTCAATGGTATCGGCAAGCCCTATCATTGACAGATCTAAGACATCAACAACAATCTTCACAATGTCTTCAATCTTCATTCATCATAGCTCTTTATCATCATCGCTAATTCCGCCTTTCATCACTCCACCATTGATTCTCACGCACACTCTGTCTTCCATTTACGCCTTTGTCAAGCCCAGAGAAGTTGCATAGAACTTAAACTTCTCTATAGGAACCACCTTAGTAAGCATGTCAGTGGGATTCACACTTGTGTGAATCTTTTCTAGAGTCACGCTTCCTTCCTCAAGCATATGTCGGATAAAATAATGATGCACATTAATATGTTTAGTATGTGAGTGATAAATATAATTCTCAGTCAAATTGATTGTGTTTTCACTATTATAATTGACTACTATGACCTCCTGTTAAAGCCTCAATTGATTTATCATCCCTCTCAACCAAATACATTCTTTGAATGTTTTCGTCACTGCTATATACTCAGCTTTTGTCGTGGAAAGAGCTACCGCAGACTAAATCTTCGACATCCAACTATTACTCCACCCACTAGCACAAACGACTAACTGAAAGTTGACATTTTATTATCCACATTGCCCGCATAATCAAAATCCACATGGGTCTTTCAAATCCCTCCCTAAATGTTCTCATTTTCCTTACCATGTTTTGCTTCTGGCTTCTTGGCTGCATTTCGCTTCTGTCTTAGTTGCATTGCTTCTAGCTTCTCGGCCACATCTGCTTCTGGCTTCTCGGTTGCACCTCGGTTAGTGCCAACTGGGATTCCATGAAACATGCTCCCAACATCTTTAAAAATCTTTTCGCATGCCATGTCCTTCCCATGAAATGACACGTGTCCTCTCCTAATCGACTTGGCCAGAATGAGGGTACTATAATGTGAGTGCATGGGTATAAGTGGGGTGTGAGTGTGTGTGTGTTAAAATAAATAAATAAATAAATAAAAACCCCTAAAAGGCAATGAAGTCAAGAATTGTGGGGCCTGCATGGCATGCATATAACATTAAATCCTTCTAACACATTAACCCCAACATGGTGTTGACACCAACAAAAATTTTGCCTGTTTAAATCCCGATGGGATAGGGATCAATTTGGATGGTTTTGAGTGGTATATGTTAGTTTTTATAGTGTGGCCCATCTTATCATTGGATTTGCCATATTTTCAGTCCGCATGTAATGCATCTGTTGGATGGGTTGGATTCCGGACATATAATTCATGGGCCCATAGTCGTTTTTAAAGAGAAAAAAAAAACTAAATGAATTTATGAGGAATTTTGTTATGAAATTCCCTACTTATTTTTGTTTATTAATTTTTTATACATAAAATTAACTAGATTAAAAGACTTGCAGTATGCCTTTAATTAGAAAAACACAAAAGAAGTTTCAGCGTGATTAATTCACAAATGCAAGCCTGTAACTGAAATTTCCCATTTTTTATTCAACGGTCCACATTCAATAGAAAATCAACCAAATATCAAATTCCTAAGATATTTGGATATGGAAGATTTTTGGGGCACCCCAAAACAGTTGTCTAAATCAGTAAATGATCTCGATCACTGAAAATTGGGCCCCACATGTACGGAATCATCGTTTCATATGCTAATCCTACATAATCCAATATATAAGCTCTGCAATCCAATCAATATACAATACATATATAAGCTCTACACCAAAACTTATTTTCTCTAAAGTCAATCTCATCACATGCCCATTGATCTGGCTACCCAAAACGACGGCCCACCTTTAAGCGAACCATATCTCATAAATCACACCAATGTAGTGATCCTGACCGTCCAATCAATGGACCACTTTGTTGACTTCCTACTATTAAAATTGGCTATTGATGCAGGGAATGGAACATATGACCTGTCTGATCATGTGCACCAACTGTTCATTAGAGATGTTTTATATACCGAGCTTGAGTGTACCATTTGATGCGCATGATATTTCTCAAAGGAATTACTTAAGGTTTAATATTTTTCTATTAGATTTAAAAATACAGATTTGCCTACATACAATGTACTGGATTATATTTTAAGAGAACTGATTATGTACAGGCAATGCATGGAAGATTGTGGCTGTACCATCTTTCTCGCCAATGTGTCACTTATGTAAGACATCAGAACCATTAAACGGCTAGGAACTACCATGAAGATCAACAATGTCGAAAATCAGGTCCACCCACTTATTAGATTGGACACACCAGTTGGATGATTCAGACCGTTGGTTGTCCATTTTGTAGCAATATGGCCCACAGATTAATAGAATGACCTGATTTTTGTCTCAGGTGCATTTATGGTGGGTCACACTACTTTCATGGTACTGATGTCTTGCACAAGTGGCACGTTGGCAGGAAATATACTACGAAATCACAAGTTGTGATACTGTGCCTGTATGTTATCAGCTCTCATATTTTAAACCTTGGAAATTGTAGTTTTTTATTTTTAATTTTTAATTTTTGCACCATACGAATCGTTTCTGTGATTTGTTGTGATTTTTTTAATTGCTTATTATAACCAATTCCTAATCTGACCTAATGAGGCACAATCTTCTTCACTCTTGTGCATATCTAGTACTGCACACACAACCACGTGATTGTCGATCTGGACCATCCATTTGTGGGCCCCAGCACCCTCATAGGCCAATAATGATGTTATCGGATGGTGGTATCCGTCCATCGCTGGCCTGTAAATATGAAGGCTGAGATATTGTCTAGTGGGGTCCGAAGTGGATTGCCTGGTGACCCAACACCACCTAGCTATGTGTTGCAGGACTCTGTGGGTCCCACCGTGATGTGTGTATTTTATTCATGTCATCGATCCATTTTGCCAGGTTATTTTAAGGCATGGTCATAAAATTGAAATACATCCAAAGCTCATGTGGACCATACCAAAGAAAATGTTGAAGACTAAATGCTTACTTTTGAAAACTTCTTTAGGGCTATAGAAGTTTTCTATGAAGTAGATATTTATAGTTTAAGAGTAGGTGTTATCATCTCTATTATTTCTTGTGGTGTGGTCCACTTGAGCTTTGGATATGCTTTGTTTTTACGTTCATGTCCTAAAATGAACCAGAAAAATGAATGGAAGGTAGGCCTCAACGAGTCTTAACACCACCTAAGTAGGTGGTGTTAGTGTCACATTTTATTTGTACTAATCCAAGCCTTGCATCTTTCAGACATATCCTATGCATAACTCATCCATGCCATAGAAAAGATGGGCCTTATCACGAAGATCACATTGGCCATAGCACCAAAAACAATAGTAATGTTTAGAAACTTTTCTTCTAACCTTGAGCTTACTTTACACATCATGGCCCACCTGAAGAATGAAAAGCTCTAATTAAATTCTTAGGCATTAGATACAAGGGCTAGTCCTAAGGCTTGTATTTAGGATGAATTAGAATTCAAATAAAAAATTTAGGCATTAGATAAAAGCGCTAGTTGTGGGACTTGTATTTGGGATGAATTGGAATCCAAATTACAAATCAAAGTGATTCTGAATCTTTTGCTATGTTTGGGGTTTGTAATTGTAATGTATATGAATTCAAATATATGAATGCACTGCATTTTGTAGTATATTTTCATGAATTTGAATTTAATTTCTAAATCAATTCTAATATATCATAATATAGTACATATGTTATGTTTGAGAGTGATTATTCTTTAGCAAAAAATGACAAAATTTTGAGTGTCCCGTGAGCCAGAAGCGTAAGAATTACAAATGAGTGATTCACATACATTTTTCGACCCTTGAATTACATGATTAATGTTTGGACATTTCTAATCATTTTATCAACTTGATTTTAATGATGTTGCTAATAATTAGATTGTTTTGAAATATCATTAGCATGCCTAGTATATAATAGAATAATAAACTAGTGACATCTTTGTTACATGTTCAACTCTCCTTTAAAGTTAATGAAGGCATTTCATATTAAAATCTTTAGAAAAAAAAAAAAAAGTAAGATTTCAAAACATATTAAATCGTTATATTTTATTTACTTGTGTTTTCATTTACTCCCAAATCATGTTACTAAAATGGCTTTTGGAATTCGAATGCACTCAAATACACCCAAATCAAGGCTGCCAAAGGACTCTCATGCATCTTACATGGTTTTGGTGGCTATATCTAGCATATTTGGTTGTTCCAACTCCACTATGATCTATCCTATTTTTCAAATTAGGAAAATATGCAGGCATTTGGAAAAATAAAAATAAAAAAAATTGCATACAATACATGATGTGTAATTCAAATTAAACTGTCCAAAATATGGTCCTAGTTTAGGTGTATCATGAGCTATATAAATTATGTTTTTTGAATTTTCTGACTATCATATTGATAAGCATTTATTAGACAGTTAAAAATGAAAAATATTCAATTGTCATATTTCAAGTGGGATAAAATATAATTTATTTTGGTAAAATTTTCCTTCTTTATCTCAAGGAATCATACCATATACCATGGACAACCTTACATTTCAGACATCAATCTTGGCAGTAGGCATGATGGACCTAGGGGTAGATGTAGCATGGCCAAAAAGGCACACTGGTCAATTACATTAGCAACCTAACTTGGATAATTGGCCACTGTTCTTTTTGGGATGCAGATTAGTAGTCATGGGAACCAATGAAGTTGGTGAATTTGTGATTGTGGGGACCACCAAGATATATGTGTTTTATATCCATGCCAGTGAATGTTGTCTGCATGTGAGCGCGGAAATGTCCCTACTTTCTCAACCATTTTCTCTCCTTTCATTTTGGTTTAAATGTAGGATTGACTCAAAAATAAAAATGCATTTGACTTGGAGTCACCACTAGCTAAATGAAGTTTGGAATTTATAGCTGACTAGAAATTGTAGAATCACGTAAAGGTCGGAGAATCATTAGATTCTCCCAACTCAAGTAACTCCTGTGATTAGCCTAAGACGGTAAATTCAAAGTGCCCCAGTTACGGAAAATGAATAGGTTAGGCACTATTTTCTGCTCGCACAATGCATGGCCTCTACTTTATAGGATTTTATGGTAATTTAATGGAATTTCAAAGTTGCTATATTTAGCAGTGTTTTGTGGAGTTTAATACTTCGAGTAGGCAAAAAGAGAAAATAAACTACGTCTAGGCTTATTGCACAAGGTTTAAGACCCCTGGGTAGGCAAACATAATGAAAAAAAGAAACTAGACATGAAAGAAGATTGCAAAAGTAAAATAAAAAGATAAGTATGTGTACTATTGATGTGTTTGGAATGTATGGATCGAAATGCAAATTGATTTCAGATATGATAAGGAAAATGGAAAACCCAACACCTTTTTTTGTAAAAGGGATGGTCGGATGTTCCTGATTCTAGCCTTATTCTTTTGACTTCAGTAGTATCTTTGGTTTCAAATGATTCGTGCCTCAATTGGACAAAGTAGCCTTGCAGGGAAAAGTTTTCTAAGATGATAGGGGATCGGAAGATTTAAACATGTATGGTTTCGAGTAAGTGACTGCATGTCGTGGCTAGATTTAAACTTGAGAATGGGCTTCCGATCAGCTCTTCCGCGACAATCAGACCTTCGTACAGCCTCTGCCTTCTCTCTACACTCTCTATACTCAATTCATTTCTCCTTTTGACTAGATCTACAACGAGTTCCTTAAATAAGCTTAGAAAACCCTAATAATTGCTTTTCATGGGTGATTTTCAGGCCCTCCACCTTTTCTCTATAACCTACAAGCCGTAATGTAAATGCAACAGGGAGCTAGGAGGCGTCATAATTGCAATTTCACCTAAAAATGCCCCTTCATGAGTCGTTATTACCTAAAAATGGTCCATGAATGGCCTTTTTTTTTTAGAAAAGCTCTTTTTAGACCTCTTAAATTATAACCCCCATATGGTTCTCTACCAGTAATTTTGAGAACAATTCTCCTCCTTTCACCCTGCCGCTTGCCTACTCCAACAACGGCTAATCGGATATGATGGCTGTCTCCAAAACTCATCACAGGCCATTCTCTGTCCAATTCATATGATCCTACTATAAATGTCAAGCTATACATCCATTTTGATAGCTCATTTTAGGGCATGGGCCAAAAAATGAGCAAATCCAAATCTCAGGTGGACCACATTATACGAAATAGTAGTGATTGAACACCCACCATTAAAAAGTTTCTAGAGCTCATCTTAATGTTTATTTGTCATCCAACTTGTTGATAAGGTAACACGGACCATACCTAAGTGATAGACTCACAAACATTTTAACACAAAAGTTATGGGTTTGAGTACGCATTGTAGTATGAGTGCTTGGGTGTCTAAAAAAGTATATTAGAAAAAAATCACATAAAATCATAATAAAGACAAATCACGAATATAATTTTCACATAAAATTTATGCCCTCCAGAGGTTTTTATTGGTGAGCATTGATTCTCTTTTTTTCTTTTTTTTTGGCCCAATGCCTTAACATAAAAAATATTTACTTTTTCCCTTCATCTTAATCATGGTCTGTCTGACCTGATGAACAGGTTAGGATAGAAATTTACAATCATAATCTGTGCTCTATGGGCCAACCATTATATGTGTTTCATCCATGCCGTTCATTTTTTTCTTTTTTTTTTCAGACATGAGCCTAAAAAGGTAGATCCAAATCTCTAAAGTACCACACAGAATTAATTAAACGCCCTCTATTAAAAACTTGTCAAAGGCACTAAAGTTTTTTGTTTGTTTGTTTGTTTTCTTCTTCATTGAGGTCCGTATAACATAATCAAGTAAAATAAATACCACAGCCGGCATTAAGAGATTTTTAATAATAGACATTTAATCACTACTATTTTCCTGTTGTGTAGACTTAGATCTGCCTCAGTTTTTGGTTAAGCTCTAAAATTGTAAAAATAGATGGATGACATGGATAAAACACATACATCATGATACATGATGGTGGGCTAATATAGCACCCACTAGTAGCCAAACAGTGATGTGATGGATGATCAGAACCGCTGAAGAGGAAAACCATGTGAGAAAAATGATCCTAGCCGCTTTTAATAAGTGTACTGAGAATGGTCAGGTTTTGCGTGCAAATACAGTATCTGTTGAGCAGGCAAGCCAATGAAAGCATGTATAGGGTCCAGCAGAAGCTACTGATTACGAAAACAGTGAACGGCTGTAAGAAAGCGGGAGCATATATTTGTGGATACTGGCAGATGCATGATCGCATGTCAGCGCATTACTCATATTGTCTTGTATTTACCTGGAAAGATTCCCGACACACTCACTGTTTCGTGTCGGATACGTGCTTCTCCGGTACGCTATTTTATGTCATGACGTCTACTCAACCTATGCTACTCCTCGTAACTAATCAGGCCGTACACGAACCGAGTTAACTCGGTTAGCTTGCTTGACTTGACTCCTAAAAGCTCCATTTGACTCGATTCTAAACTGAGTTCGAGCCTAGTAGAGCTGGGTTTTTGAGCTTGAGAAAATTTAAAAATTTCGAACTGAGTTTGATCATACTCGAGCTTAACTCGACTCGGATGCAACCCAACTTGAATCGAACTTGGATCGAACTAGTTCCATGATTTGATTACTTTAATATTATGTTGCTCACTAAGTATTTGATGAAATGACTCAACAAAGTGTGGCCGGTGGCACAGAAGGTATGTATATGAAATAAATATCTTTTTTTTTTTTTTTGCTTACAATGTATTTGATGAAATATTCGTAAAACCACTATTGTTGTTTTGCATACAATGAGATTTTAAAGGTGCAGTTCATGTGTTTGTGAAAATGCCACACTGGCGAACTCGGCTCGATCTTGGATTGAACTCAAGCCCGACCTATTGACAGAACCAAGCCAAGCCGGCTAGTCAGGCTCAAGGACCAAGTCAAGTCGAGTTCAAGCTGGGGTATCTTGCTGGCCGAGTCAAGCCGAGTCGGGCAAAGCGCGACTCGTGTATACCTCTACATGCCCTCTCAATGCCTACCCGATGGACCCGACTCCACCTTAACGGTTCAACAAGTGTTCCCCATTTATTAGACCCGTTGAGAAATCGGGTTCATCTCGGTCTCAACTCTTCCACTTGCTTAATAGTCAGATTGGGTCCATGATTTAATCCATTCATTGGGTGGACCAACCATTTAAATACTCTTCCTTATACCAAATCCAACTTAAAAGATAGATATAAAGTTAAAGACCCGCTGGAAGTACTTGAAACCAATCCCATCGGGTTGGAGTCTTCAAGAAATAGACACGGACCAGACAAGACTGAAAACCCGATTAGCGGGTACCGCTATGATAGGACCTGATCCTTGATGGCCAGCATAGTCTAATGATGGGTCACTTTATTCAGAGCCGCATGTGTAAATAGTTTGGTAGTCCACCATACTGTATCCATCCCAAACAAGCATGGTAACTTAGACCGGTAGCTAACAGATTGTTTGAATTTTGAGCAGCTAAAAGTTAAAATTCTTGAATTTTAATTTAGGTGGTCTAAAATCCTGAATTTTCACCACTTTCCATTACCATAACTTGATTTTTGGATCATCTTCCATAGTTGTGATAGTCATTTCCTCATCTATCAAGGTACTCATATTCATCTATTCGGTTGAATGTTTTCACTTGCATTTATATTATGATAATAAAATGATATAAAACTAAAGTTTTATACAATTATTATATAGATGAAATCATAGAAAAAAAAAATTAACCATATTACGAGAAAAAAATGAATTTTATTTGAATTATAAAATTAACAGGCCTACTTTTGTAGGTTAGCAGAAGTTGGGAATTTACTTCTTTTCTTTTCTTTTTTCCAAAGTTGTTTTACAATTAGCTGAGTGTAATAACCATCTCATGTAGCATAGGCATTTCTTGTTTAAAAACATTTAATACATTACGTTTATTATCTTATAAATATACTGCAAAATAATTATAGGAATCTAAGAATTAAAATCCAATCCAAGCCCCCCAATAGGGTTTTTTTAATTCTGGTTTTGAAAATCCTTATCCTAAATAATAAAAATCCTGGATTTTAATTCCAACACACCTCTGATGCTGTAATTTCTCCATCTCGCATGCATGATGAATTTAAGCTTTTCATGAGATGGGGTATGTTGTTTAGATCTTATGGCCTAGAAATCATGTCATTTCAAACCTCAGGTGGGCCACAATATATTAAAAACACCATCAGTTTTACTCTGTACATTATGGCTTACCTTATGAGTGAAATAAATGTCTTGTATCCGTAACGATACAACCATAAAAGTCATTATACCATATGAATGTGAAACAGGGTAGTTGGTTTCTTAGGAATGTAACAACCATTATAGATATTGTAATGGTGGTTATGAGGCATGACAAACATCACCTCATAATGGTTGAAAACAACCAATTCTTTTTTCTATGTAAATGCATTTTTATTTTTTTTAACTTTTATCATTCCAAAAACTTTCTTACACCATAATAGATTTCAAACACTCGTGCTATATTCTTTAAAATTAAAATAGTAGATTGAATTTGATTTAGGTGAATAAAAGCTTTAGAAGCCATTTTTTCAAAAAAGAAAAAAAAAAAAAAAACAAGAAAAAGAGATGTATATGCAATTTTATCCAATTTCTAATTGTAATGCTTAATTGTGATGTATAAACATTAGAGACATAAACGATGTTTATAAATTCACTAAACAACCTAATACAATACTCACACCAAAGAGTGGACCATTATACTATCATAAATATATTTCAGAAAAAAAAATGAATATAGATTTAAAATATTTACATTATTCTAAATTTTCTACATATTATTTTAATTTTATTTTTATTTTTTTGTGAATCTTTTAACCGTTACGAAAGTCATATTAGTCGTTACGCCCTCATATCACCTATTATGATAGATACTTATATCGGTAACGGTCGTGACCGTTACAGCAACCATTACCGATATAGGGTACTTGAGTAAAATAGATCAATGATCCAAGCGATTGATGGATAGCCTAAGCTGACGTATCTATGATAACACATAGATCTAAGGGATTCATAGTTTGGTGATCCAAACTATCATGGTGATCCAAACTATCATTGTGATCCAAACTATCAATTTGATGAGCCCCACCAGAGAATATTAACAACCTGATGATGACTCCTTTAAGATAGATTTTATTTGTCGGGGATTCTATTTTGGTGATTGATGACCAAATGACCTTGTTTCAATCAACCATTCACTTGTACTCTAGCTACAACAATGTTGTATTTTCACCCCTCTATGTTTTTTATATTTGAGTAATTAAATAAAAAGGAAATGCATCCATGTTAAATCAAACCTAAAACATCTAAAAGCATGTTGCGGGGCCCACCTGAGTTTTGAAATGGCCTGAAGTTTGGTGTGGCCCATCCTCGAAATGAAACACACACAATAGATGGGTTGGATGTCTTATTAACTACGTTTTAGAAGACCCTATAAACAATCAAGAAGATTTCAATGGGTGGGCATCCACTCTCAAGCTATTGTTTATGGTATGGCCCACCTAAGTCATGTATGGCCTGACTTTTAGGCCCATGGTCCACCGTAAAAGGGTTCATCTGATATGTTCAGCACATATCATGGTGGGGCCCACTGTGATGTAAGTGTTTTATCTACGCCGTTCATCGCTTTTCTCGGATCATTTTAGTGTATGATACAAAAATTGAAGCATATCCACAGCTCCAGTGGACCACATAGATAATGACACCCATCTTGAAACCTTTCTAAGTGCCACCGTGATATTTGTTTTACCATCCAACCTATTAATAAGGTCATGCAGACGTTGATGAAGTGATAATACAAATATCAGCTTGATCCAAAACTTCTCCAGCTCTAAAGAAGTTTTTAATGGTGGATGTTTAATCCCCACTTTGTGGTCCACTTAAGCCCTGGACCTGCCTCATTTTTTGGCTTATAATTCAAATGATCTGAGAAAAACGATGAACGGCGTGGATAAAACACTTAAATCACTGTGGGCCCCACAGAGCCAATCCGCGTCCCATGGCACTTCCCTTTATAAAAGAAACAGCCAACCATCAAATATTAGGTGGCTTGGATCTTCCTATAAAAGGCCAAATATTAGGTGGCTTGGATCTTCTTATAGTAGATTTCTTAGGCATTATTACCTTTTGATGGTTGGGCCATTCGTTCAGCAGTCTAAATCACTAATCCATGGGTCCCACTTTGTACAACCCCTGAGATGCCTGTTTGTTTGGTGATGCAGATCAGAAGATCCTAGCCATCCAATCTTTGGGCCTTTCAATTTTGAGTGAGTAGCTTTTCTATACACTATTAGGCCTGGGTCATCCAATCATAGTCCTACTTATACAACTGGGGTCCATGGTTGGATGATCAGATGGCCCCACAGAGGATAGCATCTGCATCCAAATCTCCCTGGTGGAAAATCCTAGCCATCCAAGGTGGGCCATTGTTGTCTATCTTTCCTTGACCGTCTATTTTTAAGGCTGAGGACCTTGATCAGATCAACGGTTTGGATCACGGTATGATGGTGCCATCAGATAATTGGTTTGATGTAAAAGTGAGTTATGGCATTTTCGATACAGTGTGAATAAACTGGGGCCGTCCCTTTCCACTTTCAATACACAAACGATGGTACGAATCTAATAGCAGCTTGACACGATTAAAATGGTCCCCACATCACGTTTTGAGGCATATCTCCACTCCCAAACAAGATCAAATGTGTGGGCGTTTTCAAATCTAGATTTATGCCGGGGGATGGTGGGCCCCACCTTACTTTTCTTGATATGCATTGAAAGCTTTGGGGGGGTGGGCCCCACACTTGTCCATGTCTACCAAAAATCATAATAATAAAATCCTCATCCCATCATGCAATGCCATTGAAGAATGCTTATCTTTTATTTGGTACGACATGGACCTACCCCCTCCATCTAACCCAATCAATAATAATACACGCGTGCCTACTATACCCTTCACCAACTCCTTCATCTATACCTGCCAACCTGGCAAATGCGTGGAACATCCGATCCGTCCATCGAGTGGGGCCCACTGCATAGTCATCAAATGGGTTCGCTGTGGTCCAACTGATGAGAGTACTGGCATGTTTCGTTTAAGGGCATCTACAAACAATATGGGCCCAAGACTGATGGAGGGCTTGGATGTTCCACACGCGTGTCACCTTGGAACTTGCGTGTGGGGGAGGGGATCGGATTGGATGTTGACCCCAGTCCCTCCCAGTTAGGTGGTGTAGGGAGCTGTGGGACCATATGTTTTATATCCACACCGTCCATTGGTTTTTCTAGCTCATTTTAGGGAACGAGCCCGAAATGAAGCAGATCCAAAATCTCAAGTGGACCACACCATAGCAACAGTGGGATAATGACAACTACTGTTTGAAACCTTCGAAGGGCCCACCGTAATGTTTATTTTCCATCCAACCTGTTGATAAGGTCACACAAAACTGGATGAAGGGAAAACACAAATATCAGCTTGATCCAAAACTTGTGCAAGTCCTAAGAAGTTTTGAATGATGGGCGTTCAATCACCTCTCTGTCCTGTGGTGTGGTCCACTTGAGGTTTTGATCTTCTTCATTTTTGGACTCATGCACTAAAATAAGCTATAAAAATAGATGGACGGCGTGGATAAAATACATACATCACGATGGGCCCCACAGCGCCCAACACCACCTAAGGTGTCTCAGACCTTTTCATAACTCAAATATTTAGAAGCGTGAGGATCAAGGGCTACGATTGTCTCTAATCCATTAGTTTAGATATTCCCAATTCGGCAGGGAATATTAGGACGCGAATTTCATGTGCCCCGGCCAAAATGAAGTTTAAGGGGGAAGCTATGTGGGGCCCACAGAGGTTCTTGTGAGAAATCGACTCGATCCATCATTTTAGCAAGCTCACAGTAGGACAGAGGTCCAAAAATGAAGAAGATCCGAAACTCAGGTGGGCCACTCCAGACGAAACAGCAGGGATTGAACATCCACCATTGGCATCTTTGCGGGGCTACAGAAATTTTGGATAGGGATGATATTCGTACCTACAAATCATCCCATTGGTAATAACCTTATGGACGGTTTGAATGGCATATAAACATTATGATGAGCTCCAGGAAGCTTTCAACGGCAAGCTTTTCCATTCTCACAGTTTCTTATCGTGTGGCCCACCTGAGTACTGGATTTTCTTCATGTTTGGCCTTCTACCCCATTGTGAGGTTCCAAAACTGATAGACGAAGTGGATTTCCGAAAGAAATCTCAGCAGGCCCCGCATAGCTTCCACCTACAGGAACTTTGTGGTAGGTTATGGAGCATGTTATTTTAAAACCAACCACCCAGATCACATTATTCGTGGAGGAAGTGGGGCAGATCAAAATCATGCGGTCCATATCTCTAGAGAACCAACTGACACATGTATTTTGTCTACCTTGTTTATCTTTTCTCTATGAGGTTTAAAATTGAGAATTATGGGGGCCCACGTGGTGTGTATGAAATCCAGGCCGTCCAATAGGTGGACCACACCATCATAAGGTGGGCCACACTAAAAATAACATAAACCACCCAAAAAAAAAAAAAACGAATTCATGGGCGACACATCTGATGATTATTCGACCTGTCATACATTTTTGATTCGTGTGATCATCACGGTTGGGATTCATTTATTGGACGAGTACACATGATAGGCCCACAATTCTCAGCTACATCACATTTTTAAAGAATAAATAAATAAACAATGCTATTTGGTAATGTGTCCCCTGGGGGAGGCATTATTTGGTAAAATCCGGGTCCCCATGAAACTTTTTTTGTTAAGAATCCCTATAAAAATTGTTCAATCTAGGGGGGATGGGCCCACCTTTTCAAGGAAATAAGGTGGATGATCCTGAAAGGGACTGGCAATGTTGGACAAGAACAGCCCACGTTACGGTACTAACCACCGAAATGTTGGACATGAAAATGGATGGTTCATAATTAATATTATCATCTGAGCCTTATCCCAACTAATGGGGTTCAACCCGATGGTTCATGTTCTACCATTCTACTCTATTAAGGGTCATAGCCAGTAATACATATTTAATAAAATCATAGGTCCTCACCTTCTGCCCATAACATTTTAATAGTTTCAGGGCCTGATAATAGAACTTGCATCCAATAGGAGCTGAAGATTGGCCCATGTCCGGGTTGAGATGGCACTTGTAGCCATGGACCAACCTTGCCCAATCAGCCCAACCTGGCTGAGCCTGTCATGCATGGCCCTATTAATTTTTGGGCCCAGCTCAAACTGGCCCAGCCCAACTCCATATGTACAGGACACATTAGGGGTGCACACGGGTCAGTCCGGTCGGGTTCCAAGGTGAAACCGGAACTGAACCGTTCCTAACGGTTCTAGGAAAATTGGAACTGGAACTAGACCGTTAGCACCCTAGAACCGAACCGGAACCAGACGGTTAAAACAGGTTCTGTTCCAGTCTTCCAGATCGGTTCTGAGAGAGAAAACCAGTAAGAGAGAGAGAACCAACAAGAGAGGAGAGAGAGAGAGAGAGAGAGAGAGAGAGAGAACCAGGCAGCGTCGCAAGATGCAGGCTCGCAATTGGGGGAGCGGCGCGTGAAGACTGAAGGGAGAATAAATAGTTTAGGGTTTTTTGTTTTGAAATATAAGGTCCGGTTCTACTTTGGATCCACGGTTCGGATCCATAGTTCGGATATATGGTTCGGTTCAGTTTTACATACCCCAAACCGAACTGAAGTAATCGGTTCTTTGATTTTCAGAACCGGAACCAGAATCGGTACACTTTAAAACCAGACCAAACCGTACAGTTTGGTTATTCCGATCAGGTTCCACAATTCTACCGGTTTGATGTGCACCCCCAAGACACGTTTTGTACCCAACAAATATGCCATTCGAATAGTAGCTTATGCCCGCTGTGGTAGGCCCATGCCAGGTTTGTGCCTTGGAACTTAAATGTCGGGCTAGGCCCGATCTTAGCCTGGCTTGTCGAGCCCATTGCAACCCTCATCTGGACCCCAAACTGTAGAAATCCTGGCCCAAAAATCCCTGCGGTGTAAACAATAAATGGACACTTAGATGCCACACCAGACTTAATAATGGTCCAAGGCCAGGGTCATGATGCATGACCACCTACTCATGTGGGGGCCCACAATTTCTATTCATCTAAAATAAACTCTTACACGTGTTGAAGCGTTGTGAGCATCATTAATGCGTGGTCTACACACGTGTGGTAGAGGAAGGTGCATGGAAGGAATTGGGCAAATAAATAGCTACAAATGCATGTGAACCCCAGTATCTTTGCTACACATGCATTTTAGTAGCTGAGATTTCGTTGCAGATTGCCAGACAAGCCATCTTAGGTAGTGATGTGCAGTGCCCACCACCCTAACTTCAAAAGCCATGAGCAAAGGCACAAACATAATAAATAGAAAGACATCAAAATTCAGTAGTAGGCCCTCATGTAACTAAATGTTTCTCCAAAAAAAAAAAAAAGTGCTGGCATTAGATCCAGCTGTGATACTATTAAATTTTCGTGCTAACTTTGTACAGCTCTTATTTTAAAAATAAAAAATAATAATATAATTTCTGCTTTATGCCCTGGTTATTGGGTATTTTGTTATTGTTGGATATAGGTTGTGGGGCCCACTTGTGGACAATCACTAAGTAGTGGACACCATCTAAGTTCCCTCTTGATTATTCTTTCTGCTTTATTTTTTAGGAACTAGAAATTATATTTTAAATTCAAAGTTGATTTTTAATTTTAACAAAAATACAATTGAAAAAAGAGTGGGATTGTATGAGATGAAACTCTTTCTTATCTCTCAAACTCGTACTTTATCATAAAAAGAGCCAAGGTATCCCTCATTTAAGGCATCGAATGAGAGAGTTCTAAAGAGAAAATAAAGAGGAAAATATCTTTTGTCAGTCTATCCTACCTCTGGACAATCCAAGTTACTCATCATAATTCGAGAGCCATTTCAACCATAAAATTAGAAGAGTGATAAAATCCTTTCTACTTTCGTAGTGGTTAGGTGAACCTTTGGATGTAGACCTTCATCTTCAACTTTGTGTGAAGGTCCAAGATCATGTAAACCATCAGATCTCATAGGCTCACTTATCTAGACTATCTTTCAATTATAAGCGCATTTTTGTAATCTGGTAAAAGTTTATACGAAGGGTAAAATTGCTATTTTCTAATATTTGGAATTGCCTTATGAGAAAAAAATATATAGAAATTTGTATGAACATGAAAAGTTTTAGAAAAGTTTATTGTAATGAGTTTTAAATGCTTTAAAATATACATATAAATTTTCTCATCGCATGCAATGGAATTGACCAGGTGCATCTTATTCTTGCAGTGTATGGTTTCTCACAATAATACAAGGTTAGTTATGATGGGATGGTTAATCTTTGTTAGGATCTATAGAGCCTGATCATTAGAAGTGTACTGTTAATCCAGTAAGCACTTTTGAGGGTTGAGTTCTACATTGAGCTTGTTGGGGGTTTGGGGGTGTGCCCCCCTGTCTAGACAACAATTTTGTAAATTTTTATAAAATTTTTATATAAACCCTAATTCATTTGGGGTAGTATATATTTTATAGAAAGAGAGATCCATCATTGTAATGACAGCTACTTCTTATTCTTTTTAAATACCTTTGAGCACAATGGATTGACATGAATCCATGGACTTGTTAAAAGGAAACCATGTAAATTTATATTATGGTTTGCAGTTTTTTCCTACTTTCCTTTGATTTTGATATTCTTGTGTGTGTGGTCAGGAAGGGATCTTTCTCCCAAGAGTCTTGTGCCGAAGACCACTACCATATATGTGCTATTGCACTCAAAATAAGTAAATAATGGAAGCTCAAGCAAATAAATGTCAAAAACACTTCTTCTATTTTAACAAAGAAACAACAAGAAAATTAACAAGAAGCAGCCTTGTGGATTTGAAGAAAAAAAAAAAGTATGTTTACAAGTTCCGAAAAGTCATTATATGGGCTGCAACAGGCACAGCGAGCTTCATAGAAAAAATCACAAATTTATTGTTTTTTTACAGTACATGGTGGTACCTTTATATTCTAGTTTAGTTGTGAAACAGAAGAGGTAGAAAAAATCATCATTACTTTGATGACTTGATCCTTACTAAGGATGACAAAGAGGTACTGTAAGAAGGTTCATGCAGGTCCAACGAAGCCTCATTTGATGGCATTCTAATATTCTTATTAGCTGAACTTTGGTTGCAGATTGACAGACAGGCCATCTTTGGTAATGATGTACACTGTCCACCACCCAAACTTCAAAAGCCATGAGCAAGGGCACAAATATAATAAATAGAAAGACCCATATTCATTAGTAGGCCCTCATGTAACTAATGTTTCCCAAAAAAAAAAAAAAAGTGCTGGCACCACATCCAGCTGTGATGCTATTAAATTTTCGTACTAACATTGTCAGCATTTTTTATAAATTTTGTCCATTTATTCCGTTTTTAGACAACTTAAGCCATTGATCATAATCCAAATGCTATCTCAACCATAGAATTAGGGGGGCGATAAGATATTCTCTGCTCCAGTATTAATTGGGTGAACCTCTATATGTAAATCATTCATCTTCAATTTTATATGAAGGTTTGAGATGTGTAGACCTTCTGATCTTGTGGGCCCACCCATCCGGGGTATCTTTGAATTATAAGGGCATTCTTGTAATTTGTTAGAAGTATATTGGAAGGGGTAAAATTGTCATTTTTAATATTTGGAATTGTCATGAGAAATATATAGAGATTTGTATGACAATGAAAAGTTTATTAGGAAACCACACACCTCTCTCTTATGTGCAAATCAATGAGATTAATAATATAAAAGATTCAAATGATGAAAATCACTTTTAATACAAACAATCAAATCATCAAACATGTATGATGCAAGAGACACCAAGATTTTATACATAGAAAACCCTCCAATGCGAAGGGAAAAACTACATGAGCTAGTTCAGTACAAATTCACTATAATTATCATTAAAAATAAAAAATAAAACCTATCTTCCATACCCAAACTACATCACCCAAATGTGGATTATAAGCAACAATAAAGAAAGGAATTCACACCGACTAAGGATTATAGAAAATTCCCAACACAACCTTGGAGAAGACAATCAAAGAAACTAGCGTTGTAAATAGACCCTCACGAACCGGATGTGAAAATTTTGATGGTATAAGGCTTTTGATCCTTTTCATGTACAAAATTCATTTTTTATTCTATTTCTTCTTATTTTCTGTGAGAAAGAAAAACCTCTTTTTTGTTGCTAGAACTCTCTCTATACAAAAGCCATTGGCCAAAAGATCAAAATACCCATATATACATGTGACAATAAAATATACTACTTAAGTCACACATGTGAGTCACACCTCCACATAAGGAGGGACCCAACAAAGTTCGAGAGAAGTTCATTATAAAGAGTTGTAAATACTCTAAAATGTAGTAGAATTAACCATTGTAAGGTGCATCTTGATCCAGTAGTGTACAGTTTCTCACAACAATATAAGGTTAGTTATTATGGAATGTTTATTCTTGTGCCAGGGATCACCATTATACATATATATCCTATTGCTTTAGTAGTGAATAAAGAATGGAAGCTCTAACTAATGAATGTCTTTAACAAAAAAATTTACAATGAAGCAGTCTCGTGGGTTTGAAAATATGAAAATAAAAATAAAAATATATTTACAAGTTACAAAAGTCATTATATGAGTTGAAACAGACACCATAAGCTTATCTCAGGAAAAAATCAATTTGATCGTACGACACAGAGAGTTAGATTAATCTATGAAAGTTTGGGTGTGAGATTGAGATGGAATTAGGGAGCTTCGACACTTCCTAGGATTCGAAGTAAACTGATGTGACAAAGCAGTGTTTTTGTGCTAGAGCAGTGACAGACTTACTATGCAAATTTCATGGGTAGCAAGTTTCATGGGGAATGAGCTAAAGGACTCCATCATATACTGCTGGCTGTTTCAAAGTTATAGTAGATTTTTGAGATTCTGTACAAAAGGGCAGGGCTTTCAACTCAGATTTTTAAAGGGTCCAAATCTAATTTCTTGGGCCCATTTAGAAATTGGGACAGGTTGTGTTTGTTTGTTTCGACCCAGTTAACAACTAGGCCTAGTCAGGTTCGGGGTGGGTTGAAATGGGATTGGGTTGGGTTTGCATTATATCCAGTTGATTTACACACACACATGGTTGGACCACAAAGTATTGTCTAACCAGTAGATAACATGCAACCTTTTTTTAAACCCATGCATTCACACCCCACACTCACACCACAGTCAATTTTCACCAAAATGGGTACTTGAACCCATGACCTCGTGTTGAAACTCATGTGAGTCTACCACTGGGGCATGAGTAAGGACCCTATAACATCCAACCTATCAAGTACATGTGACATCCAAAACTTTTAATAGGTTGAGCTCACCATGAGGACTATCTAATGCCAAAAATAAAATAAAAAAAAATCATCCCTTATCTACTTATCAGGTGGGCCATATCATATAAAACAATTTCTAGCCATTAATAAAGTGTGGTGCACTCGATGGGGGCATTTTTTTTTTCTTTTACAGAGTGATCCTTATAATAAGGCTAACGTGTTGGATGTCACACATACATGAAAGGTTAGAAGTAATTGGTTGGGCGGACCATAACTTATAGTCCAACTACTTGGACTTGAGACCTTCTGTGTGCGCACGCATGCGGATGCAAGCATAGGATGCAGTACTGAGTGAACAACCCACAATGAGAGAAGAGGCTCTGCAACTCAGTCAGCCTAGTGAGGCGAAGGGCGCTTCCCATTATATGCACATGGGGCGTGCACATATAATTTGTGTGTGTGTGTGTGTGTTGTTTTAGTATTCTAGATTGAAACATGATTTGATAAGCTTTACACAATGCATCTGTTAAAAGACATACATGTTTATGATATAATCCATCTAAATAGATGGGCTTGACCCTTATTCCATGCGCACCCAAACCCACTCAACAAACCCTAATTATTTTAGGAACATGTGAATAGTATGCTCTTGTTAGGTGTCATTAGTTGTTAATTTCCTGTTGTGGGATTTGCTATTTAATTAGGCTAGCATGATAGGATTCTTCTTATATGTATGAGTACATATGCAGATAGCTTTAAGGATTTTAATATGAAAAATGTATTAGATAGAATATAGAGTAGACAGTTGTAAAGTGTACCAAGATTGGGGTGCATGATGTGATTTTCTAATAAGAAAAACTAATCTATTTCTTCTCTTCATCTCTTCTTCCTTGTTTTCCTGGTTCCTCTTTCCACAGTTGTTGATCTTAATGGGAAGTTGTTACAATGATGGTAGTGAAATCGAGTTTTGCAGCCACACAAATTGCACTACAATCAAACGAATGGTGGTCAGCAAGAGATTTGTGTGATTTCAACGCCGGTATGGAAATACAAACGGGTATCAAATTCAAAATTTGGAAGTTCCTAGTGTATGAACCAAAGTCTGGAAACTCAGTGACTCAATTTGAAACTTGGTTGAGTGAACTTGACCAGTTTTCAAGTGGAGCCAGTGAGTGAAGGCCCAGTCGATCTTTGAGTTAACCCAGCTGACAAGACATGGATCTAACTTGAGTTGTTGGGTTTTTTGAACTGCAATATAAAAAATGATGTAATGTAGATAGAGCTTCCCATTTGTTTTTCTAGGCCACTGATGGCCTACTGGGGACTAATCTCTTACACCCATTGGATTACTCCATCATCTATAATAAATAAATAGTAATAATAATAATAATAATAATAAGATTTTGTTTGGTTTTCCATTACAGCAAGTGCTGATGCTAAAATTCCAAATCATGTTGGAATACATTGGAGCGGTCATGTCAGGAATTCACGTTGGATGCATCACAGCCCTATAAAATATTTCCTCTACTTGTTATGAGAGAAAGGTTAGCTTTGGAGAGGGGTTGGCCCTATTAAATGGGCCCATCTACTGGTCTTGGACCTAGTATGAATGGCCTAGATAATTTTCAGGCCAGGTTGGGCTCTCTCTCAAATCATTTTATCTCCACCGGGTCCAGCACGACTTGGGTATGAGTGCGGCATTCCAATCCTTGGTTAGGTAACAAATGCATCGTCAAGCTCCAAAAACTTCCATGTCCCTTCGCATGCACAAAGAAATAGACGTTTAGAAATATGGAACCAACAATACTTATTGGGCCAGATGGTGGGCCTACATCTTTGTACAACATATGGGATGATTTTGTTGAATCTGTGGGGAGCATGGTTAGGTAATCCAGTCCATTAGTTGCTGTGGATAGACTATGCTTCTTGATAAAAATTGGCATACACCCATGGTCCGCATTTTACTAAAAATAGTCCATTCGATGGGACTCACTGGACCCATGGTCTCGATTCAAATTTTTAAAAAGGTTAGAATTTTATATTAGTTTTGCACAATTTAGAAAAATCCACACTGCAGAGCTGTATGGCGAACCCACATTCCTGGAGCATAAAGGGTCGTTTGGTAGCTTTGTATTTGGTATGTATTTATATATATTAGCAATTACCATGAAATCCATATAACTAGGAATTACCAGTGTACATCCTGTAATTGAAATCCACCGTTATCCGTAATCATGGTAACCTGAATCACCAACATGTGTTGGGCAGCTATTATTTAGAAGAGTATATAAGACAAATGACTAGGGTTGTCAATGGGCTAAGCTCGGGTTAGCTTTAGCCTAGATTTTGATATAATTAGGTGTTATTTAAAAATTTGACTGTGACTTGTAAATTGATAGTAACTGATATTCATAAAATGAAATCACATGATTTTGCTAAGATTTTAAAAAAGTATCTTTTAATGTATTTGATGTCACACAACTTTATTGTTATTTTTAATAATAATAATAATAATAATAATAATAATAATAAAAGCTTTTGGATGTATTTGATGTGAATCAATTCTAATTGGAACCTAATTCCCTTCAAATACACTCCTAAAGGTAACAATCACCTTGGCTGCATATCGATTCGCAAACTTTAGGGCTAGTTTGGATACCGCCAAATAAGTTGTTTTTTTAACTTATGTAAGTCAATAAGCTACTTTTTTAATTTAGTTAGTTTGGTTAATCAACTTAGATAAGTAACTCATAACAAAAAGTAACTTATTTTGATGAGTCTCTTTATTTTACTTTTCAATTTATCAGAAGCAACTCATATTGGGTTATTGTGAGCTGTATGCTTGCCTGGGGCTTAATAATTAGATGTGCCATATTGGGAAATATTTTCCGTAATGTTTTTGAGAAAACCATCCTAGGTATGAGGTAGATCCAACACTCAAGTGGCCCGCACATCTTACAATAATGGTATTGAATTGCCATGGTTGAAACTGCACTCATTGTTGTGTGGCCCAACATGAACACACCAATTAAAATGAGCCACACTACTTGACATAGTGGTATTGAACCTCCATTGTTGAAATAGTCATGACGCTCACTTTTTTTTTTTTTTTTTTTGAAATATTCACCTATTTCTTCATATGATCTTATGACGTAGGAATGGCCTTATGACCGGTTTGGATGGCATATAATCATCATACTCGACCTTGGAAAGACTTCAATAGTGGTCATTCAATCGTGGTCATTCAATCTCTATTGTTTCCTTCAATATGGCCCAGTTAAGCTTTAGATCTCCCTCAATTTTGGGCCTACCTCCTAACATGATCAGATCAAATGGATGGATTGGGTGGATTTCTAAGAAACATCATGGTAGACTCTAAGTATGCAGAGTTGGGTTCATCCATCAAAGTCATGTAACAACATTTTTAGTCAAGTCATGATAGTGCGTCCGTTTTGATGTATGTGTTGTATACCCATGTGTCCATTCATTTTGCCAGCTCATTTTAGGGCAAAAGATAAAAAATGAAGGAAATCCAAATCTCAAGTGAACCACACCACCTGCAATTAAAAACTTACCAGGGGCTACGAAAGTTTTCGATCAAGCTGATAATTGTGTTTTTCCTTCATCCTGCCTATGTAACGCTATCAACAGGTTGGATGGCAAAGGAAGTTTTTAATTATGGCGGGCTGAGGAAGTTTTTAATCATGGGCGTTCAATGACCACTATTTCCTGTGGTGTGGTCTACATGAGATTTGGAACTTGCCTATTTTTGGCCCAATGCTTTAAAATGAGCTGGCAGAATGGATGGATGGAATAGATATATAACATGCACAAACATTAAGGTAGGCCTATTATCACGACATTACGGGATTGGGTGTTTCCTATCCAAATGCGCTTTTAAAGTAATTTATAATCTAAATGTGCGCTTAGAATATGGACTATCAATATTTACTTTATTAATCATCCATTAGTCGGATGGGCAGCATTGATTATTGAGTTTGATTTTAGAGATTTGGGTGTCTACAATTTGGATGGTCTGGATGGGAGGAGAATCAGTGACCCGAATTTTTAGGGAGCGTTCGTTCTTCAATTCCCTAGTGTTAATACACGCAAATGAGTAAGAATTACCATTTACCCATGTTTGGTGTGGTGATAATTACCTCCATGATAAAACCATTTGAAAAGCATCGTCATAAATTTATAGGCCCTATTATGTAGCTTGTGACATATCCATGCCATCCATCCGTTATGAACATTTTAGGGCACTAGCCCAAAAATGAGACATCCAAAGTTTGAGTGGCCCACATATAGGAATTCGTGGTCATAAAAGGTTTTTAATGATAGGCATTCAACCCACTCTTTCATTTGGTATGCTCCGCTTGAGCTATGGATTTGACTCAATTTTAGAATCATGTCTTAAAATCAATCCGCAAAATGGATGGACAGCGTAGATAAGCAGCATATATGATGGTAGCCACATATAATTCACATATTCTTATGTTTTAATGACCAAAAAGCAAGCAGTGAGTGTGAACATAGAAAACAGTCTAGCTGCAAGTAGCTTTTCTTAATTTCTACCTATTGTGAAGATAAGTATGTTTGCTAAATAATATCTCTCTTTCATCTCTTTTGATGATTCTCTAAGTAAGTTATGAAAAAGTAAAAAAAAGTAAAAAATAAAAAGTAAGCTAGAGTGATTAGGTACTTTTAAGTAAAAAAAAAAGTTACTTACAACTAACATCGAAACGCTCACCTGCGAACCAGTTCGCAAGTACTACATATGAACTTTTTTGAGAACTCATCATATCTGATGAGTCTCGAAAATCTGAACGGTCCACATGAAGCAGAACCTTATGAAACCTCCTGATACGAATTTCTCCTTTGATCCAAAACTTTGGTGGGCCATGAAAAATGCAAACAGTTTCTTCCCTTGATTTGAATTTCTCTTTGCTATGGCCCACAAGAATCTTAGATCAGGGTGAAAAGTCACCTCCTAAAGTTTCATGGGATTCCGCATCTTATGGACTGTTCGGATTCAACACCCATGACACGTGTGCAAAGGTGCACACGTGCGTAGGTGCGTAGGTGAGCATGCCTCCAACTAACCTAAACCAAATATACTAATATGAAATAAGTCAATTATCTACGTTTGTAAGTAAGAAAAAGTAACTTATTCGGTGGTATCGAAACGAGCTGTGAATGATGCAGTAGTAACCCTAAAAAAAAAAAAAAAGTCGCGTATAGATGTGGATAAACACGCGGGCCAAGTGCCGCATAATTCCTGTACCTATAAATTCTCTGGGAGCATAAAAAGAACGGAGAAAATCCATCGGAGAGGGGAAGAAAAAGAAGACAAACATAGAGATAGAGGGAGAGGAAGAAGAAAGATGGCGAGAGATAGCTGCCTTGCTCGCGTCACTACAGGCGTTGCAGTGGGCGGTGCCGTTGGTGGTGCTGTTGGTAAAACCCTAATCCCCTCTCTTTCCTTTCAACCCTAACCCCTTCTTTCATTTCCTTTCCCCATTTAATCACTACCGCCGAATCCAATCTCAATATTTTATTAGTTCAATTCAGATCAAAGGGGAATGATCACGTACTTTTCATTATGATCAAGCCTCTTTGCTGCCCACCTTTATCTCTGCGTTGAATCCAAATAACAGTGCATTGGATTGATTAGACAATCTCGATATCTTATTCCTTTATCTCTGCGTCGAATCCAAACAAACAGTGCTTTGGATTGATTACACTATCTCAATACCTTATTCCTTTATCTCTGCGTCGAATCCTAACAAACAGTGCATTGGATTGATTAGACAGTCTCAATATCTTATTTATAGACATTGCTTCGCTGAATTTGGACCATTATTGTCAAAAAGTGACTTATTTTGTGGTATCCAAACAGGACCTAAGAAACCTTTAAAAAAAACAAAAAAAAAAAAAAAAAAAAAAAAAACATGCGCACACTCACACTCACACCCACTCGCACCAACACACACCACAATGGGTTCTCGGACCCATGACCTCTCTGTTGAAACTCTTTGATTTTTCTTATCATTGAGTGTTTGTCGCTTTTTTTACTTTTCGGCCTTTTTAAAAAAAAAGTTATTTCTATTTAAATGAGATTATCCTGACTATATCCGTAGGAAACCCCTGTAATTTGAAAAACCTTCAAAAATATTAATGTGTTAGAAAAGTCTAGAAGTATCAAAAAAATAAGATCCCTTTGTGAAGGGAGAAGGAGAGTGAAGTGCCCGTCTTAAACCCTACTAACTCTTAAAGATCGAAATGGGTTTCCTCTAATTTTTTGAAAAAAAAAATGGAAAAGGATTTCCTCTAATCCATTTTTATTATCCACTAAAATAATAATACTAGTCTCGTCCTATATATTTTGGGTTGGTTTTACCAATCTTACTTTGCCAATCATTCTTATCCGAGGCCCTTAGTGAATGAACAAGCTTCCACATCCCTCATCACCATCTCCATCAAGCCCTTACATGTATTTTCCTTGTTCTCCTTTCAAGCCCCTCAAGGCTACAACACAAACCAAAGTTTACCCAAACTTTAAATAATAATAATAATAATAATAATAATAAATCCCTCCTTACTGCAATTGTCTCTAATATGGCTGCAAGATCAATTGACAAAAGGGCCAACATTCCCAAGCATTGTGGCAGGGAAAAGAAGGCTCTGGAGTTTGGAAGAATGTGCACATGAGTGGGGAGTATTCAAAAGAGAATTTGAATGATCCTAAAAGAAGAACTGGATTCAGTGTAATGATGTGTGATAAGTTTGGGTTTTGGACAAATTCCAAAGGTTTATAGGGGAGGAAAAAGAAGGATTCTTTCATCAAGGATTGTTATGAAATTGGCTTGTGAACGTGCTTGGATTATCATTTCGAAGAAATTTAAAGGACGAAGAGTTGGGGAATCGGTGAGAATGTTATGTGATGTCCATTCATTCCTTGCAAAGGGCAGATAGGAAGCTTTCAGAAATGGAATTTGGGTGGTTATTTTTGTTCTAGATCCTTCTTTTTTCTCTTGATTGAGGATGTTGGTCCTCCTTTTGCCTTGGGGTGGAGTGCTCTAGTTTCGCTTTAGTTGCATAGTCCTAACTACGTGATGCTCCCGCTTCTACTCGAAATTGCACTTTGGACTTGTGCTCCTGCTCCCTTGCTATTTTTACTTGCAAACATTTTGAGACATGCTCCTCGCTCTTGCACACGATTTTTTGAGTGTGTTTTTTTGCTTCATAGTTCCTACAACTATATGTTCCCACAATGGTTGAAGCTTTTGCATGGATTCAATTGGATGAGGGGAATTGATACGTATGATTTCATGCAGGTGCTGTCTATGGGACTTATGAGGCTATCAGGTACAAGGTGCAGTTGCTAAACCTTGTGTTCTTTGTACTAAATTTTATCGGAAAATCATTTGGATTTTTTCGGGTGATACCCAACTCCAATCAGCACTGTTTCTATTTTTCTTGCTATGTTTTATAACTATTTTGATTTTGCAATTGAGGGTCATAGTAAGCTATTAACTTTATTTTGAGATGGTGATCTCAATGCACACTGATAACTCACAAATGCTAGTTAAATTTGTCACAAACAAAAACTGATACTAAATATCTAACTGTAACACACTACGATCCTAGCCATTGCTTTCAATATTTATATACTTTTCCATGATAGTGCCAGCCCTATCCCAAGTAAAGGTTAAGGGTTTATGTTAAGTCACTGAACTTTTGCCAAGCAGTCATGATTAATGAAGTTGACCACAAATAGCTAGGACAAGACTATGGCAATCATGATTCTTTTTCTTAATGATAATAAATGATAATAGTAAGATCAATTTAAGTGGTTCCTTATGTGTGCCATGTTGGATCATGCCTTGTGCATATATGATCACATAAACATACAAGTAAAGTGATTTCAATATGCTTGACCTAAATATAAAGAATTTTTCATGATTGTTCTACCCTGGACTTGCTGCTCAAAACCAACTATTGCTGATAACCAATGACCAATGACAAGCATCAGAGAACTATGAATGGACAAGTTGCTGCCATTGAGAGATAAGCCTCGGGATTGACATCTAATGACTTGTGGTATACATCCAATGCAACTAGAAACGAATAATGGGTGATTGATGATTGAAACACATAGATTAAACGGGATGTTGAGGAAGAGTAAGGAGGCTAGCAATAGTTAATGAGGCAAAGCAGAAGGGGAAGGGGCCCTGCCCTAGAAAACTTCTTGAATTTGATTTCATATTGAATGGGTGACTCACAACTGGCAATAGACAATTGACAAGGGTGTCAAGACTGACACTATTTGACAAATAATACACATACAACACAGTTAAATTCAATCATGAGTGATTGACAATCGAAGTACAAAGCTTAAATTAGGATGTCGAGACAAGGAGACAGTGGAAGGGCCTAACCTAGAAAGCTTGGAGAAGTGACTTCATTGTTCATCTGAAACCTCTTTGATATTGAGATGAAAAAAACCAACAAAGTAATCTTCCGCCATCATGTGTCTTGTCCCATAGGGTTGAGAGCGAACTTTCCAATGCAACAAGCCAAAGCGGAAAGTTCCATCATCTCTTCAACCCTCAAATCCCTAAGAAAGTGATGGGATCAGACCAGCCCACTTCCCATCAAGCTAAAGAATTGACAGATCATAGCTCCATTGGTATAAGGAGCATGGTGTACTGTAAAGGCCGTTATGTAAAGGTAACAGTGGCAACTGTTACATGTTACGGGGTCATAACGATCGTAACATCCGTTATGGGAAAAATGACCTATAACCATCATTAACGGCCCGTTACGCCCCCTGTAAAGGCCGTAATAGCCCCACGATAGTTTGTTATAGCGTAAATGCAAGTTTTTCATTTTTTTTTTTTTAAACATTACAAGGCAGAAACAGGTTTTTTGGGTTTTTTTTCCTTTCAATGAAAAAAGGGACCATAACAGCCGTTACACGGGTTGTAACAGTCGTTACGACCTGTATCATAAAAGTAACAGTGGTAGCCGTTACGACCACTGTTACCATTACGGAATACCTTGATGAGGAGCTTCTCAATAAGATTGATTGACCAACTAGGCATTTGAACAGAGACATGAAATATATAAGGAGATTGTAGAGATATTTTGCTTTTCAAAGCTAAAAACTTATGTTCCACCCATTCCACTATTGAATCCCATAGGGTGGCGTTCAAGGTATTTCGTAACAATAACGATGGCCGTAATGGCCACCACCATTAGCTTTATGATACAACCTTCGTAATGGTCATTACGACCTCTTTTTTCTTTTATTGAAAAAAAAAAAAAAAAATCTGAAAAACTTGTACCAGCCTCGTGATGGACCGTTACGGCCATTACGACCTCGTAACGTATAACGGTTGCTACCGTTACCTTTATACAACAGCCTTTACGGTCCTGTAACGACTGTTATTGCACACCATGGGGATGTTCAGATGAGCACTAAGTTCATGAAATTTTTCATTTTTTTAATTGCCAAGTCATGAATTAGGTAGTTATTGTGTTTGGTAAGCCGCAATTGCAATTTGTGGAATGTACTAATTCCCCAATTAACAGAAGGGGCATAAATCATGAAGTTGTCAATGAAAAAGAAAAACTTCAATTTTATGAATTCATGAAAATAGTAAGTCATGTGTTTACAATGGTAAAGCTATGCAATCGCCCTAATATTGGAAAAATGTCAAAAAAAATTTCTAGACATTGATGAGTGGCAATGCTCATACAATTAAAGTGATTTTTGACCAAGATGAACAATAAAAAATTCACATCATAAAAGGTCCAAAATCAATTCCCTTTCTAATATAGTTAAATGGATAGTCAAGTTTTGAAACCATTGCTCGGATGGTTTACATCTGGTTAAAATAACTTTGAGAGGGATATGCAATTAAATGTAGGCATCGCATGATGATCAGTGATAAGAACTTTTTATGCTATAATATATATGGTTCACCAATTCCGTAATTATCGAATAGTTTGGATCATCATATCAAAGTGGTTCTCTAGGGGGGCTCAAATAAGTTTCACTTGCTAAGTTGGGAGGGGGTTTGTAAATGGTATGATTGGGAGCGATGAA
Source organism: Magnolia officinalis (assembly GCA_021015155.1). Taxonomy (NCBI): domain Eukaryota; kingdom Viridiplantae; phylum Streptophyta; class Magnoliopsida; order Magnoliales; family Magnoliaceae; genus Magnolia; species Magnolia officinalis. The sequence continues at coordinate 74,739,246 of JAJHSJ010000009.1, read as the reverse complement.
TGGGGCATTGTTGGGTAAGTGGCTTTGGCATTTTGGGATGGAGGAAGTTGCTTTTTGGAGGAACATTGTATCTAGCAAGTATGGGTGTAGCGAAGTTTAGATGGTGCATTATTCTTCATTGTATAGGGCCTTGACAAATTGGAAAGGCTTTATTTATGTAAAATCCTATTTTAGTAAAGGGTTGGATATATGCCTAGTGATGGGGAGAATATCTGATTTTGTGAAGACATGTGGGTTGGGTAGGAATCCTTGCAATTGTTATTTTCAACATTTGCTTGTCTATTTGTGGATAGAAATGTCTTGATCATGGTGTGTCGTAAAGGCCATTGCGTAAGGGTAACAGTGGTAACCATTACACGTTACAAGGTCGTAAAGGCTGTGACGGCTATTACGGAAAAAATGACCTATAAAGGCTATTACAGACCTATAATGGCCCATTACGCCCCCCATAAAGGTTGTAACTAGAGGTGTACACGAGTCAAGTTAGTTCATTAGCTCGCTCGGATCGACTCGACTCGGATCGAAACTGTGTTCGAGCTGAGTCAAGCCAGTTTTATTGAGCTTGAAACTTTTCGAGTCGAGTCCGAGCTGGACCTAGCTTGACTCGACTCGGTATTGAGCTCGAACTCGACTCGGTTAGGCTCGGGTCAATTTTTGAGTAAGTATATATATAAAAAAATTTGGATGCCCAAAATAGGTTTTTTTTTTTTTTTTTTTTTTAAGATTTAAAATAAAATAAAATAAAATAAAAAAAAACCTAACCCCCAGCGCCCTCTCGTTTCGGCCGTTCGCCCAACCCTAAAAACCCTAATCCTCGAACTCGACTCTCTTCAGCGCCCGACCGGCGACCAGTACAACTCTCCTCTATTTCTCACCGTTCTCCAACACCCTACAATGATGTTGCTCACCAAGTGTTTGATGAAATGACTCAACGAAGTGTAGCTGGTGGTAAGGAAGGTATGTATATGAAACAAATACCATTTTTTTTCTTGATTTTTATGTTGCTTAGAAGATGTTTGATGAAATACCTGTAAAACCACTGCTGCTGTTTTACATACAGTGAGATTTTAAAGGTGTAGTCCATGTGTTTGTGAAAATGCTGCACAGGCGAACTTGGCTCGAACTGGCCCAAGCTGTTGACCGAACCGAGCCTAGCCGAGCTGAGTTCGAGCTGGGGTCAGCAAGTGGCTGAGCCGAGTCGAGACATGCCCAGCTCGACTTGATTCGACTTGTGTACACCTCCAGTTGTAATGCCTCATAATGGTCTATTATGGGGCCGATATGTTTTTTTTTTTGTTTTTTTAACAAAGACCATAACGGCTTTTACGGCCCCCATAATGGCCATTACACTGTATTGTAAAGGTAATAGTGGTGGTTGTTATGGCCACCGTTACTGTTAAAGAATACCTTGGTCTCGATAGCATGTTGTTTTTTGGGAGTTGGTGATTCCAAGATGTGCCCAACAATGAATAGGGCATTGTTGGGTAAGTGGCTTTGGCATTTTGGGATGTAGGAATGTGCTTTTTGGAGGAACATAGTATCTAGCAAGTATGGGTGTAGTGAAGGTGGGATGGTGCATTAAGGATTCTTCATCATATAGGGCCTCGACAATTTGGAAAGGCTTTATTTATGTAAAATCCTATTTTAGTAAAGGGGCGGGGTATCTAGCTAGTGATCTAATTTTGTAAAGATGTGTGAGTTAGGGAGGAATCCTTGCAATCACTATTTTTTAGAATTGCTCGTCTTTTTTGTGGATAGAAATGACCCACTATTCCGTACTCCCATAGTCAATATGTCGTGACTGCTCATAGAAGTGCCCCCCGGCCCCCCCCCCCCCCCCCCCAATGACAAGATCGAGGAATTAGTCTCGATGGTTAATCTCATTAACAATTGTTGCCCGATCATTGGGGAAAAAGATTCGATGGTTTGGCGTAGTGGTAATATGGATGCTTCTTCGTGCGTTCTTTCTTTATCCTGTTGTAAAGCCTCAGAACGGATGTGGAGATCAAAACTACCAAGTATTTTTGGTCTTATGGTGCTCCGCTGAAAGTTGCAACTTTCGCTTGGCTTATTGGAAGGGAAAGGGTGTTTACTGTAGATAATCTTCCAGAAATGGGGATGGTGCTCCCAGATGTTTCTTAGATGTGCATGGCTAATCTGGAGTCCTTAGGCCTCTCCACGCTCTATTGGCGTTGGGACGGGATGGAGCGTGGAAAAGATATGAAAGTTATTTTGCAATTGTGCTTATTGGTGGGTCTTTGGGTAGTTTGGGAAGAAAGAAATAGGAGATGATTTAGGAATTGGAGTTACTCCTTGGGGTGGGTGACGATGCGAGCAAGGGGCTTAGTTATTGATTGGGTCTTGTGCTCTCCCCCCCCCCCCCCCCCCCCCCCCCCTAATTGTATATCTGATACATGATTTAAATCTGATAATTTGTCCTGGAAAAAGGGAAATATTTAATTAATAGTTCGTAAATTATGAGATTTTGCAATTTTTTTCCTTCTAGGGAAGATACTAACTACAAAACCCTCTGATACCATTTGAGAATTTTGCGCCTTTTAGCGCTTTCTATTTATAAAATTTTGCCTTTATCTTAAAAAAAGGACCATCCACATCCATTGATTGGATGATTAGAGGTGTACACAAGTCGAGTTGGGCACGTCTCGACTCGGCTCGGCCACTTGCTGACCCCAGCTCGAACTCGGCTCGGCTTGGTTAGCAGCTCGGGTCAGTTCGAGCCGAGTTCGCCTATGCAGCATTTTCACAAACACATGGACTGCACCTTCAAAATCTCACTGTATGTAAAACAACAGCAATGGTTTTACAGGTCTTTCATCAAACACCTTCTAAGCAACATAAAAATCAAGAAAAAAGGGTATTTGTTTCATATACATACCTTCCTTGCCACTAGCCACACTTCGTTGTGTCATTTCATCAACACTTGGTGAGCAACATCATTGTCGAGCGCTGAAGAACGGCAAGAAATAAAGGAGAGGAGAGTGGTACAGGTCGCCCTTCGGGCGCTAAAGAGAGTCGAGTTCTAGCTACAGTTAGGGTTTTTAGGGTTGGGCGAACGGCCAAGACGAGAGGGCGCTGGTGGGTTAGGGTTTTTTTTAAAAAAACCTATTTTGGGCGTCCAATTTTTATATATATATTTACTCAAAAATCGATCCGAGTCAAGTCAAGTCGAGCTACGTCCAGCTCGGACTCGATTCAAAAAGTTTCGAGCTCAATACAAGTGGCTCAAACACGGTTACGATTCGAGGCGAGTCGAGCTTTTCCGAGTCGATCCGAGCGAGCTAACTCAACTCGTGTACACCTCTACAGATAATTAATATCACTATATCAAAGTGATTTTTGGAGGGATAGGCAAAAAGTGGGACCCACATCATGGATGGTTTGATCAAATGACTGGACCTTTTCTATTATATGAATATGGACCATGCATTTCCTAGCCATTGATTTGATGATTAGAACCATCTTATCAAAGTGACTTTTAAGAGGAATGAGCAATCAATGGTTGGTCCCACAAGATGGCTAGTCGAGGTCGATTGGAACTTCTCAATTATAACCAATATGGACAGTCCATTTTCCTAGTTGTTAATTGGAGAATTAGGATAATCCAATCAAAGTGCCTGTTAAGAGGAATGAAAAATCAAAGGTGGGGCCCTCATGATGGGCTGTCCAAGTCAGTGATCAAAACTTCTGGGTTATAATCAGCATGGATCATCTATTTTCTTAACCATTGATCAGATGGACCATTTGATCAATTTGATTTTTTGGGAGGGAATGATATTAAAAGTTGAGTTACATGTGATGGGTGGTCCAAATCTCTAGTCAGACATTTTCCTGTACAGATAGTTAAGATCATTACATCAAAGTGATTTTTGGCAGGTCTCAATAATGAAAGGTGGATCTCACATGAAGGACATCTCAGATAACTAATAGGACCTCTTCTAGATGATAAGTATCATCCATCTCCTATATACATTAATTGGATGATTAGGATCATAAATCAGAGTGATTTTTTGGAGGGATGGCCAATTAGGTGGGACCCACATCATGGGAAATCCAAATCAATCATGAGATATTTTCTAGGAATTAATGAGAGCAGTCCATTTTTATAGCCATTTCTCGGTTGGCTTGGATCATTAGATCGAGTGACTCGCGAGGGGTGCGGGCAAGCAAAAGTGGGTCCACATGGACTGTCAATATCAATTATCTAACCCTATTATATCGATGTGGATCATCCATTTTCTGAGCCATTGAATCAGATGTTTGGATTATCCAATCAGAATCGCCTTTGAAAGAGATGTGCAATTGAAGGTGGGACACATGATGGACAACTCGGATCCATGACTGGACCATGAATTTTGATGACCATTGCTTAGGTGGTTTGGATCATCCAATCTCGTGTTTCAAAAGAACTTGACCTCTCTCCTAAAATATGAATATGATAAGGCCAAGTTTGGAAATTATGGATTCCATGCCAAATGGAGGGAAAGGAAAAGGGTTTTCCTTACATGCGACGATTGTGTTGTTTGGATAACCAAGAAATGAGTGGGTTCTGCTACATAATCATTACACTTCTCCATAAATAGGGATTCTTGGCATAGAAATCTAGGTGAGCATTGTGAGAGGAACATGAGATTTACACTTGTTCCTAGACGAACTCAGAACTGGAATTCATGTTTCAATAGTTTTCATGGAAATCATTATTGGAGGTACCCACACAAAACAGGAATGAGTTTAATAAGGGACACCCCTCCCCCCCCCCCCCCCCCAAAAAAAAATAATAATAATAATAATAAAAAAAAAAAAAATCCGGAAATCATGAATCTAACCAGGAACCCAAACAACAAATCTGCTGAGTCAGTAACATCCATTTTCATGAAGATGCCAATTTAATAAACTTCCAAATTCATTAATTGACAGATTTTATTTATCCAAAAATCCTAAGGGCCTGTTTGGATTAATGGAGGATTAATGGAAAACATAGGAAAGGAAATAGTGTTTCTTGGGAAACCTAACTTCCAGGAAACTGTGGGAAAGGAAACATTGTTTCCCTTGTTTGCTTTTCAATAAAATTTCCCTAGAAATCTAGGATCTATTTTCAAATTTATTGTTTGGCAAAACAAGAAATTTTCTGGGGGGAAAAAAATTTCTAGGTAGTTGCTAGCATGTCACAGATTAGCATATGTAGCAGTAGCACACATGGGATGCTTGAAAATGTAAGTGGCGCATATGGCATTCGTGGCATATGTGGCTGGTTGAAGTTGAATTGTGGCACGTGGTACATGTGAGTTGTTTGTAATTGTGATGTAGCATGTGGCACAACTCACAAGACGCACATTGGCAGATCTGGCACATGGGCACTTGAAGCCAGATGACAGCACTTGTGCGTAGGGCTGTACACAAACCAAGTTAGCTCGGTTAGCTCGCTCGACTCGACTCGAAAAAGCTCGATTCGACTTGGTTTGAAACTGAGTTCGAGCCGAGTCGAGCTAATTTTTTTAGCTCGAAAAAATTTCGAACCAAGTTCGAGCTTGCCCGAGCTCGACTCGACTCGGATCGAACCCAACTCGAATCGAACTCAGATCGAACCAGTTCGGTGACTCGGTTACTTTGATATTGATGTTGCTCACCAAGTGTTTGATGAAATGACTCAATGAAGTGTCGGCCGGTGGCAAGGAAGGTATGTTTCATCAAACAAATACCCTTTTTTCTTGATTTTGATGTTGCTTACAAGGTGTTTGATGAAATACCTGTAAAACCGATGTTGGTGTTTTACATATAGTGAGAATTTGAAGCTGCAGCTCATGTGTTTGTGAAAATGCTACACAAGCAAACTCGGCTCGAACTTGTTGGAGCTGCTGACCGAACTGAGCCGAGTTGGCCAGTCAGGCTCGAGGACCGAGCCGAGCTGAGTTCGAGCTGAGGTCAGCTAGTGGCTGAGCCGAGTCGAGTTGTGCCGAGCTCAACTCGGATCGACTCGTGTACACCTCTACTTGTGCACATTGGCACTATTGGCACATGTGGCGTATTTAAAGTGATTGAAGATGGATGATGGCACATGTGGGGTGCAAGAGAAGAATGGTGGTACATGTGGCACAATAGCACATGTGGGGCACAAGAGAAGATGGATGGTGTCACATGTGGTGTATTAACACATGTGGGATGCAAGGGAGGATGGATGGTGACATTTGTGGCATAGTAGCACATGCAAGGCACAACCGAAAATGGACAATGGCTCATTTGGCATATTGACACATGTGCCTCATGTGAGGCGGATTGAAGATGGATGGGGTGGCACAAGAGAAGATGGATGGTGTCACTTGTGGTACATTAACACATGTGGGATGCAAGCAAGGTGTCCCGTATCGGTATCGGTTGGCGTAACGGTGCCCTCCGAAACCGATACGGATACGGGGGCGTAACGGCGATACGGGAGCGTAACGGCCCGTAACGGCGCAAATTTTTTTTTTTGCCAAAAAAATATTTTAAAATATGGATTAAATCCGGAATATTCTAAGCATTCCAAATATGCATTCGTTTATAAATTGGAACATGTTTATGGTGGTGTAACGGTCCACTCTGTGGTGAGAAGTTGTATCGAACTGTCTGATGAATTTATGAACCAGATAACTTGAATTTGACTACAAAATTCATATATTTAATTTTCTGAATATCTAATTTATATACTTAACAATTTGATATCATTTCTCCCAATAGTTCTTTAAAAAAAAAATGAATTAAATTTAGGTAGATGGCATTGCCAATTTGGGGCTGACTTGGAGGACCAATCCATGCCCCAAATCAGCTTCAAATTCATGCAATTTATTGCCATTATCCCACTTATGAATTGGTGGACATTTATTGGATAGTGAATCATGAAAAAAAAAAATTCAAAAGACCCTATTTTAAAAAATAAGCGTCCACAAATTAATAATTAAACTATTCGAACAATTTGATTTTAGCATTATAAGTTAGCAATTACAGTTCATAATTTAATTGGTAAATTTTAAGTTAATACGTGTCTTGTGTACAATTTTTTAAGGGCCCAAATTAGGTGAGACTTGGATTGTGAAGTGTAGCACACGAGTGTAAAAGTTTTTTCGGCCCCACCCGTGATGAATGTGTTATATCCACACCGTTCATTCATTTTGCCAAATAATTTTAGGGCATGAGACCAAAAATGAAGCAGATCTAAGCTTAGGTGGACCGCACCATAAGAAACAACAATAATTAAACGTCCACCAGTAAAAATTTATTGGGGGCTGCAAAAGTTTTAGATCAAGTTGACATGTGTGTTTTCCCTTCATCCGTGTCAGTGTGACCCTATTAACATGTTAGATGGAAAATAACATTACAGTGGACCCTAAGAAATTTTTAATGGTGAGCATTCTATAACCATTGTTTCCTATGCTGTGGTCCACCTGAGATTTGGATCTTACTAATTTTCTGAATCATGACCTAAAATGATGTGGCAAAATGGATGGACGGCATGGATAAAAATATACATCATGGTAGGGCCCACGTGGCACGTGTACTATGTGCCATGGAAGCGTGCGTGCTGCGTAACTTTGCAGTCCATTCATTTGACATCAGCAATTCCTGTGGATCTGATCATGAGGTATGTGTTATATCTAAACCGTCCATTCACTTGACGAGCTCGTCTTAAGGCTTGACACAAAAAATAACACAGATATAATTATCAAGTGGACCACACTGCAAAAAGCAGTGGGGGATTGAGCGTCTACCATTAAAACCTTTTTTAGGATCAAAGAACTTTTGGATTAATATGAAATTTGTTTTTCCTCTTCCGTCAGGTCTTTTTGACCTTATGAACAGATTGGATGGAAAATAAATGTTACGGTGGGCCTACAAATTATTTAACGGTGAAATCCATCATCTCCGCTGCTATTTTTGTTGTGGTCCAGAAGATCTTTGGATACGATTCATTTTTTAGGTAATGCTCTAAAATGATATTTAAAAATAGATGAACGGTGTAGATATAATAAATACATCACTGTGGAGCCCATATAACTTCGATCTCCTTTGAACCGTTCGTACAACTCGGAGCTCGAGGAGTGTCAGCGCTGTCTTAGCGTGACACGTACCTACCGCAGCTAAGCTGGTGTGCGGTACACCTGCAACAAAAACAAAAAAGAAAAAAAACAAAAAAAAAAAAACGAGGAGAGGGAAACCGAAAAGAAAAAACGAGGGAAAGAAGAGAGAAGAAAAAAGAGGGAAAGAGGGAAAGAATAGAGAGAGAGAGAGAGAAGAGAGAGAGAGAGAGAGAGCGAGAGAGAGAAGAAGAAGAAGAAGAAGAAGAAGAAGAAGAAGAAGAAGGAGAAGAGGGCTGCAGCCGCAGCCGCGCAGCCGCAGCAGGGCTGCAGCTGTCCGAGCAGAGGAAGAAAGAAGAAGAAGAAGAAGAAGAAGAAAGAGAGAAGAAGAGAAAAGAAAGAAGAAAGGTATGTTTTTTTCTTTTCTTTTGTTTTTTTTTTTTTTTTTTTTCAAGGCCCGTAACAGCCGTTACGGGTCCGTAACGGCCGTTATGGCCCGTAACGGCCCGTAACGGCCGTTACGGTCACAGAATTTCGTAACGGCCGTTTCGACCCCGTATCGCGTAACGGTGTCAGCCGTTACCGTTACGTATCGGCCGATACGGCCGTATCGTAACGGATACGGCACACCCTGGATGCAAGGGAGGATGGATGGTGACATATGTGGCATAGTGGCACATGCAAGGGACAACCGAAAATGGACAATGGCTCATTTGGCATATTGACACGTGCCTCATTTGAGGTGGACTGAAGATGGATGGTTGCACTTTTGAGCTTAACCTTGAGAAATCCATTTTCCTTCCATAGTAGGAAAATGCCTTTCTTAGGGGTGAAGGTGGGAAAATAAATTTGTTTAATTTACAACAAATGGAGAAAGTGGGAAACTGTGTTTCCCACAAAGAAAGGCTTGACAAACAATGGAAATTGAGTTTCATTGGAAACAATATTTCCACCCCAAAGTATTTTGCTGTCTTCCCCAAACACAACAGCAGACTTTGATACGATGGAGGTAACTTCCCATTGCTACAACCATAAATATCAGCTAAAGCCTTAAAATCCTCAAACCCAACCCCCCGCGCGGCGTGCTAAGCCAGACCCCCAATCATCTTACTCTTTAAGAGGTTAACACTCTTGATTAGAAACTACTTATAAACAGGTTAGCAGTAGCACCCTTATTGAGTTGGTAATCTTAGCATTGCAAAACAAAAAAGAGTGGCTTCTACACGCTAAAGATAAGCCAATGCAACTCTTGACCAACCTTGAAACCACTGAAAATACCTCTTTCAACAGCCTTACTAACCGTTCTGCTCAAGGCATCCACCACAAAGAGATGCAGGGTTAGGTGATCCCCAGACGAACCCCCCCCCCCACACCACACACACAAAAAAAAATGGAGTATGGTGATGATGCCACAAATTCAGACATCCACTGCATCTATCTAATTCCAAAACCCTTTCTTCATAGTAGACATTGCAAGAAATCCCAGTCAACAAAGAAAGTCATGTGACTTCTCCAACTCCTAGCAAATGATTCCAGGAGAGCCCTCTCTATACTTTGAGTCAATGCAATTGAAGCACACCCCCCCAAAAAAAAATAATAATAATAATAATAATTTGCCTCCCATGAAAGAACACCCACTGAGAATGAGACATAACTACCCCCAAAACAAATCTCAATCTGTCAGCAAGAACTTCAGCTAAGATATTGTACCGGGTGGCATGGAGACTAATCAGGCAAAAGCCCTGTCAACCCTTCTGCCCCAGGCGATTCAGGTCAGCCATACCATTTGAGATGTAAAAAATGCAAAAATGCAAGTGGCAAGCAATGCTGTCAAAATTGTTATCGTATTGCAAATCGTAGTAGGGGTTGAATTGTATCGAATCACAAATCATATCATAACTTGTAAGATTTTTTTATAATTTTCTTTAAAAATTGAAAAATATAAATAAATTAGACAATTATTCGAAACTCGTTAATCTTCCTTTTGCCATCAACGTGCCCATCAATGTACACCAGGTAATACCATGTCGTGATAGTGTTGAAGGATTCTTTTTTTTTTTGGTGGGGGGGGGGGGGGGGGGGGTCTTTCAAGAAATTGCCCTTTAAAACACATACGAGGGTTCTTTAATCATTTATATTCTTGTTACCTTTCTTGAATGTAGAATCACAATGGAAAAGCAGCCTTTGATACTGGAGACCGACAGAAAAAGATATTTGGATTTGGAAATATCATTCATAATACATTTGAGTCAGCATGATCGAAAATTTGGCATCACTTTCTTCTTAAGCTTCAAACTCAATGGTTCATGCCGAAATCCTTGGATGACGCTCTGTGGTCTTGGAATGGGGGTGGAGGGGACTGAATCGATAAATCTAGGTGAAGGTTGACTTTTGTGTCAGTGCTTTGGGCTATTTGGATTTCAAGGAATGAGTGTTGTTTTCGAAACAAGAGGGATGAGGCAGTTACTACTATCTCAAAGAATAAATGTTTTATTTCTAGTTGGGTTGCCTCCACCACAGTTGTCTAGGCGGCCTTAGTTGTTGTTTTCTGTGGGTTTTTTGGTATTCTTTTCTCGCTTTTTGTGAGCTTCTAATAAAATTTATGTGATCTTTCAAAAAGAAAAAGAAAAAATCGTAACCATCCATTAAAACATTACAGCAAAGTCATACATCAATTTGGTGTTTCGACCAATTAAGAAGTAAGAAATCACAAACAAAAAAAAGCTACATGATTTAACGTTGAAGAGAATATATATCATTTAATCTCTTAAAAAGAACAAATAAAATAATTTTCCTTTTCCAAGTGATTATTAAAGCCCCCACCCATTTAAAAACATAAAATGAAAGCCAAGTAAAGCTTAAAATAGAAGACAAGAAGTATAATTTGAATAGTAAATCGTAGGATTCAAATCATGGAATTGTAGGATTCGTATAAAAAGGGATTCAAGGTTGGGATTTAAATCGTTTTGCTTAAGATCGACTACAATTGTATATCCTAAATTGTAAATTGTAGGATTTTGACAGCACTGGTGGCAAATACTAATCCCTAGTTTAGTTCCAACATTTAACTTGGTTTTGGAGCTTTGGGTGGTTGATTGATGCTTTGCAAGTGACCATAGCTTTGAATTTATTGAATGCTGGTTGCTTTAAACCTCGACAACAAAAATGATGCAGGTTCCAGGACTGTTGAAGATTAGGTACATCGGACAAACCACGCTTGGCAGTGCTGCAATTTTCGGTCTTTTTCTTGGAGCCGGCAGCTTAATACATTGTGGAAAATCTTATTGAGTCTTGTTGCTTCCAATCACTCACTTTACGGGTGGAAGAAAGATCCATGTGTGGAAAGGATGGCTACTTTCAAAATACAAGATATTCTCATTGCTGGCCTTTGGCCATTATGAACAGGCCTTGTTTAAGGGATTACAACGGAGAGATTTCTTCGGTTTGCCTTTTATGTAATGCATCCGTCTCCTATGTGAATGGGGAGAACCAACTGTTCTAGGTTTCTCTTTGATGAGTTTTGGTTGTTCATGCATGTTTTTGGGGTTATTTTAAAATTTTGCCATTTGTTCTCATAATGGTATTGTTTCATGTGGCTGATGTTCTTTTATTGTTCTGTGATGTTGTTTGATGCTCTCCTCTTGGGGAATTTGCTTAAAGCATTCAAATGCTGGATTGAAGTTCTGCATGGTTTTGTTCTTTTGTTTTTTTAGGGCAAATATTTTGTGCAGTGTATGTACACTGAAAGTCGGTGCACCCATCTTCCACCATCCAAAAAATGGTGTAAGAATCTGAACTTGCCTTTGGAAATAGGATTTATGAATTTTTCAGATTTCGAAATGTTTTATTGAAAAAAAAAAAAAAAAAAACTCCTGTCCAGCCATTATTTAATGGTGGGAGACCATCTTGTTGTTGTACTATTATCTATCATATTTGCAATTCCCATGTGAAGTGGGGCCCCATGGTTCAGTAAATCCCTCCCACAGTACCTAGGACCATGGCCTCAAAATCTCTTTGATTGGACAATCGTAACATTTTCTATTTGTGGGATACACGGATGGATGGCCAAGTGAAATACAACAGCAGTCTACTTTCATCAAAAAAAGACCTTGATATTGATCGTTGGGATGTTCGGTCTTTGCGGTTAATGGTCTGAATTAGCAAAACCATACTGGTCAACTGCCAAATGGGGGTGCAGGGGTTCCTGGGCCAATTTCTGTTCAGACAGGAACAACATGCAATGGGAACCCAGCTGGTTTTGATGTTAGATCCACCCCGACCATCATGCCTATGGCGTGCTCACCCTCTGTATTGTTTTCCTTCATGTGGCCCACTTATCAACCAATGGACCTGATGTTTGGACCCCAAGCTTAAGTGTCTAATGGTTGGAAGATAGGCCTGTAAATAGTAAGGGTTGTTGTATCTCTCCTAATTTTCTCATTGGTATGGCTCACTTGAATTATGGGTTAGTCAGATTTTTTTTATTTTATTTATTATTTTTTATTTTTTTTTTGTTATGGGCCTAAAGCAACATTACACATCTTATGGTCGGAGTGGATCTCACATGCACATCAAGTACTGTCCATTCTCCTTTATAGGCTGCCTTGGAGAAATCATAGAGATGGGTTGATCAAAACCATCCAATCAGTAGCATAATCATTACTAGAAAATAAATCATCGATGTTTAGGATCATCTGATTTCTTCCATTCTTGCAGGAGTGCTACACGTAAGGTGAATGCCAATGAGTTCTGATGCAACTATGTGGATGGGACTCTCCCCTGGTGATTAGCAGGCTGTTGTGGGCCCCATTTGGTGTTTGGTTGTATGCAACCTGCATCATAATGGCAGCCCATTAAAATCAGTCTGATCCAACCATCACGTGGGCCACACCATAGGAAAAAAAAAAAAAAAATGAAAAAGAACTCATGATGGTTCTAACATGTGAGGCCATGGTTGGACACTTCACACCATTGGTCTGTTGAGTCATGATATGGTTGGACAATAATCCAAACTCTGTAATTCTTGTCCACTCAGCATATCCATTTTAACAGATAATTTTAAGCCTTGAGACAAAAAATGAAGCATACCAAGTGAAGCACACCACAGGAAACAGTCTCAATTGAATGTCTACCGTTGAAAAATTCTTGAGGCTTCAGAAGTTTTGGATCAATACGATATTTGTTTTTTCACTTCATCCATGTCTATATATGAGCAGGTTGGATGACAAATAAAAATTACTGTGGGCCCTACAACTGTTTCCTGTAGTGTGGCATATATACTCAAGCTTTGGAAATGCTTTCATTTTGGGCTCAGCCCCTAAAATGAATTGGAGAAATGAATGGACGGTGTGGATAAACCAAATACATTCACGGTAGCCCAACAGAGTTTACTCAGTACAATAAAAAGAGTAGCTGAGTAACTGGGGAAGGAAATTCGATTTCTAGTCCGGCTTCTACTCGGCATAGAAGATCCAAGTCATCCAATCATTATAATTGAGTTTGTGAGGAACGTTTCCATTGTTCTTTTCTTAACCGACCATCCGTTGGCTTCCAAAACCAAGGGTTGGGAAAATCTGATTGTGAATTTTTTATGGGGGAATGGTTTATCCATTGTCCAATCTATGGGCCACACTTGTGAAAGTTTAAGGACATGTGCTTAACTTTGGGTGGAGATCATATCATATTATTCCATTCCTTTATTTGGAATAACTAATTAAAGTTGAAGTGGAATAAAGGTTTTGCATCAATCTTCGAATAAAGAGTAGACGAAAACAACACGCTTTTGATCAACGCTTCCCATAAAATCTTCATTCAATTGTATTAATAACAGCAGAACAACATTTGCATATCTCTCTCTCTCTCTCTGTTCCATATCTTCAAACTCCTTCCCATTTCCTATTTCTAAACCAATTTTATTTCAAATTCCTCCCTTCTCTCTCTGTTCCATATCTTCAAACTCCTTCCCATTTCCTATATTTACACCTCTTTGAACTCAAATTCCTCCCTTCTTTCCATCACTACCAAAACAGAAAACATGGTTGATTCACTGGTCTCGCTTGCCTTAGAAAAATTGGCCAAAGTTCTTGAAGATGAGGCGGTTTTGTTGGTGGGTGTCACCAACGAGATCAGAAAGCTTTCTAGTACGTTCACCTTGATCCAAGCTGTGCTTAAAGATGCTGAAACTCGGCGAGTGAAGGAGGAAGCTGTGAAGAAGTGGTTGGAGAATCTCAAAGACGTGGCCTACGATGTGGATGACATACTAGATGAATGGATGACGGAAGCTCTCAAATCACAAGCACCTGATGGAGATGGTGTGTCCTGTTTCAGTAAGAAGAAGGTAACAAGCTTCCTCTCGCCTGTTAACTGCTTCAATCATGTCACGTTACGCCACAAAATTGGGAGTAGGATAAAGGAGGTGTGGGGTAGATTAGATGATATCGGAAGACAGAAGAACCTATTGGGTCTTAGAGGAGATATGGGGAGAGGGAGAGGGTGGATAGTGAAGTGAGGCGGGCCGAGATCAGTGAGCGAGAGACAGGATCTCAATTCGACCAACCGTCAATTGTTGGCAGAGAAGATGACAAAAATGAAGTCCTGCACTTGTTGCTGGGGGAGAGTAGTGTAGAGGTGAATGAGGTGCCCTTCGTCATTTCTATCGTTGGAATGGGGGGGTTCGGAAAGACCACCCTTGCTCAACTCGCCTATAACAATGAGAAAGTCGATGGGCATTTTGAGATGAGAATGTGGGTATGCGTTTCTGAAGATTTCAATGTGAAACAGATTACAGAATCAATTATCAAATCTGCAGACACTGAGTTTAAGGGTGAAAACTTAAACTTGGATGGATTGCAACTTCGCCTCCGTGAAATGTTGCGTGGAAAAAGATTCTTGATTGTGCTTGATGACATTTGGTGTGAAGAAAGTGAGAAGTGGGACAAACTGAAACCTCCCTTCCAAGCAGGTGCATCAGGGAGTCGAATCGTCATAACTACTCGAAATGAAAAGGTTGCATCAGCGATGGGAAGGGCTCACATACACAAGCTGACTGTCCTATCCGATGACGATTGCTGGTTATTGTTCTGGCGCAGAGCGCTTGAGCATCGGAGTGCAGAAGAGTGTTCAGAGTTGGAAGCGATTGGGAAGGAAATCGTAAAGAAGTGTGGAGGGCTGCCTCTCGCAGCAAAGACAATAGGGAGTGCCATGTACTGGAGAAGGACGAGAAACGAGTGGGAGCTTGTCTTGGAAAGCGACATATGGAATTCACATGATTTCTTACAAGGCGTTTTACCAGCTTTATTACTCAGCTACCATGACTTGCCTGCTGCTTTGAAGCAATGCTTCGCATATTTCTCATCTTTCCCCAAAGATTGGAAGATAAAGAAGGATGTGACAGTGAAGTTATGGGTGGCACAAGGTTTCATCCGCTCCGAAGAAATTGGTGGGCTGTATTTTGACGATTTACTAAGACGCTCGTTGCTTCAAGATGCAGAACTGGACGATGACAGGAACATAGTCAAGTGCAAGATGCATGATTTAGTTCATGATCTTGCGCAATCTGTTGCAGCTAGTGACTGTTCACTGTTAGATATCAGAAAGCAAGCCTCGTTGAACCTAAGCAATGTACGCCATTCTTCGTTAATTTACAGTGATGAAGATGGTGATGAAGTGGCTTCCATTTGGCCCACCTTGTACAAGGCTAAAAAGTTGCGGACATTGCTATGCCTCCCAGGAATCTACATGCCTAGGGTGCCAAACAATTTATTTCATCATTTCAGACACCTTAGGGCATTGGACTTGCGTAAAACTAGCATTCAGAAATTGCCTGGAACAGTAGGGAAATTGAAGCAGTTGAGATATCTTGATTTATCTCGGACAGACATAAAGGAGTTGCCGGAGGGGGTGGGAAAATTGAAGCAGTTGAGATATCTTGATTTGTCTGACACAGGTATAGAGGAGTTGCCTGAGGAGGTGAGTAATTGTGGAAATTTACAGACCTTGATACTCAATTGGTGTTCTAAGCTAAAAAAACTTCCGAGAGGGCTGCTAAAAATGATCAACCTGAGACATCTAGAATTAGAAGGCACTACCCAGCTGAAGTACTTACCGCAGGGCATTGGGAGGCTAAGTAGCCTTCGGACGTTAACAAAGTTGATTGTGGAGGGTGGCATCGAAGGATGTAAATGGGGAGAAGTGAAACAACTGATCAATCATCTTCATCTTCAAGGAACACTCCAAATTATTGGGTTAGAAAAAGTCAAGAGCAGGGACGAAGCTAGGGAGGCAGAACTGTATAAGCACCAGGATATTTATGCTCTATCCTATGACTACAGAGGTGATGAAGCGTTGGATGACGATGAGGTGAAGAGAATGGAGGACGTGCTTGAAATCCTGAAGCCCCATACAAACTTGAAAGAGCTGACAATAAGGCGTTACAAAGGTTGGAAGCTTCCCAAGTGGACAGAGGATCCAGTGTTCTCCAATCTAGTGAAGGTGTGGCTCTCTGACTGTGACAAGTGTAAACAATTGCCAGGTCTTGGGAAACTACCTTCCCTTAAATTCCTTTCTATTGAGGGAATGGAAGAGGTGAGAAAGGTGGGTGGTGAGTTTAGTGGGGATGATAATAATGATGGAAGTGGTGGTGTCGTGTCATTCCCAAAGCTCGAGACCCTCATCTTCGAATACATGAGAAATTGGGAGGAGTGGGAATTGATTGGAGATGGAGAGGTTATGCCATCTCTCCTCGAATTAAAAATATTTGAATGTCCAAAGTTGAAGGAGTTGCCAAGCAACCTTCCACCGCTCCTAAAGAAGCTGATTTTAAAAATAGGTAATGATGGGTTGCCATCGGGTGGGCCCTTACCCATCCTCCCCAACCTTAACGAATTGGTGATTTGGAGAAGAGATGAGCTGACATCGTTCCCTTGTGGTTGGTTGGGGCAACTCAAAGCCCTCCAAACTCTGGAGATCATTAATTGTTACAATTTGAGGTCTCTACCTGCAGAGGAGTTGCAACACCTCACCATGCTTCAACGATTGGAGATCTGGTACTGTCCACTCTTAGAAAAGCGCTACAGAGAAGGAGGAGAAGATCGGGACAAGATTGCCCACATCCCCAATATCATCTTTATATGAAAGGCATTACGTACGGTGATCTGGGTCCAAGAAGATGAAATCGACGAACGGCTTTTCACTTGCTTGTTTCAAGGAATTTTGTTCATGTTCTGTGTAACTATACTTTTTTTATTCTTTTTCTTTTATATTTTCTTTCTTTTCATTTTTCTTTTTTCTGTTTTTTTTTTTTTTTTTCTAATTATTTATTTTATTTTATTTTATTTTTATGGATTTAGTTTGAATAATATGTAAATCAAAAGATGTTAATAAGATGTTGATTGCCTTTTTATTTCTTCAACGTAGATGCAACTGATCCAGCGTAGGTTGTGAGTGAGACCCTGACCTCGGGGCCCACCTTAATCTATATATTGTGTCATCTGTTACGACAAATCATTTTATAGCATATACAAATTTCAGGTAGATCACCCCACAATAAACCGTGGTGGAAGATCATTATAAATATTTTTTTTTATGGGCCACAAAAATTTCGGAACAACCTTATCAGAAAAGGTTAGATATATGGCAACTAGACTTTAAGAAGTTTTAAGGGTGGGAGTTCAATGACCACTGCTTCTTATGGTGTAGTCCATTTGAGATTTGTATCTGCTTCATTTTTTGGTCCATGCCATAAAATGATCTGGCAAAACGGATGGACGAAATAGATACACAACTAATACATATACATCACAGTGAGCCCCACGGTCAGTTTCTCTTATCCATCCATTTATTTTGTAAACATACAAGACCGAACATCCATGTGAGCCCCAACTCTTTAAACTTTGGCCTACCAGCAAGGCTTGGGCCTTACATACATCGTCCAGTCAAGTTATTTTTGACCAACCTGGCCCACTTCGTCCTATATCATACAAGTATCATTCTAACTTGGATTAGGCAACACGTCCACCTTGAATGCAATCATTTCATGTGTTTACATTATACACGTGTGGCTTGCTTCATTAGTGGATAGGATTAACTACTTTTTCTTTTCTTCTTGGGTCTTAAGTAAGTTTAGGTCAGGTAAATGGACTCGTATTTAAAAAGTGGGTCCAGTTCCTATCAGAGCCAGGTTCACTTTGAGAGGATACAGGCTCAACCCATTTAAAAATAGGTCAGACTTTTGGACCCAAACTCACTAATTATAAGATCAAACCATGCCCATTCCCTCATCTCATCCGATACACCACACATGACGTTGAATACATAGCATTGGTGTTGGATGCACCTGATGAGCAATAGCCCTGATTTTTGGGTCTATACTGTGGGGTTCGGCTGATGAACGGCTTGGATATATCTCACATCTGTGCCACATTCGCACTTACAAGGGGCGAGTACCAAAAAAAGTGGACTCGCGGGATTGGACTTAGCAGGGTTCAATTGTTAAAGGAGGTGGATATAAGGTCATTCCTTTCTCACACTTTCCACAAACCCAAACAGCCCCTAATTTTCAGAGAATCATAAGAACTTGCCTACAAAACCCAACCTGGAATGTTATTAGGTAAACATTTCAACACTAATCAATCAAGCAATACCCACATTCAGACAAGTTAAAGAGCTCCGACGATTCACCCTACACAATCCTTCTCCTACTTGATATCCATACTATACTTGGGTAACATGGGTCAGAATGGCCTTTCAAAAAAAAAAAACACAGGTTAGTTAGAATGAATTACATACACACCAATAATAATTAGAAAAGAGGTATTCTTGTTGTGTGTACTGTATCTTCACAAAAGAAAATTAGGTAAGCATTTGGGCAGAACATGGTAGTCCGTAATGGCCGTTACCAAGACGTAAATGCCATTATGTAAAGCTAACAGTAGCAACCATTACACATTACAAGGTCGCAACAGCCATGACAGCCATTATAGAAAAAAATGACCCATAACCACCATTACATCCCTCATATAGGCTGGGTCGTCCCCCGTAACAGTTTGAGACAGATACATGTTTTTCAGGTTTTTTTCAGTAAAAAAAATGAGACTGTAACAGCTGTTATGGCCATTACAACCCATATCGTAAAGGTTTACGGAATACTTTGGCATGAAACGAGTTAGTGATTTCTTGAGATGAGGTAGGAAAAAGGAGCCATGGAGATTTTCTTAAATAATTAATGGGGATTTTCATCTAATATATCAAGTGGCCAATGAAATAGCCAATGGGTTGGTGGAGGTGTCCATCATCAAAGTCTTTATTAGAGTCTTAATATATAGACTTAATGGATCCCATGTATATTCCTCAATTTTATTCAACAAATTCTGTTTTATGATTATTTATTTTTTTTACTAGAACCATAGAAAATATAGTATTACAAAAGAAGTTATTGCCTATAAGGTCCACTGAATGACAGAATGAGGACAACAACTAGGATTCAACATAATTCGTTTCCTAATCTCAATCGATAACACCTCTAATTTTGGTTCACCCAAACACTACCAACAGAACTAACATTTCTCGCAGAAGTCTAATGAGTGTGGTTCTAAAACTCATCTAGTCAACTCAAAACTCAGTTGAGTTGTCTGTGTTAAATTTTGATCAAATCATTTTTAGTCGTCAGTCACTTTGCATCGTTATCAATAACTGATTTAAATGGGGAAAAAAGGGTATACTGCTGACATTTTTTGCAAGATAGGACATTTTTGTGTTTTCTTAGTTTAGAATGCGATTGTGAATGACAACTTTCTCATGCATGTGTGTGTGTGTGTGTGTGTGTGTGCATGCGTGTGGACCGAAATCTTCTAGATGTCAATTCAAGTTGGGTTTTGAAACTTAGGTAACATAAAGAAATATCTGATATTCAACACATAAATCAATCCTTATATTTGATTACAACCTCCACTCGATGATCACTGAATCCAGTCGCCAGCGAAAATTGGCTTATGTTATGTCAAGTGAATCTGGGTGATTGCTATGGGCTATTGCTTTAATACCGGACTGTACTTGGAAAAGTTAACTTACATATGGTTACTAGCCAGCCACTTCCCACCCAGACCTTCAACAGCATTCTTTGTATACTCTTTAGAGCTGAACTAGATGAATGTGAATCCTTCAATCTCCATTGATTGTCTGCGATGGGGGGTGATAACCTTCGGAACCTGACCATATTGCACAAATACCCGCAGTAGATCTACTTATCTCCACTCTTCAGTAAAATACAGTGTTCCTCTGTCTCTCTTCTAGGTCTGAGATTATGAACGTGAATCCATCCTCCTGTCTTTCATGGCTCCCCCTATCTTCTTGTCAAAGCAAGAGCTTTGGGTTTTCTTCTCAAAAAACCTAGCTGTTAGTATTTCTTCTCTTGAAAGCCATTGATAGTCTTTTATAGAAGAATCCCAGAGCTAGGGGAAGCCAAAACACATCCTACGGACTAAAGTCTCACTAGCAACTTTATCAGTTCATACAGAAACATTAACAACCAATGCTAAAATGGGCTGGATGATTGGAAATTGTTTTCGGGAGTTTGGAAAACAAGAGATGGAAAAATTCAAAGTAAAAATATTGGAATTAAATTGTCACTTGTTTCACAATTAGGGCCCGTTTGGATACTACCAAATAAGTAGCTTTTTGAACTTTAAGTTAGTAAGCTACTTTTCTTAAATAAGTTAGTTTCGTTATTAAACTTAAATAAGTAGCTTTTTAGAAAAAGTAACTTATTTTTATAAGTTATTTCTTTTTATTTCTTTTCAACTTCTAAAAGTAACTTATTTCCTTCGTTTTATCAATGACACAACAACTTTGGAAATTATTTAAGGGAATATGCTTTCTGTGACCATGAACCCCATCTAATTTCATGAGATTGGAAAATCATCCAACGAATGGGTAGATGATCTAGTGGGGGCCATATGATGATGGACCACATCGAGGTGGCCCCACATGATAGATGATCCACATTGAAGGTCAGCCCCTAGTGATGAATGACCCACATGCAAGGCAAGCCCCACATGATGGGCAACCCACATTGAAAGTAGAGCCCACATGATGGGCAACCCACATCAATGGTGGGCTCCATATGATGGGCAATTAATAATGGTGAGCCCCACATGTGGATGATCCACATCAAGGTGGGCCCAACATGATAGACAGTCCACATCGAAGGTCGGCCTAATGATGAGTGGCCCATATCCAAGGTGGGTGCCACATGATGGACGGCCCACATTGGAGATGGTCCCACATGATGTATGATCCACATCAAAGGTGGGATCCACATGATGGGTAGTGGATATTGAAGATGGGCCCCACATGATGGATGACCAACATCAAAGGTGGGCCCTACCTAATGAATTGTACACATCAAAGGTCGGCCCCTAATGATGAATGGCCCACAACCAAGGTGGGCCTTGCTTGATGGACGACCCACATCAAAGGTGGGGCCCACTTAATGAACTATCCACATTAAAGGTTGGCCCCACATTATAGATGGTAGGTGTGAGAGGGACCAAATAGACTTTCGGGATAATTACCTATGATATTGGAAACCAAATATGCTATTGAACTTTTTGGATGATAAGTATGTTGTTTGCCAAACATATTTATCTGTTGATTAAGTAGAAACCAAGATAAGCTACTTATGGCATAAGTAGCTTATCTAAAGTAACTTACCATCCAAACACCCCCGTAGCGACCTTTAATGGGAAGCCAAAACACATCCTATGGACTAACGTCTCAGTAGTAATTAAAACTTAAATTTGAAGACAAAAGTCAAAAGAAAGTGCATTTTATGCCGGGTTGCGACGCTCGGAATTGCGAGAAACCCTTGGATCGACGGTCGTTTCCCTGTTTTAATTTCGTTTTTACTATAAATAGTAAGTTTTAGTTTGATTATAACTCTTCATCCGTCGGGCTTTAGGAGTTGCGTCCAACGTGAAAAGAGCTTAGAATAATTAGGGGAACTGTTTGGTGAAGCCAAATAGGACACTTACTATTTTTGGTCGAAAACCTTGCGCACTAGTAGACATCACGACCGTCTATAAATAGTAAGCTTACTATTTATAGTAAGTTGCGAATTCTAAGAGTTTTAGATGTAGTTTGATTCTGATTTCTTTCCCATTGCTTGGTACCCCTCTTTAAAGGGTTGTGAAGTAGTTTTTATTCATCAATTAATCAATTTCGAATTTATTAGAATATATTTCTATTTTCTGCTTTCTTTCCTCGTGGATTCGAGAAGTCTCTGTGAGGAGTCCAGAGAAGCTCCGTGGATTCGGAGTATTTATCCTCATCACGTTCATCCCTGCGTCAACTGGTATCAGAGCAAGGATTTCCCTCGGGCCGATGGCAAACAATGAAGGTGTGAATCAAAATCCTGTGGACAGTGATCTAGGGATTCGTTATCTTTCGGAAAGAATGGAAGCTTTCCACCGGGAGAGTCAGTTGACCATGCAAGGGCTGCAGGAAACTCTCGACCGTCTTGCGGATGCGCTACTGCTGCCCCGAGCCCTAGACGGTGCTACACCACCTATGGTTGCTCCACCACCCATGCTTGCTATACGACGCAACCCCGATTTTCGTAGGGCACTACCAGTGGCAAACCGTAGGGCTACACTAGATAATTCAAGTTCTAACAACGAGGATCTTAATGAAGGTTTTGCCCGACGACCAATCTATGGAGGCGATCATCTAGATCGTGCTGAAAGAGACTATCGAGGTAAGGCTGAACTTCCTAGTTTTAATGGTTTATTACGTATAGAAGATTTCCTTGATTGGCTAGCCGAAGTAGAGAGATATTTTGATTATATGGACGTGCCAGATCATAAAAGGGTAAAATTGGTAGCGTTTAAGTTAAAATCTGATGCTTCTGCATGGTGGAAACAATTACAACTCTCACGAGCCTGCCAAAACAAGGCACCCATCTCATCATGGCCACGAATGAGACGCCTTCTTCGATCACGATTTCTCCCCAGTGATCATGAGCAGATATTATTCCAGTAATACCAAAATTGTCGACAAGAAAATCGAACCATCACCGATTACATTGAAGAATTCCAACGGTTGGCTACACGAAACGATCTGTCAGAATCTGAGTCATAGAAGGTGGCGCGATTTATAGGTGGGTTGCAACCGACAATTCAGGACCGAGTTCAGATGTACCCAGTCGGGACCGTGGATGAAGCAGTTCAATTGGCGGATAGGGCAGAAACACAACTTGCAAGAGTTCCTGCTCGTCCCTATCCTTCAACTCGACCCCCCATGATGGGTCCCACGCAGGATCCAATGCTGGCACGAGGAAAAGATTCAGTAGAAGAACGTCCTCAACATCCTACAACCGCGAACCGTGATATGGGGAGCGGCTCATCCAGACCTCAACGTACAACACCCACAACAGCGGGCCCGAGTAGGATTCCAAATCCGTATGCTCGACCAAGGTCGAACAATTATTACCGCTGTGACCAGCCAGGCCACTTATCAAACACCTGTCCTCAACGTCCCGCAACACACCTGACCATAAACGAAGGGGGCACTGAAGATGAGGCCTCAGAAGAAGACCATGACTATGATGAATATGAACAAACCACTGAAGAAATAACAGGTGGCGATGAAATGACAAGCGAGGATCGTGGCGAATTTCTAGTTGTGAGGCAAATACTGTATACCCCACGAAAAGAATTACATCCACAACGATACAATATATTTCGTACTCGATGCACTGTCAACGGAAAGGTCTGTGATGTAATCATAGACAGTGGTAGTAGCGAGAACATCGTCTCAAGAGTGACGGTGGACAAATTGCAGCTACCAACGAGGAAACATCCTTCCCTGTACTCAATCGGCTGGATAAAAAAGGTGAATTAAACCAAGGTAACTGAACAATGCACTATCTCGTTTTCAATTGGTAAAAATTATAAGGATCAGATACTTTGTAACGTGGTTGACATGGAAGCTTGCCACATGCTACTCGGTCGACCCTGGCAGTCAGACCGTGATGCGACCCATCGGGGACGAGACAATGTGTACGTATTCGTCAAGGATAGCCGAAAAATAATCTTTGCCCCTATGGCACCAGAGAACCACCCTGAAACCTCTAAAGTGGAGGGGAGTTCCCTCTTGACCATTTGAGATTTCATGGAGGAATCTAAGGAAACTGACGAGGTGTACGCCGTAATGGTGTGATATAGTTTCTATTCGGCATTCAATACGACAATATTCAACAATCGAATTTCAGTGGCTTAATCACTAGTTCAACAATTCTATTTGATTAAGCCACTGAAATTCGATTGTTGAATATTGTCGTATTGCTTTATTTTTTGATGTTGTTCAAGGTGCTAATTTTCAACACCTTTAGGGTGTGTGCACATTTGGATGATCTATCCAATTGAATACTAGTCTAATAAAGATGGAATGAGCCAATTGCAATTTATTTCTTTTATGATACTGAGGAATTGGAGGAACACCAACTGAAACTTTTTACAGACTTGACTGTTTAAATGGAACATTCACAATTCATCTCACATGCGCATCCGAACGGGCCGTCTTGATTTTGCTGACAAAATGTTGATATGATGAAACTATGCCTCATTGAGTATTCCATATAGTATTGCCCCCTAAATTATATATAAAAAAATCAGATATATTTTCCATGCTTTTGCAGCATTTTCTGAGTTAGCTATTGGGTGAGATTGTGATATGTGCAACCATTTCAGTGCATGTCCATCCTTTTTCTTTTCCAGTTGGTAAGCTGGGATTGGACTCTCAAATTCCATGTGGCAAGAGCCAAACCTTGGTTGTGAGATAAAAGCGTGGGCATGCCCAAGGCTTTCATCTTGGTCAGGTGTATGGATAGAGTATCCTGATGATTGTGCCAAATGGGTGTCCAGTAGACAAAAATCATAGTCTCTTTTGATGGAGGGCCACTAGGCCAACTAGCTACACCTGTGGAACCCACTTCATCCTAGACTGTGGGACCCCTAAGCGACCCATTTATGTATGGTCCAATTCGTCTGTGGGATCCAGAGAACCTCTTGGGAGTAGTAAAAGACTTTTTGTATCATTCAGATGTATGATTTTGGTCTGCACACCCAAACGGTAAGACTATTTATAGAGACCATACAGTTATGCCACTACTTTATTCATGAAAGTCTGGGAAAACTTTAGAAGAATTTAAAATCCTGTTTTAATTCGCCAAGTTTTCCACTCCCCACCTTAGAAGTTGGGGCAAGATTTTTGACCAAAAGGAATTTATGGGAAATGTAAAAACCAACAAGAACTTATTATTATTTTTTTTAAAAGAAATTATTAAACTGAGAAATGTAAAACTCAGCAACCAAACCCCTCAAAAAGGTTGAAAGGAGTAGGGTGCTTGTGAGCCCATGTATGATGCATTCAAACTTCAAAATGCATGAGTAGTGATATGGGTCTTGTTTGGCACGTTGGATTGTTGAAATCCAAGCACTAGAAAAACTGTACTCTTTATTGGCTAACCCTAAATTAGACTGTCTAAACTATGGAAACGCTGTCATAGGTCTGTAGTCTAAAATTAGATTTGCTGAATAATCTTAGACTCTTATTATGGACACTTAGTTTGCTGAATTAGGGCTATTGCCTATCACCGAATCGATGATTTAGACCATCAAATCATCGTTTGTTTGATTATTTGAGTTACTTGTAATGCCATATGTGTGATTTCTTGGTGAATGTGTATTAACTATACAATAAAATGCCATAGTATCAATGTTTTTGTCTCAAGGGTTTTGGGGGATTGGGTCTTGGGATTTATTATAGAATAAGATTCTATTAAAGATAGTGTCTTCATTTAGACATGTTGGCATTTGAATCGCACATCCGGACCATCCATCAAGTACAGTCCACTCTCCTTTATATGCCGCCTCGGAGAAGTAATACAGATGGGTTGATCAAAACCATCCAATCAATAGCATAATCGTTAGTAGAAGATAAATCGTGGATGTTTAGGATCATCTGATTTCTACCATTCCTGCAGGAGTGCTGAAGTGGACTAAGACGGTCTAGACACGTAAGGTGAATGCCAATGAGCTCTGATGCAACTGTGGATGGGACTAGCAGTTTGAATGGTCTGGATAGCCCTACTTGAGTGTCTGATTGGGGTACGCTCCCCTGGTGATTAGCGGGCTGTTGTGGGCCCCACTTGGTGTTTGGTTGTATGCAACCTGCATCATAACGGCGGCCCATTAAAATCAATCTGATCCAACCATCACGTGGGCCACACCATATAAGAAAAATGAAAAAGAGCTCATAAACTTCCAATTGGTTGGGCCCTCTTGACGATTTGATTGGCCCAATTTTTAGGGATATCCCATCATCACAGTGGGCTGGACCTTTTGGACGGTTTGGAGACCATAAGCATTCCATGTTGTCCCATTACGTGAATTTGGGAGTCGTTTGCTGTTGTACATTATTTATAGTATTGTGGTCCACCTGATTATTGGATTGGCCTGATTTTTCTACTAGGCAAACAATATATAAGATGGGTTGGACCTTTTGTGCAGGTTAGGATGTCATCCACACACCACGTGGGGCCCACAACAGGCCGGTACCACTTGAGCACTCCACACCTGAAAAGATGTTCAAAATTAGGATTGTGGGCAGGCCTGGGGTTGGTCTCAGCCCGGATTTTGACTTGTTTTTTCTGGGCCCATTCAAAATTCTGATTTTTTTCAGGTTCTGGCCCAGTCCATTAACAACTCAGGGAGTATTTCCCCTATCGGATGGGAATGTCCACATCAATCACAGCCTACCACAGATTATTATCCAGCAACCGCAAACAACATGCAACATCTGAGCCGTTAAAAATGGAAGACCCCACAGAATCCATACTGTTGCATTCATCTGTTAGGGATACTACCTCAACTATACCCACCTGGCTAGTGGATATGATTTCATTGAGCTCCTGGCTCACCAAAGTTGGGCCCCACGGCCTTAATGTCTGTAAGAAATCCACCCCACCCATCCGTTTTGCCTAGATCGGTTTGGGGTATGGGCCCAGGCATTTTCAAATTTTGGTGGGTTCACTGCGGGTGTGGCAGTGAAGATGATGCCACTGTTGAAACATTGTTAGGGCCTTTGTAATGTTTAGTTTCCGGCCAACGTACTACAGGACTTGCTGTGATGTTTATATGCCATCCACACCGTTCATCAGGCCATTTCTAGTGGGGGATCTGAAACGACAAATATCAGCTCGATCCAATACTTTTCTCTAGCCGACACATACACAATTAAAATTGAGCCATTCACTATATATATGTGTGTGTGTCCACGTGTTCAAATTGAAGCCCAACAACTTGATCAACATTATGTAATGGGTGTCCCGTCTGGATAGGATGCACCTTGTGAAAGGGCTGGATGAGCAGATAGTCACGGTGCTCCCAGGGGATAACGACTCCGAATGTACAAGGAGTTTATCTGGATTCGCCAGGGAGATACCTCAAATCCATGTGGGAAAATAAGAATATGAAAATAAGTTCTAGGAATGAGAAAATTTAAAACCCTTTTAATAGTGATATCAAACCTTAGAAGAAGTTTTAGGATCAAACTCTAACTAACTCTTCCTAAAATTCGGGACTTACTATAAATTGTGAACTTACTATTTTTATACCGTCATAATTCCTACTAGATTTTACGGTTTTTGGCTAAAAATTTGTGACTTATAAATGTACACTCCAATCACTTGTAATAATGATACATAGTTTTTCTTAATTTAAATAGTAAACTTATTAATATATATATATAGGTGGTCATGATTTCTATTAGGCTTTAAATAGTGTCCTATTTAACCTAACCACATTGATTTCCACTAGACTTTAAGCTCAAAAGATGAGGAGTTATGGCCAAATTAAAATTTACAATAAATAGTAAAAATGAAAATAAAATTAATTTTCGACCGTCTATTTGATGAAATCTTATAAATTTGGCGTGGGCAACACAATTTAGTGAGGTTGGGTGGCTAAAGTAGTTTCTCCTACTTAAAATTATATATGGTAGGTCAAATAACTCATTCTGATTGAATATGCCTATTTTAATGTTCCAGCGATCTTGATTACTTCCACCTTCAGCCGGGCCTTTTATGATCCATCTTAACATGAAAGTATCCGCGCCCTGATGTGCATCAGGTTGGATGAGCACATAGTCCCCGAGGTATGAACTCACTTGACGGTGCACATCTACATGGGGCCCACTATCATGAACGCATGAAGTTGATTTCTGGGTTCTTCATGAGTCACAAGATTCCATCTGTCTGACATCTTTATGAAAAAGCAGCCGCCCACGTTCCATGGGATACATCAAACCTCATCTTTCACATCATATGCACGTCTTTCTTCTTTGGTGGATCCTTATGTTTTATCACCTTTACTGGCTGCTATCCCATGGGAATATACCGTCATGTGTTCATGATAGTCAGAATTGAGATATTTGGAGATTCCAATCCATTAATCTGAACGGTTCACAAGATCTGGAACATAATTTTAAAGGGATGCTATTAAAATTGACACTCAGTGATGTTTGAAGCATTCCATAAGTTTTTCTTCTCTTACATAACCCTTTGTTTTTTAACTCTTGCATAGAATGGATAGGATTGCCAGATAAAAGGAGTGCTTCAAACAATATGAGATCCAAGATGGTCTCTAACAAATGGATGACTTAGATTGTTTATTGGATTCATTTCCGTGCGAAAAATCCTGACCACCCATTTTTAGGGTACTGGTTTGATGCGTAGCATCAGTAGTGGATTAGGTGAGACTATGGACTCACCCGTGATGGTGTGGCCTGTACGGTGAAGATGATACTACCTCAACTATACCCACCTGGCTAGTGGATATGATTTCATTGAGCTCCTGGCTCACCAAAGTTGGGCCCCACGGCCTTAATGTCTGTAAGAAATCCACCCCACCCATCCGTTTTGCCTAGATCGGTTTGGGGTATGGGCCCAGGCATTTTCAAATTTAGGTGGGTCCACTGCAGGCGTGGCAGTGAAGATGATACCACTGTTGAAACCTTGTTAGGGCCCGTTGTACTGTTTAGTTTCCGCCCAACGTACTACAGGGCTTGCTGTGATGTTTATATGCCATCCACACCATTCATCAGGCCATTTCTAGTGGGGGATCTCAAACGACAAATATCAGCTCGATCCAATACTTTTCTTTAGCTAACACATACTCAATTAAAATTGAGCCATTCACTATATATATGCTTGTGTGTGTGTGATGTAGAATGTGTCACAGAAATATTCCCAGCATGGTTGAGCCAAAAGGAGGTGGACCGTAAATTGACCATAACTATTGATCCGGGTATCATTACGGGGTGTACAACCTATCAATCTTTACTGAAACGGGCCATCTGAGATGAACCGACCCACAAAGTGGGTCGCATCTGTCCGTTTCGTCAGAAAACGCGCGCTTTCAGTTTAAAAACGAGTTTTTAGAAAAATTTTACTATTTTTAGTAATTCCGATTTTTTAATAATTTTTTAGAGTTTTAGATTTTCTTTCCTTATAGAAATAACTTTTAGTTATACTAGGACTCTTTTAGAGAAAGTTTATTTGAAATTCTTATTTTTAGAAATTAAGTCTTAGAAGAGTTTTATTAGAATTAGGATTTTTATTAGAGTTAGAATTTTGCTATTTTTGGTAATTATGAATTTTAGTTTATTTTTTTTCTATATTAATGGTGTAAGGAGACATATTAGGGAATTATCAATTATTCATTAATCTATTTCGAATTTATTTCTATTTTCTGCTCTATTTTCTCGTGGATTCGAGAATGTCTCTGTGAGGAGTCCAGAGAAGTTCCGTGGATTCGAAATAGTTATCCTCTTGAGGAAGACGGTACTCGACCTCACGTCCTCCCCTGCGTCAGTGTGTCCACGTGTTCAAATTGAAGCCCAACAACTTGATCAACATTATGTAATGGGTGTCCCGTCTGGATAGGATGCACCTTGTGAAAGGGTTGGATGAGCAGATAGTCACCATGGTGCTCCCCGGGAATAACTACTCCGAATGTACAAGGAGTTGATCTGGATTCAAGGAGATACCTCAAATGCATGAGGAAAATTTAGAACCCTTTGAATAATGATATTAAACCTTGAAAGAAGTTTCAAAATCAAACTCTTAAGTAAAACTCCCTAAAATTCGTGACTTACTATAAATGGTGAACTTACTATTTTTAGACAGCCGTGATTCATACTAAATTTTATGGTTTTTGGCTAAAAATTCGTGACTTACTATAAATGTGCACTCCAATCACTTGTAATAATTATACATAGTTTTTCTTAATTTAAAAATAAAATCTATTTTTTGTATTATTTTTTTATGATTTTTTTTAAATTAAATAAATAAATAATAAAAAAACCGCCAACCCAAGCAATTGCTTATGCAATTATGCAATGTTATAAGTGGTTAGCCCAAGCTAATGGCTTGTGCAATTTAACTATCCAAAGTAACACATGCAACAATCTAGTGTATGGACTATCCATCTAAGTTGGAAGCATCCGTTTTCAGGCTTTGGTGGCCAAGCAGATCCCTCATCATGAAGTTGATTTTTGAGTGCTGGGTGCGTCACGAGATTTCTTCTGTTTGATATCTTTGGAAAAATGAGCATTGGATGCCCCTTCTATCACATCATATGGCATCTTTCTCCTCAGATGGGTCCTGTCACATTTTATTTTCTTGACTAGCCGCTCTCCCGTGAGAGTGTACCACGGTATGTTCATGATTGCCAGAATTGGGATATCTAGAGATTCCAATCGATTAATCTGAGCCGTTCACAAGATTCAGAACAGTTTTTAAGGGCCACTATGAAATTGACACTGGGCGTATGGTTATACTCACACCTTTTATCCATCTCCCAGCCCACTAGTGGGGCAGATCCTTATCTCATGTGAGCCCCACCACAGATACCAGTAGAGATTAAATACTTAGCGTTAAAACCTTTCTAGGGTCCAACGTTAGCAAAAATAGTGAGAACATCTACCATTGAAAGCTTCCTAGGCCGGCTCTGATGTATGTGTTTCATTCCCACACCATCCACCTTTGCCAAGCATGTACCCGAGGTTGCGATAGATCTAAATCCCAGCCTAAAAATATAAAGCATGGTTTATTAATCCTTTTATCTTATATCTCAAGCCACACATCCCATTGGTTAGGACCTTGGTTGAACCTTTTTTTGTGGGTCCGACATTCACCCCATTCATCTATTATGCCCAAATCAATTTTAGGGAATGGGCCCAAAAATGAGAGATTCAAATTTATGTGGGTCCACTGTTGGTGGCAGTGACGGTGATGCCATTCTTGAAACTTTGTTGGCCCTTGTAATATTTATTTTTTGCCCAACTTTCTGCAAGGCCTGCTATGATGTTTATATGCCATTTGCACCATTTATGGGTCATTCTTTTTTCTTTTTTTTTACACACACACACTCCACACACTCACACCGTAGTGGGATTTCACCACCTATGGGTAGAGGAGATCCCAACCAATAAATATCAACTCAATTCAATACTTTTGTCGCCGATACATACATATTTGTACACATAATTAAAATAGAGTCATTTACTATAAGTGTACCTGTGTGCTCGATCTGAAGCTCAACAACCTGATTAGCATGATTTTATGGGTGCCCTCATGTTAATAAGATGCATCTTGTGAAGGAGATGTGATGCAGGAATGCACTTGATGAGGTTGATCACCATCTTCCTCTTACTCAAGGAAAAATAACAAAAATAGAAATAAATTCTAAAAATTTGAAATTTGGAATTCGATTCATAATAAAAAATGAAATTACCATCCTATGAAGAAATTTCAGAATCACACTCTCACACAAACTCCCTAAAATGCATGACTTACTATAAATAGTAAACTTATTATTTATAGGTGGTCATGATTTCTACTAGACTTAAAAATGGTGTCCTATTTAACCTAACTACGTTGATTTCCACTAGACTTCAAGCTCAAAGGATGAGGATTTATGCCTAAACTAAAATTTACTATAAATAGTAAAAATGAAAATAAAATTAATTTTCGACCATCTATTTGATGGAATCTCATAAAGTTGGCGTGGGCAACACAACTTAGTGGGTTGGGTGGCTAAAGTAGCTTCTCCTACCCAAAAGTATACATGGTACGTCTAATAACTTCTTTTGATTGACAAGATATGCCTATTTTAATGTTTGGGCGGTCTTGATAACTTCCACCTTCAACCGGGCCTTTTCTAATCCATCTTAGACATGAAAGTATCCGTGACCTGATATGCATCAGGTTGGATTAGCACATAGTGCCCAAGGTATGAACTCTCTTGACAGTGTGACAGTGCACATCTACATGGGCCCTAGCATGAATGCATGAAGTTGATTTCTGAGTGCTCCATGAGTCAGTCCATTTGTAGGATATCTTTAGAAAAAAGCAGCCGCCCACGCTCCATGGGATACATCAGACCTCATCTTTCACATCATAAGCACATCTTTCTTCTTTGGTGGGTCCTTATGTTTTATAACCTTTACTGGCTGCTATGCCATGGGAATATACCGTGTTGTGTTCATGATGGTCAGAATTGATATATTTAAAGATTCCAATCCATTAATCGGAACGGTTCACAAGATCTGAAACATAGTTTTAAAGGGATTCTATTAAAATTGACACTCAGTGATGGTTGAAGCATTCGATAAGTTTTTCTTCTCTTATATAACCCTTTGTTTTTTAACTCTTGCATAGAATGGATAGGATTGCCTGATAAAAGGAGTACTTCAAATAATAAGAGATCCATGATGGTATCTAACAAATGGATGACTTAGATTGTTGATTGGATTCATTTTCATGTGAAAAAATCCTAACCACCCATTTTTAAGGTACCGGTTTGATGCGTAGCATGGGTAGCCGATTAGGCGAGACTCTGGACACGGAGTCCCTGAGAAAGCCCTTCGCAGGAAGTTTCTGCGCAAGGATTCTGGATGGGGCCACTGTGATGTTTGTTAGAAATCCAACCCGTCCATCCGTTTTTTGATATCATTTTAGAACATGAGACTGAAAATGATTAGGATCCAAAACTCAAGTGGGCCATACTAGATGAAACAGTGGAGAAAGGAATTCCTACCATTGAAACCTTCCCAAGATCCACCTTGATGTTTATATTCCATCTAAACCGTTTATAAGGTCATTTTCACCGGGATGAAGTGAAAAAGATAAGAAATTAAACTAATACAAAACTTTTGTAGCCATATAAATGTTCCAACGATGGGCACTAAATCCTACTGTTTTCTCTTGAGTTTTTGATCCTCCTCATTTTTGGTACGCATGTCAAACGGATGGACAGAATAGCTTTCTAACAAACATCTTGTGCACAGGAACTTCCTGCAAAAGGCTTTGGCAGGAAATCCGCGTCCCGAGTCTCTGAACTCACCCATAATGGTGTGGCCTGTATTGTGGGGCCCACCTTGATGTATTTATTCTTTAACCATACAGTCCATCCGTTTTTTAAAATTATTTTAATGCTAATCCAAAAACTGAAGCCGATCCAAAATGTCAGGTGACCACACCATACGAAACAGTGGTGATTGACCATTAATAGGCCACAAAAGTTTTTAAATTAAGCTGATATATATTTGTTTCTTCCTTCGTGCAGGTTCGTATGTCCTTATCAGCATATTAGATGGAATATAAACGCTTCAAAACATTAAGTTACGTTCTAAGAAGTATTTAATGCTACTACGTTAATCACCAGTGTTTCCTATAATATGGTCCACCTAATAATTGGATTTGCTTCATTTTTAGGATGATTCTCTAAAATGACCTGGAAAATGGATGGACGGTGTGGATACAGAATAACTATATCAAGGTGGGCCCCACAGTAAGTGGCACACCGTCTTGGGTGAGGCGGTGAGGCCGGGGTCTCACCGAATCCTTTTGACATACTCTTCGGAGCTAACCGGAAGCCCGGATGATCCATTGAACCGTTCAAGTGGCTCAATAGATGGTTCTAACATGTGGGGCCATGGTTGGCTACTTCACACCGTTGGTCTGTTGAGTAGTCATGTTATGTTTGAACCATGATCCAAAATCTGCAATTCTTAACCATCTCTATATACATTTTCTTAACCATCTGAACCATTGGCTTGTAATCGAAGGGTTGGTAATATTCAATTGGATTTATTTTTTTTTTTTTACACGGTCAATGTAATGTGGACCCATCAGACCAATAGTCCGGCGGATGCGGATTGTGTACTGAGTAACTCAGTAAGATCAGTGTACTGAGTAAACTCTGTCGAGCCCACTGTAGTTTATGTATTTTATCCACTCGGCACATTCATTTTAAAATATAATTTTAAGTCTTTGGCCCAAAAATGAATCATATTCAAAGCTCAAGTGGACCACACCACAGGAAACAGTCTTGATTGAATGTCTACCGTTGAAAACTTCTCGGGGGCTTCAGAAGTTTTGGATCACTCCTAAAAGGTTGTAGCTGAGTAACTTAGTATGCAATTGGATTTCTAGTCCGTCTTCAACTCAGATTAGAAGATCCGAGTCATCCAATCATTATACTTAGTTTGTAAGGACCATTTCCATTTTTCTTTTACCATCCGTTGCCTCCCAAAACCAAAGGTTACGAAAATCTCCCTCCCTCTCTCTCTCTCTCTCTCTCTCTGTTCCATATCTTCAAACTCCTTCCCATTTCCTATTTCTAAACCAATTTGAATTCAAATTCCTCCCTTCTCTCTCTCTCTTCCATATCTTCAAACTCCTTCCCATTTCCTATTTCTAAGCCAATTTTATTTCAAATTCCTCCCTTCTCTCTCTGTTCCATATCTTCAAACTCCTTCCCATTTCCTATATTTACACCTCTTTGAACTCAAATTCCTCCCTTCTTTCCATCACTACCAAAAACAGAAAACATGGTTGATTCACTGGTCTCGCTTGCCATAGAAAAATTGGCCAAAGTTGTTGAAGATGAGGCGGTTTTGTTGGTGGGTGTCACCAACGAGATCAAAAAGCTTTCCAGGACGTTCAAGTTGCTCCAAGCTGTGCTTAAAGATGCTGAAACTCGGCGAGTGAAGGACGAAGCTGTGAAGGAGTGGTTGGAGAATCTCAAAGACGTGGCCTACGATGTGGATGACATACTAGATGAGTGGATGACGGAAGCTCTCCAATCACAAGCACCTGATGAAGATGGTGTGTCCTGTTTCAGTAAGAAGAAGGTAGCAAGCTTCCTGTCGCCTGTTAACTGCTTCAATCATGTCGCGTTACGCCACAAAATTGGGAGTAGGATAAAGGAGGTGAGGGGTAGATTAGATGATATTGAAAACGATAAGAACCTATTGGGTCTTAGAGTAGATGGTGGGGAGAGGGAGAGGGTGGATAGTGAAGCGAGGCGGGCTGAGATCAGAGAGCGAGAGACAGGCTCCCTACTCGACCAACCGTCAGTTGTTGGCAGAGAAGATGACAAAAATGAAGTCCTGCACTTGTTGCTGGGGGAGAGTAGTGTAGAGGTGAATGAGGTGCCCTTCGTCATTTCTATCGTTGGAATGGGGGGGTTGGGAAAGACCACCCTTGCTCAACTCGCCTATAACAATGAGAAAGTCGATGGGCATTTTGAGATGAGAATGTGGGTATGCGTTTCTGAAGATTTCAATGTGAAACAGATTACAGAATCAATTATCAAATCTGCAGACACTGAGTTTAAGGGTGAAAGCTTAAACTTGGATCGATTGCAACTTCGCCTCCGTGACATGTTGCATGGAAAAAGATTCTTGCTTGTGCTTGATGACATTTGGAGTGAAGAAAGTGAGAAGTGGGACAGACTGAAACTTCCCTTCCAAGCTGGTGCATCAGGGAGCCGAATCGTCATAACTACTCGCAATGAAAAGGTTGCATCAGCGATGGGAAGGGCTCACATACACAAGCTGACTGTCCTATCCGATGACGATTGCTGGTTAGTGTTCTGGCGCAGAGCGCTTGAGCATCGGAGTGCAGAAGAGCGTTCAGAGTTGGAAGCGATTGGGAAGGAAATCGTAAAGAAGTGTGGAGGGCTGCCTCTCGCAGCAAAGACAATAGGGAGTGCCATGTACTTGAGAAGGACGAGAAACGAGTGGGAGCTTGTCTTGGAAAGCGACATATGGAATTCACGTGATTTCTTACAAGGCGTTTTACCAGCTTTATTACTCAGCTACCATGACTTGCCTGCTGCTTTGAAGCAATGCTTCGCATATTTCTCCATCTTCCCCAAAGATTGGAAGATAGAGAAGGATGTGACAGTGAAGTTATGGGTGGCACAAGGTTTCATCCGCTCCGAAGAAATTGGTGGGCTGTATTTTGACGATTTACTAAGACGATCGTTGCTTCAAGATGCAGAATTGGACGATGACAGGAACATAGTCAAGTGCAAGATGCATGATTTAGTTCATGATCTTGCGCAATCTGTTGCAGGTAGTGACTGTTCACTTGTCGATATGAGAGAGCAAGGCTCGCCGAACCTAATTAGCAATCTCCGCCATTCTCTTTTAGTTTTCAGTGATGAAGATAGTGATGAAGATGGTGATGAGGTGGCTTCCATTTGGCCCACCTTGTATAAGGCTAAAAAGTTGCGGACATTGCTATGCGTCTCAAGATGGTCCAGGGTGCCAAACAATTTATTTCATCATTTCAGACACCTTAGGGCATTGGACTTGAGTCGCACTAGCATTCAGAAATTGCCTGGAACAGTAGGGAAATTGAAGCAGTTGAGATATCTTCATTTATCTTCGAAAAAGATAGAGGAGTTGCCGGAGGGGTTGAGTAATTGTGAAAATTTACAGACCTTGATACTCAATGGGTGTTGGAAGCTAAAAAAGCTTCCGAAAGGGTTGGGAAAAATGATCAACCTCAGACATCTAGAATTAGAACGCACTGACAAGCTGGAGTACTTACCGCAGGGCATAGGGAGGCTAAGTAGGCTTCGGACGATAACAAAGTTGATTGTGGAGGGTGGCATCGAAGGATGTAAATGGGGAGAAGTGAAACAACTGATCAATCATCTTCATCTTCAAGGAAGACTCGAAATTATGGGGTTGGAAAGAGTCAAGAGCAGGGACGAAGCTAGGGAGGCAGAACTGTATAAGCACCAGGATATTTATGCTATATCCTATGACTACAGACGTGCTGAAGCGTTGGATGATGATGAGGTGAAGAGAATGGAGGACGTGCTTGAAATCCTGAAGCCCCATACAAACTTGAAAGAGCTGGAAATAAAGTGTTACGAAGGTTGGAAGCTTCCCAAGTGGATAGAGGATTCAGTGTTCTCCAATCTAGTGAAGGTGACGCTCTATTTTTGTGACTGTAAACAATTGCCAGGTCTTGGGAAACTACCATCTCTTAAATTCCTTCACATTGTGGGAATGAAAGAGGTGAGAAAGGTGGGTGGTGAGTTTAGTGGGGATGATAATAATGATGGAAGTGGTGGTGGTGGTGTTGTGTCATTCCCAAAGCTCGAGACCCTCCGCTTCACTTTAATGGAAAATTTGGAGGAGTGGGAATCGAGAGGTGGAGATGGAGAGGTTATGCCATCACTCCTCCAATTAACAATAAATTTTTGTGAAAAGCTGAAGGCGTTGCCCAACAACCTTCCACCGCTCCTACAGAAGCTGAGTTTAAGGATAGGTAATGATGGGTCACCATTGGGTCGGCCCTTACCCATCCTCCCCAACCTTAACCATTTGGTGATTTGGGATAGTTATGAGCTGACATCGTTCCCATGTGGTTGGTTGGGGCAACTCAAAGCCCTCCAAACTCTGGAGATCAAGAATTGTTCCAATTTGAGGTCTCTACCTGCAGAGGAGTTGCAACACCTCACCATGCTTCAACGATTGGAGATCCGGTACTGTCCACTCTTAGAAGAGCGCTACAGAGAAGGAGGAGAAGATCGGGACAAGATTGCCCACATCCCCAATATCAGCCTTTTACGGTGATCTGGGTCCAAGAAGATGAAATCGACGAACAGCTTTTCACTTGCTTCTTTCAAGGAATTTTGTTCATGTTCTGTGTAACTACTCTACTTTTTTTTTTTCTTTTTTTTTTAAATTCTCTTTCTTTTATGTTTTCTTTATTTTCCTTTTTATTATTTTTTTCTATATTTTTTAAATTCTCTTTCTTTTCCTTTTTATTTTTTATTCTGTTTCTTTTCTTTTCTTTTTTCCTTTTTTTTTTTTTCTTGTTAAATGGATTTAGTTGTAATAATATGTAAATCAAAAGATGTTTATCAGATGTTGATTGCCTTTTTATTTCTTCCACGTAGATATGCAACTGAACGTTGTGGGTGAGACCCAGACCTCGGGGCCCACCTTAATCTTTATATTGTGTCATCTGTTACGCCAAATCATTTTATCGCATGGGCCAAAGATCAACCATATACAAATTTCAGGTACATCACACCACATATACCGGTCAGTTTCTCTAATCCATCCATTTATTTTGTAAACATACAAGACCGAACATCCATGTGAGCCCTAACTCTTTAAACTTTGGCCTACCAGCAAGGCTTGGGCCTTACATACATCGTCCAGTCAAGTTATTTTAGACCAACCTGGCCCACTTCGTCCTATATCATACAAGTATCATTCTAACTTGGATTAGGCAACACGTCCACCTTGAATGCAATCATTTCATGTGTTTATATTATACACGTGTGGCTTGCTTCATTAGTGGATAGGATCAACTACTTTTTCTTTTCTTCTTGGGTCTTAAGTAAGTTTAGGTCATTTAAATGGACTCATATTAAACAAGTGGGTCCAGTTCCTATCAAAGCCAGGTTTACTTTGAGAGGATACAGGCTCAACCCATTTAAAAATAGGTCAGACTTTTGGACCCAAACTCACTAATTATAAGATCAAACCATGCCCATTCCCTCATCTCATCCGATACACCACACATGACGTTGAATACGTAGCATTGGTGTTGGATGCACCTGATGAGCAATAGCCCTGATTTTTGGGTCTATACTGTGGGGTTCACCTGATGAACGGCTTGGATATATCTCACATCTGTGCCACATTCGCACTTACAAGGGGCGAGTACCAAAAAAAGTGGACTCGCGGGATTGGACTTAGCAGGGTTCAATTGTTAAAGGAGGTGCATATAAGGTCAGGCACGCCTTAATCCTCTTTTGATGATATGTACAGTCAGGCGATCCAGACCACTGATACGGTGAGCCCAACGGTAGATGGGCTACGATCCAAAAATACACCGGATGGACATCCA
Source organism: Magnolia officinalis (assembly GCA_021015155.1). NCBI lineage: Eukaryota > Viridiplantae > Streptophyta > Magnoliopsida > Magnoliales > Magnoliaceae > Magnolia > Magnolia officinalis. The sequence goes on along the minus strand of JAJHSJ010000009.1, from coordinate 74,699,895 downwards.
GATTGATCGATTGCTTTTAAATGAATGGCTGATAGTCAACAGTTCCCAGTCCGTTGATATGGCACTCAGAAAAGTTGGATCCACGTGACTTTCACATCATGATCCGTAGCGGTAGGGCCCACCTGGATGATCAAAGCCTCCAGTCACGTATTCAGAGATTATGGTCGTGTCCCCTATCTTGGTCAGGTGCCGGGCAGTTAGATATGATCTTATCAAACATCTCCAGACCATTACTGCCAGCTGAGATTGACTGGAAGCGGATTGGACACTGACCCAACACCACCCAGCTAGGTGATGTTGGGCATTGTGGGGCCCACTGTGATGTATGTGTTTTATATCCAGCCGTCCATCTGTTTTTCCAGCTCATCTTAGGGCATGAGCCCCAAAAATGAAGCAGATCTGAAGTTCAAGTGGACCACAACACAGGAAGCAGTGAGGAAAATGACACATACAGTTGAAACCTTCATTAGGTCCCACGGAATGTTTATTTGCCATCCAACCTGTTGATAAGGTCACACAGACCTAGATGACGGGAAAACACAAATATCAGCAGCTTGATCCAAAAATTTTGTGGCCCCCAATAAATTTTTAATGGTGGCCATTCAATCACCACCGTTTCCTTTGGTGTGGTCCACTTGAGCTTTTGATCTGCTTAATTTTTGGGCTCATGCCCTAAAATGAACTCACAAAATGAGTGGACGGTATGGATTAAAAAACACATACATCATGGAGGTGCCCACAGGGCTTTTCCACAGTTGACTTGGGTAGTGGAGGAGGTCACTACCCAATCTGAGAAAACGTTGGTGATAAACAATACTACCTGGAAACAGAGTTTCTTGTGAAATGGTCATTCCTTTCTCACACTTTCCACAAACCCAAACAGCCCCTAATTTTCAGAGAATCATAAGAACTTGCCTACAAAACCCAACCTGGAATGTTATTAGGTAAACATTTCAACACTAATCAATCAAGCAATACCCACATTCAGACAAGTTAAAGAGCTCCGACGATTCACCCTACACAATCCTTCTCCTACTTGATATCCATACTATACTTGGGTAACATGGGTCAGAATGGCCTTTCAAAAAAAAAAAACACAGGTTAGTTAGAATGAATTACATACACACCAATAATAATTAGAAAAGAGGTATTCTTGTTGTGTGTACTGTATCTTCACAAAAGAAAATTAGGTAAGCATTTGTGCAGAACATGGTAGTCCGTAATGGCCGTTACCAAGACGTAAATGCCATTATGTAAAGGTAACAGTAGCAACCATTACACATTACAAGGTCGCAACAGCCATGACAGCCATTATAGAAAAAAATGACCCATAACCACCATTACAGCCCTCATATAGGCCGGGTCGTCCCCCGTAACAGTTTGGGACAGATACATGTTTTTCAGGTTTTTTTCAGTAAAAAAATGAGACTGTAACAGCTGTTATGGCCATTACAACCCATATCGTAAAGGTTTACGGAATACTTTGGCATGAAACGAGTTAGTGATTTCTTGAGATGAGGTAGGAAAAAGGAGCCATGGAGATTTTCTTAAATAATTAATGGGGATTTTCATCTAATATATCAAGTGGCCAATGAAATAGCCAATGGATTGGTGGAGGTGTCCATCATCAAAGTCTTTATTAGAGTCTTAATATATAGACTTAATGGATCCCATGTATATTCCTCAATTTTATTCAACAAATTCTGTTTTATGATTATTTATTTTTTTTACTAGAACCATAGAAAATATAGTATTACAAAAGAAGTTATTGCCTATAAGGTCCACTGAATGACAGAATGAGGACAACAACTAGGATTCAACATAATTCGTTTCCTAATCTCAATCGATAACACCTCTAATTTTGGTTCACCCAAACACTACCAACAGAACTAACATTTCTCGCAGAAGTCTAATGAGTGTGGTTCTAAAACTCATCTAGTCAACTCAAAACTCAGTTGAGTTGTCTGTGTTAAATTTTCATCAAATCATTTTTAGTCGTCAGTCACTTTGCATCGTTATCAATAACTGATTTAAATGGGGAAAAAAGGGTATACTGCTGACATTTTTTTGCAAGATAGGACATTTTTGTGTTTTCTTAGTTTAGAATGCGATTGTGAATGACAACTTTCTCATGCATGTGTGTGTGTGTGTGTGTGTGTGTGCATGCGTGTGGACCGAAATCTTCTAGATGTCAATTCAAGTTGGGTTTTGAAACTTAGGTAACATAAAGAAATATCTGATATTCAACACATAAATCAATCCTTATATTTGATTACAACCTCCACTCGATGATCACTGAATCCAGTCGCCAGCGAAAATTGGCTTATGTTATGTCAAGTGAATCTGGGTGATTGCTATGGGCTATTGCTTTAATACCGGACTGTACTTGGAAAAGTTAACTTACATATGGTTACTAGCCAGCCACTTCCCACCCAGACCTTCAACAGCATTCTTTGTATACTCTTTAGAGCCGAACTAGATGAATGTGAATCCTTCAATCTCCATTGATTGTCTGTGATGGGGGATGATAACCTTCGGAACCTGACCATATTGCTAGTAGATCTACTTATCTCCACTCTTCAGTAAAATACATTTGCTATGGTGTTCCTCTGTCTCTCTTCTAGGTCTGAGATCTTCTTCCGGTTATGAACGTGAATCCATCCTCCTGTCTTTCATGGTTCCCTCTATCTTCTTGTCAAAGTAAGAGCTTTGGGTTTTCTTCTCAAAAAACCTAGCTGTTAGTATTTCTTCTCATGAAAGCTATTGATAGTCTTTTATAGAAGAATCCCAGAGCTAGGGGAAGCCAAAACACATCCGATGGACTAAAGTCTCACTAGCAACTTTATTAGTTCATACAGAAACATTAACAACCAATACTAAAATGGGTTGGATGATTGGAAATTGTTTTCGGGAGTTTGGAAAACAAGAGATGGAAAAATTCAAAGTAAAAATATTGGAATTAAATTGTCACTTGTTTCACAATAGGGCCCGTTTGGATACTACCAAATAAGTAGCGTTTTTAACTTACGTAAGTTAGTAAGCTACTTTTCTTAAATAAGTTAGTTTTGTTATTAAACTTAAATAAGTAGCTTTTTAGAAAAAGTCACTTATTTTTATAAGTTATTTCTTTTTATTTCTTTTCAACTTCTAAAAGTAACTTATTTCCTTCGTTTTATCAATGACACAACAACTTTGGAAATTATTTAAGGGAATATGCTCTCTGTGACCATGAACCCCATCTAATTTCATGAGATTGGAAAATCATCCAACGAATGGGTAGATGATCTAGTGGGGGCCACATGATGATGGACCATATCGAGGATCTAGTGGGGGCCACATGATGATGGACCATATCGAGGTGGCCCCACATGATAGATGATCCACATCGAAGGTCAGCCCCTAGTGATGAATGGCCCACATGCAAGGCAAGCCCCACATGATGGGCAACCCACATTGAAAGTAGGGCCCACATGATGGGCAACCCACATCATTGGTGGGCTCCATATGATGGGCAATTAATAATGGTGAGCCCCACATGTGGATGATCCACATCAAGGTAGGCCCAACATGATAGACAGTCCACATCCGAGGTCGCCCTAATGATGAGTGGCCCATATGCAAGGTGGGTGCCACATGATACGGCCCACATTGGAGATGGTCCCACATGATGGATGATCCACATCAAAGGTGGGATCCACATGATGGGTAGTGGATATTGAAGATGGGCCCCACATGATGGATGACCAACATCAAAGGTGGGCCCTACCTAATAAATTGTACACATCAAAGGTCGGCCCCTAATGATGAATGGCCCACAACCAAGGTGGGCCTTGCTTGAAGGACGACCCACATCAAAGGTGGGGCCCACACAATGAACGATCCACATTAAAGGTTGGCCCCACATTATGGACGGTAGGTGTGAGAGGGACCAAATAGACTTTCGGGATAATTACCTATGATATTAGAAACCAAACATGCTTTGAACTTTTTGGATGATAAGTATGTTGTTTGCCAAACATACTTATCTGTTGATTAAGTAGAAACCAAGATAAGTTACTTATGGCATAAGTAGCTTATCTAAAGTAACTTACCATCCAAACGCCCCCCTTAGCGACCTTTATTGGGAAGCCAAAACACATCCTATGGACTAACGTCTCAGTAGTAATTAAAACTTAAATTTGAAGACGAAAGTCAAAAGGAAGTGCATTTAATGCTCCCACTCTAGGACACACATTGTGGTGGTTGTATGAAGATTAGATTTATAACAAAGATTTCATGATTTTGATTAACGTAGTTACATGAGTTTCATTAGAATTGATTGTGTATAGAGATTCCATTGATTCATGAATTGCGACCCCAGTTCTTATCAAATTTGTTTCTTTATTTCTCATACTTCCTATTCATATCCCAAGTGAATCATTAAAACTGGGTGAATTCATTACTCCAAAATTCCCCTAAATTTGGAGTTTGCTAGATATGATGAATTTTTTTAGCATGAGGAATTCGAATAGTGGACCTAGAGTAAGAATTAAAGAGGCTTTCTCAGAAACATAAAACAATGGTGCAAAATTAAAGTGATGCCAGGAACTCGACAAAATGATACAAAATCAAAGTGAGAAAATTTGAATACGATGGGGACCCTACAAATTATGAACTGTGAATCAAACCTGAATTGTCAACCTAGCAATACAGGTACATATCAGGGTGCTACTACATGAAAAGAACACATGTTTTTCCCTATCGGCAGTCTGTAAAACCAATAAATATCAGATGGTATATGATGATAGGTGATTTCTTTTAAGGATGGTTAGAAAATGATGTAGTTCTAGCTCCTAATTAATCTACAAGCAAGACAATGTCAGCAAAGCCCAGCACATCTGCACTTCTTCATAGAGTTAATAACTTCGCAATGAAAATGGGGCTTGATAACAAGAAATCAATAGGGGGAAAAAAGTTGGGTCTCACAATTTTATGGATAGGTTGCAAGAAATAAGCAGTAGCAAATCCTCAGATTTTCCAAAAGAAAAAGATGTGGCTTCTAGTGATGGTTCAAAATATTGATATTCAAGTGTTACTTGCCCAGGGAACAAGCCCTGCAAACTAGTTCCAACCCAAGTCGATCAGCATTGGAGCATGTTTCTAGGAGAGACTCATTCCATTCTCCACTGATACCGAGTCAACTCATTACTAGACAATGTTCAGAGGCATGCTTCCAGACAGTGGCCATCTTTGAGCTTCTCAAGTGTTTCCCATGTGTTTCTTTTGCCCTTCTCTCGCTTCTAGCTTCTCTATATTTCAGCTCATGATTTTTGCTTTCGCTTCATGTGTTTCTGAACTGTGAGCGATGCACCATATGAGAGTTGCAACAGTGGGGCAATCCTGAATTCGCTGCCATATTTTAGTAATGGTCCCAGAAAATTCTTTTGAGGGGCTATAACAAGGTCCTCTAACTTCCAAAATTGACCATGAGTGGCCCACACTCTCTAGTCCCAATGGTTATCGTTAAAACTATCTTATTGTGACATTCCTTCTTCAGTACATCCATATTTATGTCTTATAATCATCAAACACTAATTTGTTCCTTTCACTTACAAGTGTTTTTGTTTAGTTCCTTTTGTTGCTCGTCATCCATCATTTAGTAAGGACCACAGAATCCAGTCAGAAGATAGAATGCACGACAGTTTAAGCTTGCTTACATAAAACAAGTAATTGACATGGATTTGAAAATGGTACTTTACATTTAAGAAGTAGCTAAATATAATTACTAAGCAAGCAATGTCATTACAAATCACATGCTCATTTCATGACCAAAACAAATGAAGGAAAACAATATCATGGATCGCATTGAGTTGCGTGTATCCTACCAAAATTGATGTAACCAGACACCAAGAAGAATAGAGAAAGTAATCTGATTCTACTGAAAGGAGGATTTACAGTCTTGCATGAGGAACTTCCAAAAGAAAATAAAAGACGCATTTCAAAATTAGGAAATAAAAGAAACGGAGTTGTACTGAATCATTTTCCTTTGTTTTGGGTGGGGTTCAGCGTATTGAAGTATGAATCGGTGGCCCAGCACATCCATTTTCAACAAAACCCATTTCTAATTATCAAAGAAGAACAAGATTTAAGCAAGAGTTGAACAGCGACATCAAGGAGAAGTGGAGAAACAGTCCATTTTAATCAATGACAGACTAACAATCAAGTAACCTGCAGCACAACCTGAATTGATTATCCGACATGGAAGGGACCGATATCACCAGTTCTAAGAGACCGAGCAATCTCATTGGCGATTGACAAGCATGATGAGATCCACCCACTCATAACCATCCAGACCATGTTCACCATGTAAAGAGCCAAGCTCCATGGCATTGCCATGGCCTCAACTTTTCTTCTGAAAAAACAAGGATCGATAGAGGGCGAATTAATCAATTGCAAAGGACGAAACAAGTAATTACGAGCATACTCCGCACAAACATATGTCAATCTGGAATGTTATAGCACATCGCTCAAACATATGACAGGCTAATCAAACAATCATATCTGTCGAACAGGAAAGAAATGATCGAAAATCCAAAGTTCAGTAGCAAATGGCAAAATCAAACTGATTGAACAATCATCACGGTCCAATTTCCATCCATCAAGAATCCAAGTTTGATGGCGGAATCAGACCGGTAGGATTTACAAGTCAGCGTAATTATTGGGTCATGCTACATCTACAATAGGACCCACAATTGAAATGGTATAGATCAATTTACTTGCAAGCAATCAATTTGTGTATGATTATATGGGTGGTGGCTGATTTTTTTATAAAATTAGTTTACATTAAAAAAAAGAAACAAAAAAGAAAAAAAAATCATAAGATGAGAATCAAAGAAAGACCAAAGGAAGTTGAAGTTCAACATGGAAAAAAGAAGAAGAAGAAGAAGAAGAAGAACAGAAATGGATTAAAAACCCAAAAAAAAAAGGAGAACAAATCAGTGGAATATAGAATCAAATGAAACCCAATTCAGAGAAATGATGAACGAAGGCTGAGATGATTGAATTTTGAGAGAAATGAGAAGACAAGAAAGAAAAGAAGACACCCATTTGCAATCATATGTAGAAAAGAAAACAAAAGCCATGTACTAAAAAGAGCAACCGTTTCTGTACTTTTTCATGTATAAATAATCCAAACCAAAATTAGAAATGATTGAGAGAGAGAATGAGAGAGAGATTCTTTTCTGTTACCTGAGACTCTGACAATTGCAGTTTCAATTGGGTTTTGGATTCTCTTTGAGTTAATCAATGTATAGCTGCCGGATGATCCCGTACGTTGAGGTATGTGTGGGCCTACCCTGATGTTTCTGTGTCATCCACGCGCTAGACGAATGCCACGTGTTCAGTAGGGTTCATAAAATTTTTAGATTAAGCTGATATTTGTGTGGTCCCTTCATCTTAGGTTTTGCCACATTATCTTGAATGGAAAATAAACATTCGTTCCCCCTAAGAAGTTTTAATGGTGAATATTCAATAACCACTGTTTCCTATAATGTGGTCCGCCTGTGAATCGGATCTGCTTTAAATCTGGGTTTATATGCTAAAATGATCTGGAGAAACGGATGGACGGCGTGGATATAATATAAATACATCGAGGTAAGCCCCACAGCCAGGGATCTACCGAAGCCGCTTCCATTGGGGAGCATGCATGAGTACGGCATCACATGCTCTGACAACGTATATATAGTTATATTGTATTGAAAAAGCCCCCATATTGCTCATGAAACTGCGGAAATGCCATTGAGCAGAGCCACCGGAGAAGAGGCGGCTTGGGTACTACCCCGCCAGCCCCGAGCTCGGCATGGGCTGGGGCTCTGAGGGGCCCACCGTGATGTCTGAGTTTTATTCACACCGTCCATCCATTTTTCCATATTATTTTAGGGTATAATCTCACAAAAAGGCAGATCCATGGTTCAAGTGGACCACACAGTGGGGATTAAACGCTGCCATTGAAAACTTCTTGGGGACTACAGAAGTTTTGGATCGATATGATATTTGTGGTTTCCCTTCATCCAGTTATATGTGACCTTTTGAACAGATTGGATGCAAAATAAACATCACCGTAGGTGTCATTATCACCGCTGCTTCCTGTGGTGTAGTCCATTTGAGCCTTGGATCTGCCTCATTTTTGTTTCTTATTGACTAAAATGATATTTAAAAATGGATAGACGGTGTGGATAAAGCAACACATCACGGTGGGTCCTCATAAGTGAATTTTATTGTAATTTAACAGCAGCAGGGCTATCAATGGGTCGGTTTCTGGTTGGGTCGCTTAACGGGTTTGGGTCTTGCCGGGTCAGGGTCCTTTCGGGGGCTAGGTATCAGTGGCCCGGATCCGATAGAATTCAGGTACCCGTCAGGTCTTTGGATCCTTGTGTCAGTTTCATGTCAAATGAGGACATTTATATGGTAAAACCCACCTAAACGGATGGATTACATCACACGCATGTGCCAATTTGACAAATACATGGTACAAACATTCTCTTACATGCTCCTAGATAAGTAAATCTTCATTCCCTTATTAGAATTACACACACACACTAGATATTAATAAAATTAATTGGACCGACCCAGTCTCCAAAATGGTGGACCTAACTCAAACCCGACCTGATTTCTAAAAGGGGCTGAGTAAGTAGGGCCATGACTATTGAATACATGTTGACAGCCTTATCAATGGAGCTATTTGAGGTACACAGGCACTTTGGAATTGTACACTTAACAATGCAGAACAGGAAATTGGATGTGCTATGGTTCAAATATCATTCGGATAGGGATGAAACTAGCAAATCAAAAGTAAAGAAAAATCTGGAAGGTGAAACATTCATATAAATTTTTTACCATTAAAAAAAAAAAAAATTAATTAAAAAGAAGAAGCTCAAGTTGTTTTTTTTTTTTTTTTTTTTTTTTTTTGAGAGGTAACAAAAAATTTATAGACAGAAGACAATATAGCACAAACCATACAAAAGGAGACTGAAACCAGCCCCCCGAATATACAAACAAAATAGACCCAACCAAAACTGCCACAAAACTACAAGCAATTACAATCAACATCCCCATTCAAGCTTGAAGCCCGGTCAATGGCTAGACCACTTGCCCGCATCTTGACCCAACCCACTGCATAACTCAGATTCCTAAAACATCTTCAATTCCTTTCCTCCCAAATCACCCATAGAGCACCAATACACTCATGGATTTTTGCCCACATATTTTCTTTGTACATATCCTAAACCCAAGAATAGAGCATATTTACATTTGAAGGCAGATAGCAATGAAGTGATTAATTACAGGATGAAATAGGTGCAATAGGGTTTAATAATCACATTATACTGCATTCTTGTCTCTCTTTTTTTTCTTTTTGCAGACAATGACATCCAAACAGCACTTTAAGATTAAAAAAAAAAAAAAATTATGTCACCCCAGCATCATTTTAGAGAAACCAATTTTTAGGAGCTGATTTTCAAAATGATCATTTTTCTCCATAATTTGTCTAAGAAAATCTTTTTAGGATCATCATCCAATGTTTTTTTTTTTTTTGTAGTTTCTGCACATTTCCAATAATCTGCTCATCAGAGATCAATAGTTGTATGCTTGGCTGCCAATTTCACATAGAATGGTTTTATAACAACTCTCCAAAACACAAGCAACTTTCGCACATTTGTGAAAGATGCAACCCATCCAGCAGTTGCATCCCACCTCAATGATGCTCTGGCAAGCTGGTCCACTCATCAGGTGGCCAAAAAATATATGAAAATAGATGAATACTTTGGGTGAGATTCTTTTCACCAGAGGAATACCTGAGCTTGATTTTTCAGGGAATGAACGGGTTTGATTCGGTAAACTTGTACCACATTGGCACATTTGCCCACGAAGAGTAACACTCTTAACATGCCTCAAAAAGAAAGGAAGAAAAAAAAAACATGGGATTCATAACGAATGTGGCCAAGATCCTTCCATACATCAAGCAAAATCATCAACTAGATTATTAGATGAGGAATATTTTGTGGGCTTTCCTATCCGAGTAGAGGATGAAACACAAAAAATATCCATATGGGAACCAAACAGGTTTAGACCAAATACATGGATTTCTTAAAAGCTCCACTCCATCCCATCCAAGTGAAGCCCTTCATATCAAATAGATTAGAAAATAAATTTAAGCACCCACTCCAAAGGGATTCAGACCTTTTTTTTTTCCATTTATCAATAATACAAACACCAAAATCATTACATTAAACATTACAGAACTTACATTCCCATTCATGTACCCAACTCATTCCTATGGCTTCGAAGATACTCGAAATACCTATAATGCCGTCAACCATTAATCAGCAAGAAAATTTCTCCCATGACTGAGAGCCTCATGACATGGGATAATGCATGAATGAGCTTCCTCCCTACCCACCGGAAGGATACCAGCAATTGTGCCATCTGCTATCTGCACAATCACAAACAGTATTAGATGCGTGCACGTTTAGATGTAGTGTCAAATTGAATTGCAATTATACATCTAGAAGAGGGAATAACAAAAATTGTGTTTTTTTTAACGTATTCCTTCATATTGAGGATCTGCACTCCAAATCACAATCAGACCACTTTCATGTATGGAGTGGACTTCAAAGAAGTGTAACTACAATCCAGATTCCAGGTGCTACTTCCTCATTATGAATGCTTAGAAAAATCCTCATTTTTTTTTGTTTCATCTACACTGAAATTAATATACAATTTAATTCACTTGCATCCAAACACAGAACACCAGTCAGCAACAGTGGAATGATCAGATAAACAAAAAAGAAACCATCCTGAAAAGAAAAGAAAAGAAAAGAAAGAGAACTTTAAAAAAATAAAAATAAAAAATAAAAAATAATAATAAAATATTTTATTTTTATGGTAGCTTGTTAGTACACCACACTGTCAGTTCACACTTCAGTGTTAGCCACCCCCACTAGGGAATCGATACCAAGACCTCAATGTTGAAACGAGGTATCTTTCACTCAGTCTACCACTTGAGCTATGGATCAGGGTGTTAAAAGAGAATTGTCACACCTATGTTTATGCATTTACTTCATGGTAGTATGACATGTTTGCTCCATGAAAAAAAAAAAAAAAATCATTTCACAACATAACAGACAAGATATGACAAGCATTTAGAGGCAAAGATGTCCACTAAAATATCGGCTGAGTTTTTCCTGGTGTTAATAAGAACCTGTGGCCAAGATATCCATATGGGGACAGGAAAACGTCAGATGTCAATGCAACTTGGGTAATATTTGAGGAGAGAAATGTATAATGTTCCATGAAACAATTTTGCTTCAATCCACACTGTACTTTGGGTCCCAGCTTCTAAGTGATCCAAAACTGTTCATATGGTGACAGAAAGCCTGAAAATCTCATCCAACTGGACCCTTGCAAAAGTTTGAACCATTGGATGTAATTGTCATCACTAAGATCTTCTGATATGGGAGATATTGAGGAATTGACCCATTATGTAATGGGGGCTCGTCAGTTGAATGGCTAGTATATTATGGAAAGAGCAAGACCAACATCCATGCAAACGCTAGACTAGGCCAAACTGGGCATGGTCGTTACCATTAAATACATCAATAAAGTGCCACCAAGTCTGTAGCATATATCCATATCTAAGTCAGAGGCGTTATATGTTCACTGATGCTTTGGGTTGTAATATGCATGGTCCACAAGTATCACCAAGCAGAACAAAAAGAGAAGCCAAAATAAGATAAACCGACCTTTTGCTCGACCTAGTTTGCCGCCTAATGGATGTAACATCCTTTTGATCTTTCATGGCCATCCCAATGCTTCTGTTGGCTTTGGACTTGGCACCTGCAAGCGTGAAAGACTAACCATAAGCCCATTGGAAGTATAGCTTTAAGATCAACAATATGAGAATATGAATCACCTCTACGAGCGCTCTTTGACGATTGGAACTCCATGTCATCCGCTTCTGGTTCTGTCACAATACTGGACACACACGAACTTTCTTCTGACTCCACAGCATTTGCTTCTGGCTCAGCGTCCTGAGTTTCATCTATTATCTCCTCTCTAGAGGGATCTATTACATCACTAGCTCCTTCTGCAAGTAAACCAAAGGTCAGGAATTAGGACAAGAAAAGCATGGAAAGGTAACCACTGGTGAGAAGCAGGGCAGAAGCAATAGCACATAAAAGAAAATCAAGGCTCTTTTAGGATATCATAAAATGGATGCTCACTAGAATAAGAACTGGTTCAAATTTCTGATTGAGTTGAGGTATTCCGCTACTAGTTCCTTAATGTGGGTTTGTGTGTGATGAATTATAGGCCCTGCTCATCAGCAAATGGACAGTTTGATGACACAAAGGAGTGCCAACATGTAAGAACATTGTTAGGTGATTGAAACCATCAAGCCCCACAGCGGATCTGGTGACTGCCTCAAAATTTTAACAGATTGGACGATCATACATATTGTTCAGGTTCATGAAAAAAGTTATGGCATACAATAGGGTCCTTATAGAGTTAACCTGGTGGGTGTTGGGAAACAAAGGAATTTCCAGAGGATATATTGATATGATTAGGGATATGTATGAGGGAGAGGTAACAAATGTGAGGACAACTAGTGGAGTGACTTGTGAGTTTCCAATTACTGCAAGCTTGCACTACGGGTTGACATTGAGTCCATACCTTTTTGCATTGGTTATGGACTAGTTAATGAGGCATTTGTAGGAAGAGATCCCATGGTGTATGTTGTTTGTAAATGACATGGTTTTGATTGATAAGACAAGGGAGGGCATAAATACAAAGCTAGATTTATGAATAATAGTCTTGAATCTGAAGGATTTAAAATTAGTCGAACTAAAACAAAGTATATCAAGTGCAATTTTAGTAAAAACGGGAGTGAAAAGAAGAGATTAGTTAAGATTGCTAACCAAGAAGTTTCCCAAATGATCACTTTCGATACCTTGGGTCAATAATTCATGGGAATAGACAGATTCAGAAGGATGTTGCCCATAGTATTCAAGTTAGGTGGAAGATATGGAGATATGCATCAAGAGTTTTATGTGATCATCATATACCACTCAAACTGAAAGGGAAATTTTATAGGATAGCAATAAGCCTAGCCATGCTTTATGGGACATGGGTGTTGGGTAGTTAAGGACAACATGCTAATAGGATGAATGTAGCTGAAATGAGGACATTTATATGGACAAGTGGTAGGATGAGGAAGGATAGAATTAGAAATGAATGCATTCAAGGTAACAAAGGAGTAGCGCCAATAGGTAATAAGATAAGGGAAAGTAGACTTAAATGGTTTGGTCATGTGCAATAGAGACCAAGAACCATCCCGGTTGAGTCAGTACAAGTTGAAGGCTCTAAAAGGTCAAGGGAGGGCCCAAAAGAACGTGGATGGAGGCAGTAAGAAAAGAGTTGATAATCAATGGTCTAACTGAAGGTACAGCCCTTAATAGGGTGGAATGGTGGAACAGGATTCATGTAGGTGACCCCAATTAATTGGTATAAGGTTTTGATGAAGATGACAATGACAAATGATGATTGGAGGATCCTACAAATAGAGGGTTAAGGAGACATGCAGCAACAGTCCACATGCAAGAGAAAATGGTGTAATGATCAAAGAAGCAGGATGTTTCAATCTGGGAGATTTCAGGCCATCCTGTCGACAATCGATCCCATCATATCATCCGTTCGGATCACCAGACCATGGTCCCACATGTTCAAAATCCTGTGCATCAGTGTATTGTATGCTTGCAGATACGCAGAAAAACCATACAATTCCTCTTTGTATATTGTCTACCTGGTGGTACAAAAAATAAAACATAAAAAGATTTTGAAGTTATACGAGATTCCATAAAAGAGAGATCATTAAGATTTTCACCATGATGATTTGTATAATCCTCAACCCAAGTATATGCATAGTTTAATCAGGTTTTATGTACAAGATCTCTGATTCAGTGATAAATACTGCTGATCTGATGGGCCCTGCCATGGATGAACCATCCCCAAAAAAATCCTGTAGTGAAAGCTCCTTTCCCTTAAACTTTTGGCCTTCTATCAGTCAAATGTGGACCACCGCTGCATTCCACATCTGGCACATCGACTTGTAGGCCACAGTCCTTCCACTGTTAGGTCGGTGAGATGAGCAGTCTGGATGATCCAACCATGAGCCTCGTGTATCAGTTACCTCACTTATTTACCATATATGGATGTAATTGAATTGAAACCTCACAGTTTGTTTAAAATATCCAATAAGCTTCAATTGGAAAGCAACCAGGGAGATCCACAAGCAGGCTATGGCAAAGTCAAGCTAGTATTAATTAGAGTAGTCCTAGGATGGCATCAGAATTTCTACACCTACCTTCAGCAATATCTGCATCTGCATCTTCTGCCACAGAGCCCTCCTTAACAGCCATGTAGCCTTCAATGCTGCCAACTTTCTGCTGGTGGGCCTGGGCATTTCTAGCAGTCTGTTCTTGCTCCTTCCTCTCCATGTGGAACTTGCTAAGCTTCTCCTCAAATTCCTCAATGATGGATTTAAGCTCTGGCTTTGCAAACTTCTTAGCCTGATGATGTAAATGTTAAATACAAAGTTACATTGACTACATGTAAACACATTTTAAAAAAGTAACAATAGTAAAGTACTTCACTACCTTGTTGATAATGTTTCTGAAGTGGTCCATGACAGAATCCTCAGAAAGGACATGCTCATAGGTTTTGAAAGACTCCATAAGCTTTTTCACTCCCTTTTCAGTGAACGATAGTTGAGAAAGACAATAAGCAATATATTCCCATTGTTTGCAATCTGTCACAAACGAGCATAGTCCAATTACATAAATAATCTTCTTGATCAATAACAGGAAAGGACAATGACCCAACAACCAGAAGAGTTCAACTAATCCAACTGATTTTGGTTGCTAATGGCCCATTTTGATACGCCTGCAAATCAGGATTGGTTCCACTTCTTCAGTAAAACCAATCCACTATCCATTTGGGGAAGCTTAGGAAATGGGAACCACATTAGGTTGGTTCCCATTTCTTCACTTTACTTGCTCCAATTTGGGTCACATCCAATCCACAAGGTTTTTGACTTCCAAAATGGCCCTTAGTTATTTTCACTAGTATCAACATGGACTCAAAGTACATCTCAAACTGAGCATCCTCAGCTTAATATGCTTTAGTCTTCCCTTCCACAACCAGATACTCCTTTATCTCTTCAGAATTCTTGAACTGAACATGCTTCATTGCATGTCTAGCTTCTTCACAACAAGGCTATGATGATAATGCCTATGATTTATTTCATAGTCGTATTGAGGTCAATATCATTGAATGTTCAAATCTGCTATCACTTCTCTTCCTGATTTTACAAGGATATTATTTGACCCAAGACTTGCCTAAAGGTATAGTGCTAGTCAAGCATGCCAAGTTTTTCATTGACATGCACAAGATGAACAAGTTATTCATCCAGGCCAACCTAATTTGGTCCAGAACCGAGTTGTATATGTTATTCCAAGTCAGCCAGGCAGTTTTTACCTATGGCATAGTCTTTTCATGGAATAATGGATGGGAATTTGTTGTTAACAATGCCAAACCTCCGTGTTCATTTCTGTGGAGTTTTTACCTATGAACCAAGAAGTTTTATAGTCACTTCCCTGTTTTTCAAGTTTTATATATTCATTTTTAGGAGCTATTTCAAGTATAAAAATAATTTAACATCACTCCAATGAGAGATTACTTCAGATGCAATAAGCACCAATTTGAAAGCATCTTTCTGATCATCCATGATAAACCATGAAAGGTGATACAAGAAATGAGGTCTTCTAAACAATATTTTGCATCTTATAAACCATTTAATACTGGAGATGTGTAGGAACTAGACTAGACCTGCCTATAAATTCTAACAAAGTTCAAGTAAGTATACCACTTTGTGTTGCTTACTATCGCCATACAATATCAGAATGCATACAGTTACAGTACAAAGTAGTCTAGATCATCAGGAAAATAGGTAAGTGAAGAAATATACAAGAAAAAACCAGAACGAGGTAGGTATACAAAACCTGCAACTCCACTAAACCTATTGCAAAGCTTCTCAACAAGAGCTTCCATTTGTTTGTCCTAGACATGGATCAAAGATTAGAATGTAATTTGTAACAAAAAACACATGCCTCTTGAACCTGGTTAAGCCATCCATACCTTCTTGATGGAACCTATTAAGAACTGCATAATGTTGCAAAAAGCTTCTTCCTTCAGATTTTGGTTCGACAATCTACCAAGAATATCTGGAAGCAAATTGTAAATAGGATTGCTTCCTGCAAGCACAATGGCCCAACATTCATTTGAGAGTTGAGAAAAGTAGCATGGTACAGTCACCAAAGTAAAACTGAGGGAATCCACAAACCACCTTTCTTTGACAACTCAAGAAAGAAGAGCTTAGCAAGACTTGAAATTCTCTCATCCTCGTCTTCTAACCGCATAGCCATTTCATTGATGTAACCTTTCACCTGATCATACAATCTCTGAAATTTAGACTTCAAATCAACATTGTTAAAAGATAAAGAACAATGAATGATTAGCAAGCTCCCACACCTTCATCATATCGTTCAATATGAGATGAGAAAGCACAAGAACAGCATTTTTCCGAACAGAAATTGAAGGATCGCGTAATCGAGCATAACATTCTCAGTCCAGGGTTCTAAGAGGTTAGGATAACGAACTGCCAAGTCTCCGAGCGCTATCGTGCAATTAGAACGAACAGTTTCATTTGGTGCACTCTCCACAACCGTGAAGAGAAGTTGAAGATTTGCTTCACTGAGAATTCATTCAGTTAGAATACATATGTTGCTAGGAGTTGATTAACTCTGAATGATGAATGATTGACTTACCAAAAATTTGCATCGATAATCATTAGTCGACATAGAGCAAGCATTCCAGAAGCTTGTAGTTCCGGAAACTACAAGACAACACAAAAGATATGTCAGTTTTCAAGTTTGAGTTTCTGTAGGATAGGGCTGGCCAAATGAGCTTTCGGGCCTGACCTACTATAGGATGGGCATGGGCTCCGCTCGATATTATCAAAATCGTACAATTCACCATATGAATCGTACACTTCATATCGTATCGTGTGGGTGTACGATTTGAATCGTACACCCAAATCGTAAATCCTAAATAATTGTATGAATCGTATTGAATTGTACAATGATCGTATTGAATCGTAAGATAATTGTAGACTGAGTAAATGGGCAAAAAAATACTTAAAAAATCAATTTATTATTTTTTATTCAAATTTTCCCTTTTCTTTGTACCCTTTTGCTCATGAAATATGAAAAAGGCTCTCCCCTATTAAAAATGTCCTATTTTTTCTTTGGGAGAGAGAGAGAGAGAGAGGGAGAAAGGGGAGATTTGGGGATTTCGATATTCAAAAACTCAAGACAAAGAAATCAAGATATCTTTTGAATCAAAATGGAATCAAATGCCATTTTTTCCAACATGATTCTACACTCAAGAAAGGTAGAAAACAAAAATTTTAAGGACTTGTGTATGTTTTTTAGGGTAAATTTTTTGAAAGCCAACGAAAGAAAACAAAGGAAAAAAGACAAGAATCCTATACTATCATGATATGTATACCATATACATTTTCTCAATTAGTAATATCATGATATGTATTACTTTTTTGGTACATGTTGATCGTAAATGGACAATTGATGAGTTTTTAATCTTTTATGATTTGCTTATATCTTTTCAAATGTCCTTTACATATATTTTTTGTAAATCAGAAAAAATCTTGCGATTTATGATACGATTTGCGATTCGATACGATTCAACCCCTATTATGATTTGCTATACGATAACGATTTTGACAACATTGGCTCTGCTATCAAGCCCAAGGGCCATCTTAAGCCTGAAAATTAAGCTTATTTCCTGATTGGACCAGGCTTAATCTCTTATGGTTTTTGCACAGGATAGGCTCGGGCTCATCTGCCCATTTAAAATTCAAGCTGGCTTGGAAATACGCTGGTCCAGCCCCAGCCCATTGACCCCTTTGGTTAGAGAAATCAAGCACAAAAGATTTATATAAATACCAAGTCACCAGTCAAAGAATTTTACTGATAATAAGCAACCCATGAAAAAAAAAAACACTAAAGCCAATCACCTTTTGCATCAAACAAAAATTTCTACATAATTTTGATAGGAAAGGTGCGCAGCATCCAATTAAGCTCTTGTCAACAGAACTGCCTGATACAATTTCTTTCTCTGCTCTTTCAGAGAGTGCATCAAGTATTGCATCTTCAGAAGCTGCAAGACCCAATTCAGCATTTATTCCATTTTCCTGTACATCCCCTCCAAAAGGAAGAAAACTTTAGAATTAGAGCTTACTGCAACAAGTAATGAAAGATGCAATAATTCACATTATAGCTACCCTAAGCCCACTCATGGCCACATGTGCCAACTAGACGTGCATGTAGGATGCCCAAGCCATGCATCAGGTGGGCCCTATAGTGTAGATTACCTGGCCTGTAAATTAGTCTGGTCTACTGATAAGGCCAGCAATCATGTACATCAAGCATGAGTGGTTGGCAACTTCTTTTGAGCCATCATTGTTTTCGTATATATGGGAGCTGCCCAATGAGTTTCCAGTCTTGTTTTTGAGCCGGATCAACTATAGCGGGGCCACCTGACATATCACTTAGTTGTTACACGCCTGGTTAGTACATGTAACCACATTTAGAAGTACATGTCGAGCGGTGTAGGTGAACTTTAGAAAGCTCCGAGAAAACAATGTGCAATGAAGATAGAATTCCTCGCAATAGAAATTTCTTCAACAAATCCAAGCAACTATAGCCATGATTTCATAATTATAGCAATGATTTCATATCCATAACCACTCACCTTCACAGGTTCTTCAGCAGAGGCACCTTGCAAGTCAGAGTTCAACTTCTCTTTCTTGGTTTTCTGTTTCTGAATCTTCCGGACACAAGATTCAATGTAAACCAATTGATTTAATGCCACATGACTTACAACAAATAAAAATCTACTGAGTTTTGCCACTTGCACTGTGGAAAGGAAATTGGTACTTGGATTATCCAGACCATTCTGTAGTTCATTTGCTCCGCTGCAATCAAATACAGAACTGAGGGACCTTTTCACCACATCAGCAGCTAAGGCTTCAGGTGTTGGATGAATGGAATATATTGCACTTATGGCTTTATCTGCAGCAGCATACCAAATATTTTCTGGAAGCCAAAAACCAGTAATTAAGCTCTGCAGAATACCAAATACCCTACTGCTGCCACTAGACATTAGCTTCCCCTTCTCTTCCTCTGATAATCTTTGAAGGGCAACACATGCCGTTCTTGCAAGCAAAGGTTCCTCTTTGGCCCAACGCCCAAAGCCAATATCAATAATGTCTTGCAAGTGGGAACCAATAATGCCTGTAGATGATTTTGCTGCCATGCAAAGGATGGACAAAGCACCTCGGCTTTGCTCTGCTGTCACCCCACTGACATTAAAGCTAAAGAAATCCCATAAGGCTGTTATCTGCAAAAGAAAGCATGGAAATGCTATATGAACCAATGAAGCAGTTTGGCTGATCAAAGCTCAACAAGAAGAAAGAACTCCTGTTCGAATTTTCAAAACTGCCCATTTAGTGGCCATAGGCGATTCAATAGACAATAGTTGAAGAACGAGCACGCTATTCTTTCACATAAAAATACCCATTTAAAAATCACAAATAACAAGAAGCTAACCCATGGAAAAGCAATCCTTATCGTGAATTTTTCAGAAAAAAAAATAATAATAATAAGGAAAATGTTCTGTTTCCCGGCCTAACCACCGAAGGGTGAGTCCATGTCTTCTTCTTGGTCACATGAATAGCTTACTCTGCCAGATAATATGTTGTTGCACTTCATTGCTTTAATTTATAAGATTACATCCTGTTAGAATTTATCAAATAATATGATCAAAGGTATTTACCAGTTAGCATTTAGCAATTTCTGCTGGCACAATTTGTATAAATATAAAAAGGGTTGTTAAATACAAAGTAAATTCTAAAAAACAAAGTTTGGAATTGTTTTTTAAAAGCCAGAATGCCTATATGCTCATGTTTGTACCTAATAATATACTTTACAAGCTTTATAAGCTACAAGAACAGAGTTTTAAGTCAATCTATAGTAGGCTGCAGAAGTTATAAGACAAGCTCTTTAGTTCAAAAAGGTTACCTGCAACCCTATAGGAATTGGGGATTGGTACATATTTTGAGGTAGTGGGTTTAGAGATCCAAAAGGAGTTCCATGGTGACTATCACATAATTTCCAAAGGAATCAAATTATTATCACACTTCTCAATGCAATATAGGCGTACTTCTCTCAGTTGAAATAATATAAGACATTCAAAATTTCAAATTTGTCACAAGCATGAATATAATTCTTAGGACCTGTATGTTTTGCCAACTTCCCCAGTAATGTAATCAAAATTGTCATCATTACGATTTTACCACTACCAAACCACACAGGAATCATCAGCCGAACGCAAATGTATTTAGGAGACAAGGAATGTAATTTGTAACCAGTGCACCTTTCATGTAATTACTGTAAAAAAAAAAAAAAAATGAATCCAAACTGCAACATCAGTGTATTTTGGTGATGATTTGACATTCAGTTAATGTAAAAATGTCATCATTACAATTTACCACCTATAAACCAAACACAGCAATCAGCGGTCAAATGCAGATGTGGTCAGAGGCAGGTAAAGTATTTTGTAATTGTTGCACATTTTCTTTACATTACCATGGTAATTGGTGGAAAAACATTTTATTTAAAAAAAAAAATGGGCCCTTAAGTGTGCAGAAATCAGCATTCTTAGTTCTTAGTCTAAGTGTCGAACTATGCATGTCAAAGAAAGCCAAAAGAAACCCAATGCATAACTTCTATGGCAAAGTGAGTGAATCATATTGATGGAAGCAGCAGCTGAAATTATGACAATCGAATAAACATACCGTGCTTGTAGAAATATCCCCCTTGGATACCAAGGAACCAACTATAAATTCTAGAGCTGCTAGATCGCCGATACTAGATTCTATAGCAAGGTTCAATAGATTTGCAGCAGTTTCTGTAGGGTTTCTCGTCAAATAAATTGTGATGAATGCATCCTCAACAGCTGCATAGATAGATTTGTCCTGGGAAAATACCTACAGAAATCCAATGCAAACACACCCCTTAAATGCTTGACAAGATTCCTTTGGAAGTCTAGAAGAATTGTAACACAGATCAAAGAGGATGCTTACAAGCGGCAACATTTTCCGAAGACAGGCCTCAGAACCATCAATTTGGAACTGTCTGCACCTCATCAGCAAAAGAATCGTGTTCTCAACATCGGTGGCAGAAGATGAAGCCAGTAGTTGGACCAGAGTCGGCATTGTGGAGGATATGCACTTTGAGAACCTCAAACCTGTCTCAAGTGATGCAACCAAGGCCCTGGTCTGCTCCAAGTTCCCAAAATCCAGCATGGAAGAATCCTTGTTGACCCCATCTTCCACACTAGGCAAACAACTATCAGTAACACTATCTTGCTGCTCTGGCTTGACTTCAGCCTGATAAACCTTCCCATCTGCTTCATCACATGTCTCATTGTCTGAAGGTATCCCATCCAAAACACTCTCAGAAGGTACATTGGGCTCCATCTCTTTCAGTTTCTCCTTGTACTTCTCCAAGGTCGCTTCAAATGATGCAATGCGAAGTTGCGGACCAAACGGGTTATGCTGCAACATCGTGATGAGTAGATTCAATGCCGATTTCCTCACAAAAGCACTCTTATCCTCCAATCTCCCAGAAGCAACCGAAGCAACCTCGTTCCACAGACCAATTGAAACAGCATGTTCTTCACATAGTTCTGCCCACACCTGAAGAACCTTACTCCTTGAATAGGCTGAAACATCCCGACACCGCTCGAGCAAGATGTCCAGCATAGCCATCTTGCTGCGCAATCGAATGGACTTGGCACTCGAATCACCATCTACATCCTTAAATGCCTTTGAAACCAACTTCCCCAAAACCCCAAGAAGCGCATTCCTTATCTTATAGGACTCTCCACCAAAATGAGGCACCAAGATCCCAACATTTGTTGACACCAGCTTTGGCAAACGATCAGCAAGCTCAACGAGAAACCTCCCAACATTCTCAGCCCCAACATTGTCCCTCACATAATCTTTTGGATTTGTCCGACCAATCTCTCTGATGAGAGAGACTGCCAAGCTGCCATCTGCATACTTCTTCTCCGCCCACGCCATAATGTCAGCAACATGAGTTGAAACAAAATCGAATTTGTGGATTAGGTGCAAGATCGAGGCACAAGTCTGTGCTGTGTAGTGGTATTTGGTAGCACATGTGCCAATTATGCGACATAGAGCATCTTTTGTGTCAGCATCCTTCAACAAGGCTTGATTCTCAAACATAGAGAAAGCATGTCTACAAAATCGCAAATTGACATCAAAATCATAGAAAAAACAATCAAAGAAAAAGGGGCAAGAAGGCTAATGATTTTTTGATGGCTTACTTGACAACAAATGATAGATAATTCTCATCCGGAGCCGATGATCCGAAAAGCAACGCGAGGTTGATCTCTAGAGAATTAGCAATCAAATTGAGAATCCGACTCCTCTGTGATTCCAAATTCCATGAATTCGAGGAGTGTTTCTTGCGAATCTGTGACGTTGCCTAAACCAACATAAGAAAAATATATGTATGAATTATGTGTGGGTACCCATTAACATGCATTGTTAGAGTTAAGAATCCCAATATGCATGTGGAGCAGCCTCGTATCTAAGTGGGGCCCATTGCCTGCCCACAGGTGATCCAAACTATTTATCATGTGCGCCCCACTATGGTGTGCATTGCAGCTTAAAAGAAAAACTCTGCAATGCAGCATTGCCAGTTATCTAATTGATGGAGTTTTCCATGGCATATGGGACATTGTTGGGTTTTTTTTCTATCTATATGCAGGCCAATAATCAGTGGCTAGGATTGCCTCATGAGGGAGTTCCTTTGTAGCATCAACCCTGTGAGTCCACCATACCAACAGTCTGGTCGACAAAACACAGACCCCATCTGCCCACTAGTTCAGCATTTCCTCAAAAACAAAAGAACCACCTTCTGATTGTTGTTGCCATGCTGATTCGACTCCTCTGACGTCACGATCGTGAGCAGAAAGAACGTGTAGATCTTGAATGCATTGCGGTAGGACGCAACCCGGTCCAGGAACAAATCTCCATCAGAATGGGCTGGAGAAGTGGCCCGCGAGAGTGAATCGACATTGGGGAGGAGAACACTGAGGTTGGATCGGAGGCTCTCGACGAGATTGAACTTCAAATTAGGGCTGAGATGTGAGAAATCCTTGACGAGAGAATAGATGCGATCGAAGATGTCTTGCTCCTCGATGCAGAATAGGTCCTTGTCGGAGAGATCGAAGACGACACCTTTTTTAAGAAATTAAAAAAATAAGAGAGAAAGAGAGAGGTCAATGAAATTGGGGAGAGCAATAGATAGAGAGAGAAAGAACCGACCTTTGATGAATTCATCTAGCCGGGAAGGGGAGAAGGAGGAGATGGAAATTGGGGATTCTACAGAGAGGCGGATGATGTCGTCGCATCCGTCAGATTCGAGGTCTTGGAGGTTAGATGGAAAGATGAACGGGTGGGCCATCGATCGATAGGGAGAGAGAGCTCTGAAAACGTAGAAAAAGCAGAGAGAGAGAGAGAGAGAGAGAGAGAGAGAGAGAGAGAGGGAGGGTTTTTTTTCTGCTTTTGTTTTCGAAATGTAAAGAGGCGGGAAATGAAATCGGATTGCGTACTTAGTTACTCATTATGATTTTATCATACTAAGCAAACTCTATGGGGCCAACGTTGGATGTATGTGGGTTATCCACGCCGTCCATCCGTTTTTACAGCTCATTTTATGACTAGATCCAAAACATAGAAAAAATACAAAGATAAAGTGGACCACACCATATGAAATAGTTGGAATAATGATTTCGACCGTTAAAACCTTTCTACGCCCCAAATTGATTTTTATTTGTCATCCAAACTTTTCATAAGATCATACAGAAATGGATGATTTGAAAACACAAATATCAGCTTGATCCCCAGGAATTTTGCACCGGTGGACATTCAATTCAGACTTTTTTCCTTTGGTGTGGCGCATTTGAGATTTATATATGCTTCATTTTTGTTCGCAACGTTTAAAATTAAATGGTAATATGAATGGACGGAGTGGATAAAATAAATAAATTACGGTGGACCCCACGGTTTACTCAGTAGGCAATCCAATAAAGAAGAACTGATGAGTGTAATCGCTCGCTTGAGATGAACAGCCGTCTCACCGCACATCTCACAATGTGGAGCACGTGTAAAAGATCAGACACATTCATCAGGGGTCTCTCACCCTGAAAATAGGATGGTCCACCGTTCACGTCATCAATGCAATGCTATGCGTTTTTTGTTTAATGTGACTGTTGTAAACTCTTTTTAGCCTTCCATTTCTCGTATAGATGTATGACTTATCAGATCGTTTTTTTTAGACCGCCTATGGACCTCGACCCAAAACCTAGTGTTGAAACTCGAGTCTACCACCGAGAAGGGCTCAAACCCAACATTTTTTGGCTTATAAGATCGTCCTGATTTTGGGGCGAGATCATTCAAGAAATGGCCCACATATGATGAATGGTTTGGATTTTCCTTGTATGTTCCCGGTTTCTTTATGTGTGGAAGATAATTGCCATAAATGGGTTAACTCCATTGGACTTGATTGGGTACCGCCACTATGATGAATGGGTTTATTCACACCATCCATCTATGAGCCAAACAATTAGGTAAATCAAGGCTCAAGTGGACCATTTAGAGGGGATAAAACATCTACCATTGAAAACTTTATGGGCCATAGAAGTTTTGGATCAACCTTATATACATATTTTCCTCCTTGCATCTAGATCTGTGTGCCCTTATGAACAGGTTGGATAGTAAATAAAAATAGCCATGGTGTGCCCCATATTTCCTATGGTGTGGTTTGGTTGATCATTGGATTTGCCTAAAATTTTAGAAAATGGATGAATGATGTGGATAAAACACATACATCATGGTGGGCCTCTCAGAGCACCTGCCAATCTCTATTTGGTAAGAAATGGACGTGGATTTTGTGCAGAAGTTCCTATGCAAGGATTTTGTGTGGGGGCCACTACGATGTTTGTGAGAAAGCCACTCTATTCATCCATTTTTAGAGCTCATCTTAAGACATGCAACCAAAAATAAGTGTATCCAAAACTTGAATGAACCACACGAGAGGAACAGTTGAAATTTAGTGACCATTCGTTGAAACATTTATATGGCCACAAAAGTTTTATATCGGTTTAAGTACTGGTGTTTTCACTTCATCTCATATGAACATTAAGGGGGAGCCTAGGAAAGTTTCAATAGTATAGACATTCCTTTCCACACTATTTCATCTTGTACTGTCCAGTTGAGTTTCTTATAATCTTCATTTATGGTCAAATGTCTTAAAATGAGCTCGAAAAATGGATGGACAGGATAGATTTCTTACAAACATCACACCGGCCCCACCCAAAATCAGGCTTTTGCATGAAATCAACAACCAATGTGACAATGCTATCTTTGGATGCAAGCCATCCCAAGCTTTTGGGGGTGTTTACTGTGTGGAATTAAATGATATTAAGTGAGATGAAATTGATATTTTGCAATAATGTCATGGTGTCATAGTTTGTCTACATGTTTCATGGTTTTGTAGATATTGTATGTTATCTTTGGATGGTAAATATTGAAAAGTTAAATCACATAATTTATTTGAAATTATGTTTGGATTGTAGCGGGCTTTTTACTTTGTTAATTTCAACAAGTTATTTGGACCCCATTATGATGTGTTATATTGACACCGTCCATCCATTCTCCGTGATCATTTTATGGCTTACATGGACTACACTAGAAAGCAGTAGAGATAATGACATCAACCATTGAAACCTTCTCAAGGCCCACTGAGATGTATTTTTGCCCATCAAATTTGTTCATAAGATTAGATAGACTTGGATAGACAAAGGAAAACACAAATATAAGCCTGATACAGAACTTCTGTGGCCCCAAGAACTTTTCAACAGTAGTCCACATGTCATGGTGGAACCCACGAAGCGTGCTGACATCATAGTCGTTGCTTGGATCAGCACAATGCATGGGCGAGGTGGCCTACTACATGTCAAATTTCAAACGTAAAATTCAAATGGATTTGAAAAGGCCCTGCAATTTCAAATGGAGTTGAAAGGCTCCTGTGCAATTCCATGTTTCAAATGAATTCTTCTATCCTCCTCCTCAATACATGGTGTGGGATTTAATAGGTGGCATTGTCAATTCCATCCCACTTAACCCCATCTAATTACTGCTCTACTTCGTTTGGGTTGAGCCTAGTATGGGTAGGGTCCATCTTAATGCGGCCAAAATCAGACTCACTTAAAAACCAGGTCCAACTTGGGTTAATTTAGTGACTCAAAAGTCGAGATTTTAGATCCAGACCAACTTAATTGGGGTTGGATCAAATGACCTACTTGCACCCCCAGCGTACACGTGTTTTTAGTCCTGGCAGTTTTGAGCTGAGTATGGTTTGACCATTAGCTCGCTGAGTCCAACCGTGGATGAAGAATGCCTGAAAGGTCTTCCAGATCAGAATATCCCAATCACCAATATAAGAGCTTTTCCCATTGTTCCATATCCCATTAGTAAAAAGGTTAAGATTGTCCAATCAAAGATATTTTAATTCATTGTCCATGCTACTGTGGGATGTGTACTAAACCATAGGGCCCTCCCTCAGGATTCCGAACACAACCATCACAAGGGAATCGCAAACATGAAAAGATAAATGAGCACAAATCCAACACGAGCACGTCCAGGTGCGGATGTCTCTCACCATTAAAAATGGCTGGTTGACTTAAAAGTGCATTTCAAATATAAAAAATGGATTTCATTTAAATTTTTGTTATTTAAATCTTACAACTCTCACCTTGTTTCTCGTGCCAAAATAATGCCAGTATAGCCATTACATCTAGTTGAAAACGTCTTGTTAAAGGAAAGCTTTCTATTCATTCCTTTTCCTGCTTGGCAATAACTGTTGTGTTGTTAACTATCCATCAAAAGGTGGAACGGCAAAATCTACTCAAGTGGCCCGATTGGGCCACATGATGCCATCAGAAATAAAACTTATGCAAACATGTTTTAAGGTTGTTCCATGAAGTACATACTCAATCAGCAACACGTGACCCAATCAAATCCTACCATGTCGAGTCCTGGTGTGCAATCTACTTCCATAAAAGTAGTGCAATTTGATAGGACTGGATGCAAAGTCTTCAGGCTCGCACACAAGGCTTGAGGTACATTTGGTCTGTTCATGATCAATATGCTAAAATAATATTCGCATGCTATTCAAAGCGGGTCCCATTGACCAGCCCAGACCACAATTGACACATGACAGCAGAGGGTTCGGGAACGCTACTCCTGGGTATTGCTTATAACCTCTCTACTACTTCTCAGGCTGATCTGGGTTTTCCTCCTTATCAGGATCCTCCTCTTCTTCCTCTTTCTTTTCTTCATCTTCCTCGTCTTCTTCAGGATCCGGATCTGCAGGTAATGGTGGGGGCAATGGCGTCTTCATTGGGCTGAACTGGGGGAAAATATCAGGCCTCCGCCCAGGCTTAGGTCTTTCCCACTCCTGCGACATATATAATAATACAAATATAAGGTAATTGCCATGGAAATCTAATCACTCTGGGATCTGAAGCATGTAGGTTGCATTTGAATGTGCAAATATAGAATGATAAATCTCAGTTTGATCAGCAAGCATGAAATAACAACAACTAATGGTTTTTCCCAGTATACATTCCACCATGGATGAAAAGGTTCAATCGACAAGCTGTTCAACAAATCTCCCACCAAAACAAAATTATGTACACCCACGGAAGCCAAACAGGTTAAACAAGTGATTCTACAAATCTTGGACTACAGCCCCATTATGATCAAGTATCTCCTATTCTCCTTACCTTCCCAACAAAGAAAGCAAATGGTAGAGAGAGGCTATGTGCCATTTCCACAGATTGTCGATTGCAAACTTTATTTCTCATTACCATCAAAGCAAGGCTTCCACCCTCCAGGCAGATAGTTTGCCTGGAGCTTGGCACACGGCAGCAACCTACAACTGCAAGACAGAAGTGCTTGACAAAAGGATCTTAAAGAGATCCTCCCATTTGGAGTCCATTTCTAAATTTTTCATGTCAGGCAAGGAGCCATCAACAAAGATTTTTTTTTTCAAAAATTCAACAAAGCATAAAACCCACAAAACTCCTCATCTTTCAAGTTTCACGCAAAACTTAATATCGCACAATAATGGCACTCACAAGAAACTCACGACAATGCTTCACTACCACTGATCCTTTACAAGAAGATGGTCAATAAAAATTAAGCGAAAGACTGAAACAGAGCCCAAACATCTCCCAGAGAGAAATCAACCGCAGGTGACAACTTTCTAATAAAATTAGCCCTCTTCCCATTTTCTATTTCATGGAAAAACTTGGTGCCCTTGTGTCCTCCCCCCATTTGCTATTTTGTGGAAAAGTTGTTTCTAAATCAGATGAGCATTCCCTGATAAGTGAGGACTTTTCACATATACAGTAAATGTAGAAGGATGGGTGGGGCAAAAGGGCAAGAAGACGTTAAATGTAAAAGGATGGGTGGGGCAAAAGGGCAAGAAGACGTTAAATGTAAAAGGATGGGTGTTGCAAAAGGGCAAGAAGACGTTGATTGTTTAGGAAAGAAGCAGGCATTTTCAAGCAAAGATTTACTACTTTAGAATCACCAAATCGAAAAGAAAGATAAAGGAATCGAGATAATGCATGCGTGATTTGAATTGAGATTTGAGACAAAGAAAGAAAGAATAAAAGAAAGGAACTTACAATGGGGAAATCAAGAGGGGAACGGCGAGTCATCTTCTCTTCATCAGGAGCCATGCATAGGACCTGCCTCTGCCAAGAAGGATAACGCATCCCCTGCAGCATCAGGGACATCGAAGCACTTCCCCTGCTTCTCTGCAGGCGAGGGCGAGAGGAGGTTGCTGCTGATGCTGATGCCGCCACTGTGCCACCACTCACGAGGGGTGTAGAGAGGCACCATGACGATGCCATTGGATCTCTCTCAGTTTCTGATTGGTTGATTGCTTTATTTGTTTATCTTTTGGGTTTTAGTATCAATCACTCTCCCTTCCCCTTCCGCCTATCAAGAAAACACAACATGAGCAAGGAAGAGTTAAAAGGGAAAACAATATCTGTTGGTGGTGTTCTTGTTACTAGCTTCAGTTCCAACCGGATAATAGCTCCCAAAGCATCATCTTCTTTTTTTACACATTTTTACTGCAAATAAATTCAGACTTTACCAAATAAGGCCACCTCCACAAACTGAATTTACTGGGCAGTGATTCGCAGGAAATAGAATTACTAAATTACCCCATATATTTTTCTTCTTTAAAAAGTGATGCAGCTGAGAATTGTTGGGACCATGTGGTACGTGTACAGCATCCAACTCATCCAGCATATGCAACCAACCTTGATGCAACTTGAACAAGAGATCTACCCATTGAATCATCAAATGGGCTTACGTGCATTTCAATGTTTTGGGGAAGTGTATATTATTATCTATGGTGTGACCCTCCTGTTGGGGTTCTTCACTGGAAAACCATGTTTATTTGCACCTTGACCTATTTTAGGCATGGATTCATCATAGATGCATTGGCCTAGTTAATGTGTAGAGCATGTTTATACTTGTGGTTTGTTGTCCTTAGGCACCTTGAGATAAGACACCTTGAGATACATGATCAAGCCGATAAATCGGGGAAACCAATCATTTTATGCCTTCCCTTGTAGTAGTAATATCAAAAAATTCAACTGTTAGTGTTACTTGGGGGTACTTAAAATTCTACCTCACCCCATATACATTGCAATTAATATCTGACCATGACTTGCAGGTTGTAATTCACTTACAATAAATTTCACACATAAACACCACCTAAATGAGCTATAAGTACCTCACTTTCTAATGAAGTAGCTTGAGGCATCCAAAAGACCCTTAATACATAAAAATACAAAATTAACTTCACCTAATGTTTTTTTGTTTATACTTCGGGTGTATTTGGTCAATCAATTTATGAGTGGAATGGTCAGGCTGTGAATGTAGGGCCTGCCTTTTTTCTTTTTATATTAGCTTGTTAGTACACACCCCAATGTCAGTACATACTCCCTTGTTAGCCACCCCACTAGGGAATCGATAACAAGACCTCAACGTTCAAACGAGGGTATCTTCACTCAGTCTATCACTTGTATATCAACACCATCCTTCTATTTTGCCAGCCCATTTGATGGCATGGGCCCAAAAAATGAAGCATGTCAAAATCCTAAGTGAACCCATCACAAGAAACTGTGGTGATTGACCATTAAAAACTTCTTGTAGGCCTTTTTTTTTATTATTGAAGTGATATTTGTGTTTTCCCTTGTCCTGTCTGGTGTGACCTTATCAAAAGATTAGATGGCAAATAAATATTGCGGTGGGCCTTTGTAAGTTTTTAATGGTGGGTGTTCGTTCACCACTGTTTCATGGAATGTGGTCCACCTGAGATTTGGATATGCTTTATTTTTGACACATGCCAAAAACGGACAGACGGCGTGGATATAGAACATGTAAGATGGCCACACGGTCACGGCCTCACCATTCTCGTGTTACACCGACTTCACCGAATCCGCTCTCAGTTAATCACCATATAAATATAAAGCAATTTCTAGGGTATGCATTCAGCTGGCATTCTACAGACTCGAGGCAGCAGCTGTGTGGATTTATCCACAAGCTCTTTCATCAGCCGACTTCTG
Organism: Magnolia officinalis; assembly: GCA_021015155.1. Lineage (NCBI taxonomy): Eukaryota > Viridiplantae > Streptophyta > Magnoliopsida > Magnoliales > Magnoliaceae > Magnolia > Magnolia officinalis. Next base: position 74,668,917 of record JAJHSJ010000009.1, on the reverse strand, counting down.
GTATGATTCTCTTATCGTTCTCTTTTTGAAACCCTAGAATTCGTATTCTTTGCCTCTTTTTCAAATCATGTTGCCGTGGGCTTCTCAAAGGATAGCCAAACCCCATCAAATCAGGTCCAAAACTAACCTTTTAAGCTCGAATCAGGGTCAATCTAGTGGTCGAGAATGATTCTGCCCGTGCGACCACCTCTCCTACGAATCCAAATTCGATGGTTGGGTTAGACTATTCAAGGTCCAGATTCACTTTATCCTTTCTCTAGACAATGTCCCACTATCCTCCAACATTGCTTTCAACAAGGAAGAAATGGTGAATGCTGAAAAGCAATGGGGTGATTCGCTTGTTGGCTATTTTTGTGGGGGAAAAGCCCTATTTTATGATGATGAAGGCTGCCCTTTAGAACTCCATTCTCTCGAGGATGGGTTTTTTTTTTTTTTTTTAGAAGCAACGATCTAAGAATTCATTAAAAAAAAAGGGGGGAGCAAACAGCAAGAAAGCAAAAAAAAAAAAGTGAAAAAGCAGAGGAGCAGAACTGCTGAGGTAGCAGAAAGCACCTAACTACCTAAGAAAGTAAATCAACACTAATCAAATTCTTGACATTAACAGCCCATTCTAAAACCATCCTTTTAGCCCTAGCCCCCACCGAAACAGCAGTAGACGATCGGTTATTGAAGCATCTCTCGTTCCTTTCTTGCCAAACTGCCCACCAAATAGCGAGAATGGTCATATGCCAGATTTGAATAATGTTTTACGTATGGGTTTACAAATTTAAAAAAAAAAAAAAAAAGAAAAAAAAAAAAGAAAAAAGAACTTTTTATGTATGGAAATTTTGAAGAAAGCCAGGAGATCTTAGAAAGGGGACCTTGATTCGTTAGTGGCCATCTGCATGTCCTTAAGAGATGAACCCACATGCCCACCCTTCAAAATGAGCTAGACTCTGCTCTGATGTGGATTAAGCTTTCGAATTTAAACTTTAGCCGTAGATGCAAATCAATTCCGAACACGATTGCAAGCGCCATTGGAAAGCTACTCTTTATGGACAGGCCTACGGCCACTGGATCCTGTCCAACATTTGCTTATATTTGTGTGGAAGTGAGGGTATATTCTTAACTCCCATATCAACATCATGTGTGAGGACATGAAATCAGGCAAAGAACTGAGCATGTCTGGCAGGCTTTTGTATTTGAGAATTGTTCTACATTCAATCATACTGATAGAAGTTGCCTGCGAAATACCCCCACTTCCATACCAAGTGTTCTTTCTCAGGTGGCACAGAAAAAAAAAAAAGAGTAGAGACCACCTAGAAGGGAGAGTCCCATGCAATGGCTCAGACCTGTCAAGACATGGGCTCCTACCCTTGACCCTCATCTAAGGGCCTCGGGCACACTTAATTTGAGAACAACCTTTCTCACAGCTTGATGCCCTGCGCCAGTCCGCAGGCCCATTGCAGCACTTCAACATTGCCCAGAGGGGGTCTGGCTCCAAGCAGGCAGGTGCTAGAGGGTTGGTCTCTCCATTCAGAAGCACATTGTGTATTGAGTAACTCAGTACGCTTAGCGTACTGAGTAAACTCTATGAGGTTCACCATGATTTATGTATTTTATCTACTCTGTCCATCCATTTTATCTTGTAATTTTAGGGCTTGAGCCCAAAAATTAAGCATATCCAATTCTCAAATGGACAACACCACAGGAAAAGGTATGCATTGAACATCTACCGTTGAAAAACTCTTGGAGGCCACAAAAGTCTTGGATCAAGCTTATTTTTATGTTTTCCCTTCATCCATATCTATATGATCTTATGAACAAGTTGGATGATAAATAAACATCATTGTGGCGCCTAGGAAGGTTTCAACGGTGGAAATCATTATTCCCACTGTTTCCTGTGGTATGATCCTCTTGATCTTTCGATATGCTTCAATTTTTGGCTCAACCCCTTAAATTATCTGGAAAAACGGATGGACGACGTGGATAGAGTACATACATTCAGAGTGGGCCCAACTGAGTTTACTCAGTATGATAAGAGAGGCAATCCGATTTCTCTCCATTCATATCCAGCATATGAGAATCTACGCTTTGTTGGACCTGCACTTCTTTGTGCACACTACTTTCCTAATCAAGAGCATGGACACTCTAAGGACGGACCATAAATTAGGACCAATAATGTTATCTTGCCAAATGTATCGCCTTCTCTAGTTTCTACCTTTTAATCAATGACTTTCCCTAGGGGACGTGATTAAGGGCTTGTGTCAGACCACAACCCAAATGTAATCTATTTCCAAGTATCAATGAAAGCCTCTTGGTATGGCATAATGTGGGTGCATATCATGCATGTGTCATAAATCCTAGCTCTCGGAATTTAAACATTTTGACATCAGAGCCTAACGCTTCACTAAGGATCTGCAAACATCAGCTATTTGATGTCATCGCCTCTCAAGGCAAGACAATGGCATCAGACTGAGTAAATCCGTGTTGAATCATGTGGACTTTGACACTTATGAAACCACCCAGCCACGCCTACCATTAGTGGCCACACGATAGTCTCATAAACCGAGCCAAAGCAACATTAATCATGATCTCTCCATCTATATATCCTCAGGCTAAAGGATTTGATGGAGTTAGTGCAACTGCAACTCCACTGTCACAGACAACTTTGTATGCTCGGGTTTACACGATGGATATATGGGTTGTTTTGCATCCTCCATTAACTTCTTATACGAGCCTCATCGCCTAAGTCATCATGAGGTTCAATATCATCTTCATTATTAACCTCATCCATACATGCATCTAACTCATCGGGTTGAAAACGACCGAAAGCATCATTCACCAAATCGACCATTCTGGGCAACACATCTTCGTTACGATTATCGAGAGATGTGCTCGCGCCTGTTTCGAGACGTTGTTCCCCATGGAGAAACCATGCCATGTACGTTTGATCTATGTCATCACAAACCAAGTGTTCGAAATGGTTTCTAATGTCATCTTCCCACGTGTATTACAACACTTGGCACAAGGACAGCTGTGTCAGTAATCCCCATTTGAATTTTGTTTCACGTACTCTAGAAATGTTGCAACACCTTCCATGTATTCAACAGTTAACCTTCCTGCCCTCATCCAATTCTTGCATGGTGTCATGGAAGCCATCTCTGGTATCACGTACATGATGTGTTTAAGTTAGATTACGAATGAGCATGTCTATCTAACTGACTAAATCAGTCGCCCATCCAAGACTGGATAGATTGTAACGCTTTCATTTTCAAATTTAAATGCCTACACCGAAATTCCAGCAGCATCTCCCATGTCTCTCCAGATATATTGATTTTGTATTTGATTCCCACGTCAAGTATCAACACGAAGTGAGGATATTTGACAATGGAAATAAATGTAAGAAACATATCCAGAGAGAAAAAGAGAGATGATGCATAGAAAAGGCAAGTGCATTTGAATTGCTAAAATGAAAGCATTACAATTTATCCGGTCTTGAATTGTTCAAATAGGGACAATTTAAGGACTTTATGCACCAAGGAGCACACTGTATCTATGTTTGGCCACATAAAAACCCTCAAATGGGTAACTGATTGTCCTAATCTATATAAAAACACATCAAAATTTGTTATCTAATGAACATAATTCAAAATACAACTCATTTCTAAATATAGAATCGAAGCAATTAACCATGTAGAAGCATATGTTGATAACAACACATTTCTAAATGGAACTCTACAAAATACATTACAGATACGATAAACAAGACAAAGCAAAGAACTGGTAACCTGAGTTGTTTTCCTGCAACCAGTCTCACCAGATACCAGCACCACCTGTTCTCCATACATAAACAGATAAATAGAACTCGGAGCATGACATTGAATAACATAAGAAGTCCATAAAACAAATATGAACTCAGTACGGATGACATAGAATATGTCTATCAAAGGTAGTTGATACTTTTATGTCATTTTCAGATGGCATTTCTACAAAATACCTTACTATTACTTAGGGGCTGACTTTGCAGGAACTTTTGGTAATCCTTTTGCAATTTCCATATGAATATAATATGTTGGGAAAATGCATTTTATTCCAATGCAGGATGATAAAAGAGTTTTTTGTTTTTTGTTTTTAGAATATGTTCAACCCTAACCCTAATCCCCTCTTTAAAAGACTCAGATTCCGGATTAGGTTTCTCACCGGCTACACTTCTGTGCGCATGTATAGGTTTGGCATAATTCAACGCACTTCACAAGAGTTTATATTGAGCAAATATTTATAAACCCTTTAACATCTTCTATCCTATCGATGGGACTAAAGAAAAACACAAAAAGATAAAACTAAGTAAAACCTCTTTTACTATTCAAATTACATAAGATTTTGTTGAAATACACATATCAGAAAATGTGTGATATTGTTTTGAAATGCAATTTTACAGAGATTATTTACTGCCTATGGTTATACCATGAGATTTCTACCATGCATTTGGGGCTGTTTGGATGCACCACTCTCAACAATGTCCGTGTAACATCCACACCACCCATCAGTTTCTCCAGCTCCATTTAGGGCATGAGCCCAAAAATGAAGCAGAATTGTAACTCTTGTGAGCCACACAGGAAACAATGGGGGATGGAAACGCCAACCATTGAAGGCTTCCTGGGTTCCACCTTTATATGCCATCCAAACCGTTCATAGGGTTATTCCCACTGAGATGAACTTGAAAAACAAAAAAAAAAAAAAAAAAGCCTGATCCAAAAATTCATTAGCCTCAGGAAGGTTTCAAATATGGACATTTCCATCCCCACTTTCCTTTCATGTGGCCAACTCGAGTCATAAATCTGCCTCCTTTCTGGGCTTGCATCCAAGCGTGAGATGGAGAAACCGATGGACCATGTGGATGTCACCCAGAAATTACAGTGGGCCCCATGTAGCTTCCTCTACAGAAACTGATCGACCCTGTGTATGTCAGCCGGAAATCCCAGTGGGCTCACGTAGCTTCCGCTACAGAAATCCTTGATTTGGGGCTGTTTGGATGCACCACCCTCAACAATGTGAAGTAATGCGCCCTAAAATCCCCAAATCCCTAAATGAGGGTCCACATCGAATCAGGAATCCACAAATTGCTAAATCCCGAAATCCCTAAATCGGTTTTGAGATTGAGAGAGATTGAGAGAGAGAGAGAGAGAGAGAGAGAGAGAGAGAGAGATACCTCACTGTTGTGAATGAGCTAGCCTTCAACCGAGCTTCAGAGAGAGAGATGGGGAGAGAGAGGGCGTGCGTGGGTAGGGCGTTCGGCAAAGGTACGGTGGAGAGATCAGAGAGAGAGAGGAAGAGAGAGACAGAGAGAGAGAGAGGAGGGAGAGGGTGCGAGAGAGACGGAGAGAGAGACGAGAGGGTGCGAGGGAGGGAGAGAGAGAGATAGGGTGCGAAAGAGACAGAGAGAGGGTGCGAGCGAGAGAGGAGAGCGTGAAAGAAATAGGGCGTCTCTCAGGACGCCCTAATACCATCTGACGCAAGGGAGCGTTTGGCGCATGGTATTGGGAACGATTAGGTGGGATGGGAGTAAAAAACCGTAATTATTACGTATGGCAGGGATTATCCCTGTTACCACGGGATAAGCTTAATTATATGTTATGTTTGTAACACGGTGATATTTTAAATAGATATACCCACCATCATTTGAAACTATTGACAATAACACGTGTTATATCCAAGCAGTTCATCTATTTTGTAACCTCATTTTATGGCATGGGCCTAAAAATGAGGCAGATCCAAAACTTATGTGGCCCCAAAGAAGTTTTCAACGGTAGGTATTCAATCCCCACTTCTTTCTATGGTGGGGTCCACTTAAGCTTTAGATCTACTGATTTTTTGGCCCATCTTCTAAAATTATCTCGAAAAATGGGTGGACGGTGTGGATATAGCCTACACATTATGGTGGGACCTACACAACTTGCTAACATTGAGTGGAATTGGCACGGATCAGTGCAATTCCATCTAATCTAATTCAAAGCTTTTCTATTCTTCCCAAACATTGAGTGGAATTAGCACCTGACCAAATGCAATTCCATCCCACCTAATCCCATGTGCCAAACACCCCGTTAGTAACATCACCAAGTTCTGTAATCCCCACCATGATGTATTTGTTATATCTACACTGTCCATTCATTTTGAGATATCATTTTAAGTCATGAGTCAAAGAATGAGTCAGATAAAAATTTGTAGAGGAGCCCACCACATAAAACAAAGAGGAGAGTGATTCTCACCGTTGAAACTATCTTAAGGCCCATTGTAACGTTTATTTGAAATCCAACCTGTTCAAGAGTTAAAAATTACATGAAATAAGAGAAAACACAAAACCATCTTTATCTAAAACTTTCGTGGCCTTTAGAAGTTTTTAATGGTGTCCCACTGTTTTCTGTGTTGGGGTCCGCTGGAGCTTTGGATTTAACTCATTCTTTGAATATTGCCCTAAAATGATCTCTCCAAATGAATCATAGGTGCGGATATAAAACATACATCATGGTGGGGCCCATGGAATTTGTTGACATCACTTCAGTCGCTAGTCTTGCTACTCCCCTGACACCAGCCCCATGGCTGGTGGTCGATGCTTGTGGGGGCCCACCATGATGTATGTATTTCACTCATTACGTTCATCCATTTTAGAAAAATCATTTTAGGGATTTATTACAAAAATGAGAGGCATGTAAATCTCAGGTGGACCACACCATGTGAAAGCAATAATGATTGGATATACATCATTAAAATCCTCCTTAAGGCCCACTGTACTGTTTATTTGACATCCAATCTGTTTATTAGGTCATACAGGATTAGATGAAGGGTAAAACAAAAATCATCTCGATCCAAAACTTTTATGGCCCCCAAAATGTTTTTAACAATTGACGCTCATTCAGCACTATTTCCTATGATGTGGTCCATTTCAGATTGGGATATACCTTATTTTTGGTCTCATGGCGTAAGATGATATTTAAAAATAGATGGACGGCATGGATTAAACACATACATCATGGTGGGGCCCACAAAGCACCAACCACCAGCCAATGGCCAGTGTTAGGGGGAGTAGCCAATCCGTTCCCCTTATTTGTGGTGCGGTCCATTTAATCTTTGGATATGATTCATTTTTTGGATAATTCTCTAAAAGGATCTCGAAAAATGGATGAACGGTGTGGGTTGATCCCAAATTTTTTGTAAATCCAAAACTCAAGTGGACTACGCCACACGAAACAATGTAGAACAATGATTTCCACTGTTAATTATTTGCATCCAACCTATTCATAATATCAAAAAGATATGAATGAAGAGAAAACACAAACATCAACTTGATCCAAAACTTCTATGGCCTCCAAGAATTTTTCAATGGTAGAGGTTCAATTACACTATTTCCTGTGATATGCTTCCTTTTTGTTCTTTGGACCTCAAATTATCTATTAACATGGATGAACGAAGTGAATAAAATGAATAAATAATGGTGGACCCTATAAAGTTTACACAGTATGCTAAGGGAGTGTTTGGCACATGGTATTAGATGGGATTAGGTGGGATGGAATTGCATTTGGTCCCATGCCAATTCCACTCAATGTTTGGGAAGAATGGAAAAGATTGGAATTAGATTAGATGGAATTGCATTGGGTCCGATGCTAATTCCACTCAATGTTAGCAAGTTGTGTAGGTCCCACCATGATGTGTGGGCTATACCCACATCGTCCACCCATTTTTCGAGATCATTTTAGAGCATGGGCCTAAAAATCAGTTAGATCTAAAGCTCAAGTAGACCCTGCCATATAAAGCATCAGGGATTGAATACCTACCGTTAAAAACTTTTTTGGGGCCACATAAGTTTTGGATCTGCCTCATTTTTAGGCCCATGCCATAAATTGAGGGTTACAAAACAGATGGACGGTTTGGATATAACACGTGTTATTCTCAATAGTTTCAAATGACGATGGTTATATCCATTCAATGTACCACCGTATTACAAACATAGCATGCAATTAAGTTTATCCAATGGTAACAGGGAACAATCTCTGCCATACGTAATAATTACGTTTTTTTAATCCCATCCCACCTAATCCTGCCCAATACATGCGCCAAAACACCCCCTAAGGATAATTAGTAACTTACCTAAATGGAGTAGAGAGAGGTTTTCTTAAAACATTCATATCATATATTCGGCTTGCCTAAATGTGATTCACATATCCAACCCACTCATTATGTGTGTCCCACTTGGATGAGGGGCTAGACCAAGTTTCAGCCGCATCCAAACTCATGTGGGCCCCACCAAGTGCTTTTATATATTTTAGGATGTCTTCACATGGTTTTAGATGGTATGGCCCACCTGAGTTTCGTATACGGATGATTTTTGAGATATCTCATAACCTAAAGGGGACACATCAAATGCACGGTGTTGATGTTCGACACACATCATGATAGGGCCCACAAAACTTACTAACATCAATCCTTAGGTTCTTGTAAGGTCATAAGTTGGGTCACAATTTTGACTAAGAATATTTGACCCATTTTATATGTTTGGTTCATTTTACTGATCAATACCTTCAATTTGACTAGTTACTCGTCCTGATTAGGCTACATTTTTTTTTTCACATATAAATTTCAATTTTCATTTAAAAATAACATTTTTTAAAAATGTATATTTTTTACTATTAATTTTCTTTGAAAACTTTTAATAAAATATTTCAAAAAAATTAAATACAAATTCTGAATTTTTTTTTTTCAAAATCTCAAAAATTTTCTCAAATTTTAATTTTTTTTCTCAAAATTTCCAAAATGCCGATTTTTCTTTTTCCTTGAAAAGTATCATTTTGTTTTCAACTTTTCAATTTTCTTATATATATATATATATATATATATATATTCAAAATCTCATTTTTTTTTATAAATAACTTTTTCTTTAATTTTAATTTTTAACATTTTCAATTATTTTTTAAAGTCACAAATTTTTTCAACTCCTTTATTTTTCATTTCAAAACGTTTGTTTTTTGTTAAAGTATCAATTCATTAATATCGTTTGATTTTAAAATTTTTAATTCTTTTTAACTTCTCCATTTTATTTTTTTTTGAACTTGTCAATTTTTATCGAACTTCTCAATTTTATTTTAATTTTCAAAATATAAACTCTCATTTTCTTCTTCAAAATATTTTCATTTTTCAACATTGTCAAAATTTTCATATTCTTTTTAAATCTTTTTATTTTCTTTTTTCAGGATATTATTTTTTTTCTTGAAATCAAATTCTTTTTTTCAAAATTATCAACTTTATTCAATATTCCTTTTTTTTTTGCACAAAATATTTTTTATTAAATCATGATTTTTATTTTTTCAAAATCTCATTTTTTTTCAAACATTGTTAAAATTTCTTAACTTCTCAATATTCTTTTTCATGTCATATTACAAATCAACTTCTTAATATTCTTTTTCATGTCATATTACAAATCATTTAAATATTAGTTATAAATTTTTAAAAAATAATAATTTCCACTCATTTGATATAAAACAATATATATATATATATATAACACACACATTCAATCAATTGTTGTTAAAAAATAATATTAGATACAAATCTATACAATTAAACCACTGAAATTCTATTAAGAAATAATTCTTAGACTATAAAGAAAACATAATTTTCCACTATATTCTAATAAAAAAATGATAAAAATAATTGTTAAAGGCAAAAGTCCTTTTATGACGGACCATGATCCGTCGCAAAAGCAACTAAAAACGTCGTGCATTGTTATTTTGGGTCGGAATTTGCAACTGATCGTATTCCGTTGTAAAATCAAAATTTGCGACGGATTTAATCCGTCACCATTTTACGACGGACCAAAATCTCTGCCTTAAATCAATTTTAGTGATGGATTTTGATCCGTCGCAAAATTCGACGTTTGGACGGATTTTCGAGAAAGGCGGGATTGGCGACAGACTTCTTCCGTTAGAGACGGATTAAAGCCGCCGTTAAAACAAGCGATTTTTCTAGTCGTAAATTCACAATTTTGGCATAGTGATTGTCAGTGCTTTAAATATGAGTGCTTAGAAGCTCTGCTTTGATGCAAGTACACAACTACTTATGAGTAATCTATCAGTTAAATACAAATCATGCTACAATGTGGAAATCGATGTTCATAAATATTAGATAACATAAGATGGTTTCATAGCCCATAGAACAAAGGTTAAAAGAGATGGTATACAGTAATAGCGGGAGAGTGAAATGTAACGTCTCGGAAAAATCCGCACAAAGACCCGAGTATCACCTTAGGCAGAAATCACAAAGAATCGAATTCTATAGAAATTAGACGACATTAATTAAGTACTAAACCAAATTAATCGGTGAATTAACTTGAACCACTATCTATACGAACTGTAAGACCCAAAACTAATAGAATCGTCAACCCAACATTACCTAAAAAAACGTAGGAGCAATCTCTAAACCCAGTTGCTCTCGGGAGCACATTGAAACTCCGTATCGGACCTGGACCGCGCGTCGAAAGTCCGACTACCACGAAACTATATGGTTATGACCGCCTTACTGGGCTTGAGAACCATCATGGGAATCGAGCCCAAATAGTATCTGGAAACACACAACTTGATCCCTGAACGAAGTGTGTGAGAAACGCGAATATCTTTTGAAAATGTATTGAAACTTAAGTGAATTGGGTCGTTCACTTGCAGGTCAAATTGAGGACTTCAGACCGTTGGTTTCTGACCAAATTACACCCGTGGATTAGAGAAATTTCCCTACGCACGTCAGTATACTCGTGGCCCTGATCGAGTGACGATGATCGTTGAACTGATACAGGTCCTTTTCGGCTGATCAGTTTGTCAGATCACACCATAAACACAGTCTTCGCATAGATCCATTGCCATGGAATTTGCTTCACGACTTAAGTGAGAAATGGACCTTCCTAAGGGCTCCGTTTGTCAAAAACATGCACCCTTTGGCTATACCCTAAGTATACCATGGCCCTGGGCCATTGACATCACTTGTGGGTATATTTAAAGCCCTTAACCCACCCCTCTTTCATTCCATGCGAATTTGTCTAACCCTAGAAGAGAGAAGAGAGAAAAGAGGAGAGAAGAGTGAGAAGAAGAGAGAGGGATCAATAGATCGTTGTTGGGATTCACTCCCACCACTCCACGTACTGAATCATCTCTCTTGTTTCGCTACACCGTCAATTCCAACCTCGATTTGGGTAAGATATCCTAACCTTAATCTGTTTTAGAAATCCAAATAGAGGAATCGACGAAATAACTAACCTATTTCATGATTTAGGTAGCCGTTGTGCTGTAAATGGTGACGTAGTGTACGAACCGAGTTCGTAACAGGCGTACCGACGAAAGGTACGGACTATAAACGTTTAGGTTATCGTTTTCAAGACTTTCAATGTCAACTAATGATTTATGTCTGACTTGATTGTCACCACATGATCTTAGTTATGGTGTATTCGACAAGTTATACATGTGTGTGAATAATGGGTATATTTATGCATTCCATGTGTTTGTAGAAATGTTTGAATGATCTTGCAATCATGATTTGTGTTTGCCATGACTATTAACCTAAAATACGTGATTGTTATAAAATTCATTGTGAAAGGATTTGCAGTAATATATGCTATAACTAATTTATTTCATGCATGTAGGAATGTGTAGTCTAAGTGTTTGATAAAATGTCTGAATGAGTGAGTGCTTGATGAATTGTACTCACTAAGGGTGTTGAGATAGAATTCTCACCTACCTTAGCTATATGCATAAATTCTTTCATGTAACTTAAATTCAATTTCGTGATTTATGTATGAAATACATATGCATGATAATATTCACTGTGTTTTTAGAAAATTCTCAAATGATTGTAGTATTTGAATTGTTATTCACTACTGTTATGAGTATCACATATGATTACCTGTTGCAATTGAGTGTGATTAGGACTACTACGTAATCCAGGCAATCGGTAACGGTTTCTGATCAAGTGGCCGAGTTATTCTCGCCACAACGGATACGTTCGATGAATCCGAGTCGTATGGTGATTATCGACAATGGTTAAGCCACGAGGAGTGCGTATGCGCTTCATATCGATTAATTTAGCGTGCGCTCGTACCAATCGAACTTGTCAAATAACCCAATTGGCCTAATGTACATTTACCATGTATGTACGCTACTGCTTGAATCTAAGGTACCACTTACCAATGTAAAGCCTGTTTCAACCTTGGTACCATGATCTGCTAAGACTCATAAGCCGATCATGGTGGTATGGGACACCGTGGTCGAGCTGTCGGCCTACGCTGGGGTGACGAGTCTCCCCGTAGTGTCCAGTGAGCAATCCAAACTCGTGAGCCGAATACGGTGGTATGGGGCACTGTATTTGAACTATCGGCCTATTATTAGGTGATGAGCCTTCCATAGTGACCTCGAGTATAAAATAGGCCTACGCTGATGGTGACGAACCTCCCCGTAGTGACCTCGAGTGTAAACTCGTGAACTTCCATATCCACTACTTTCAAATTAGGGGTGATGTTGCCCTATAACTTGCCTATCGTATATGATTAACTAGGATTGACGACCCTAGATGAATCATTGTTTGAGAAAATGATATAAAGGGAGGTACATTAGCTTCCCGAATCTGCCGTACGAATAAGCCTAATTAAGAACTTGGTTAACATGACCATGCACCGCACTGCATGTGCTTTAGTGAGGAAGTGCACAGTGGGACTTTGCATGATGAAGTCGCTGAGGGAGTGTAGGAGAGGGCATACATCATTACAGCATACTATTCCTGCATTAACAAGAGTACTTAGGACCTAATTGTTGTATTGCTTTATCATTACTGTGCTTGACTGAATTGATAACATGTTAACCTTTGTCTTATAGTACCACTGAGTTTATCACTAACTCTCACTCTGGGACGGTGTTTTAAAACACCAACCAAAATCTGTTATAGATGCATGTAACGACGGAGCCTATGTAGCCGAAATGGACTTCATGGATGAGGAAGAGGAATTCTCCTATGTTTAGCTATCCGGCGGGTCTTCGTAGACCTCGTTTTGATTCGACGGGACTACAAGGTTACTATGGATTAATCGGACATTCACATTTTGACATTTTGTATATTTTGGAACAATACATGTATTCATTCAGCCTGGTGACATACTCATACTCTAGGGATTGAGAAACACTTGTATATTTATATAGTTATCTCAATCTTCTGCTTGCATAATTTAATTATCTCTGGAGTATGACATGCCGTTTTAGTATAATCTCACTTATGTTTAATGCATTAATATGAACAACATTTAATCATCATTATCTATATTACATAAGTGATGCGATGAATCTCGGGAGTTGAGCTTTGCACGACCCTCGATTTTCGGGGCGTTACGAGAAATCATCAATGTGCTTAAATATTCAAATTTGATACTTGTTTTCTTGTTATCTCCATGCACAGTGAGCCCCTTATACGAATAGTTTGGATTGCTGCAAGATGACCCAAGATGTATTGTAGCAAACCATTGATGTTTTGGAGCATACAATTAACTATTCATATAATTGTCGTTTTTAAAGTATTAAATCATTTAGAAATAGGGCATTTCGATGACATTGACGGTGTATTTGATGACATTGAACATTGACGGATTCCATCAAGAATTTTTGAATTTTCTTCATTTGGTCAGACTAACTGGGTGTTTTTTCGATGTCATCGATGAGTGTTCAATGACATCAAAGATGACTCGATGAAATCGAAGAAAATCATATTTCCATGTCTTGTCTATAGACTATTTAGGTGTTAGTTCGATGCCATTGAAGAATAAATTTCGATGACATCAAAGTGTGTTCAATGATATCAAACGGATTTGCACAATTTTTCGCAAAGTTGCGATTTTGTGGGATTTGTTTCTAATTCATCCAAAGGGTTTTAAGGGTGTAGTAGAGGGTTTGATTCGAGGTTGTTCGAATCGGGTAAGCTCTCTTCCTTTATAATTTATGCTTTTATAGTGATCATTTGTCGCTTTGTGTCGTGATTTTTTTTCGAAGAGGGTTTTTCCATGTTAAATTGTTGTATTCTCTTTGTTACTTGTGTGGTGCAATTGGATTACTTCTTTATATTAATCTTAGTGTGCTTCTCCAATCTCCCAACAATAGCAACAAAAAATCTCCAAATTACTCGGCTACAAAATTGTATACCTCGATGCCGGTACATTCAAATTTTCAGTTTGTACATGTGGGGGCTACAACTTAATGATCACAACCATTCATATGATGATAATCACCAAACAAAAATAAAATCCTATCTATAGATTTTTTAATTATCTGTTTCAGACTTATTTGCAAAGATCACAATCATAATAAAACTATCAGTATGCTTAATCGTTGTAATCCAACAATCAGATTTGAACTGGTGATCGTGTGGGGCTCACCTAATAGAGGTCTTACAGTTCAAGCATACTTTCAAATAGGGTCGTTATCAACAGGCATCCAGATTTACTGACCTAATTTTAACAGCTCCTTGTCCAATTTTTTAGGACATATCTAGGTGAGGTTACTAAGGTTTATAATGGTAATATTATACACAGTGGTTGCAATAATCAACGGAATATATATAGTTTCCTCAGTCATAAGCCCTCTAAGAGAGACCATTTAGACACAAAGCATGTGAAGTAACACGTGTGTACAATTTAATTCATTTAATGAGTGGGTATATGACCATGTAAATGTTCTTATTTAACTCACGTCCAATTAGAAGCCTAGATCTAAAGTTCGAACCGACTCAACAAACCAATCACATTAGAGTTCAAATCTTAAAAAATGAGACCTAGACTTGAGAAGACCATGGTGCTATTATAAGAAGCGGATTAGGTGCGCCCTGGCCTCACCTAAGACAGTGTGCCCCTTACCACTACATGCAAGCCATCCATTTGTTTTGCCATCATTTTATGGCATGAGCCAAAAAAATGAAATAGATATAAATCTCAAGTGGACCATACTATAGGAATTAGTGGTGATTGAATGCCTCACCATTTAAAACTTGGTAGGGCCCATTGTAATGTTTATTTGCCATTCAAATTGTTGAGAAGGTCACCGCTTAGATACAAAACTTGTCCCACATTACTTTCTATGGTACGGTCCATCTAACATTTGAATATGTTTCATTTTCGGACTCCTCTTTAAAATGATCTAGAAAAATGATGGACGATGTAGATATAGAATACATACAAGGTGGGCCCCATGGAAAGGGGTCATTTGGCACCATGGATTTATTTATTTATCTATTTATTTGTGGAGAGGGCACATAAAGTAAGTGTTTAAAGTCATTCCAGGAGTTGCATGTGTAACATGTGTGTCACTAGGCTATTAATCTATTGGACACATGGCCCACTGATGATATCTCAAAACAATTAGATTATCAATTGCATCACAATAATTACTTTAATACAATGATCCGCAACGTCCAAACATTGTCCATGTAAACCAATGGTTAAAAATTGTTGGTTATTCACTCAAATGTGATCTTGTGCTTGTGGCCCATCCGAGACTTGGAATTTCATCATTTTTCGGGCAAAGCATATATTTCAACGGGTTATTACAACCATTATGTCAAACATTACATATTTACACTAATTAGACATATTAAATTTAATTTTATAATTAAATTCAAACCCATGTAAATACACTATATACAAGTACTTTTGGATTATCGGGGATTCTGAATCGACATATCCAGGCGGTTTTGAATCCACAGGGGTTCAGAATCCACACTCCCAAACAGGACCCCAAGGGTAACTAACTAGGCCTTGATTGGGCTCGGGTATGCCTGAAGGTCCAACATGGCAGCCGAGCTTGGACCTATCTATTTCATGCTGCTGGAATGGGCAGCTCAGAATCGGCTCATCTTGCGGGTTAAGCTGAATTGGGCCAAGGCACTGAACGACTGGGATGATCCTTAACCCATCTCAGCTAGGCTCGGTCCATTTACACGATTCCCACCGGTGCTTAACAAGTGGGCCACACCTGAGAAATATGGACGGTTAGACTCCTAAACCAGTTAGAATTAGATAAATAACACCTTTTGATAAATGGCCACTTTCAGTTGACACATGTCCAGGCGACATCCGTCAGAAGCAGGTAGATTTGGAATGCAGTAACTCATTGACCGTCCACGTGGAATGCATGCATACTATCCATGAGGACAGTATAGATGGAGCACACGTGAAAATCACGTGTCGAGTACATGATCCCGGAAGATTGATTTTGCGCATTTAAATGCTTTCTTTTTACGAATTTTTACTGTAAAATTCCTCACGAATTAACATTTTACCAATAATGTATGGACAATTAAAACTTACAAGGGAATGCCATTTGAAGAAGGAAATGACAAAAATGCTTTTTTTTTTCTTTCTTTCTTTAAAACTCAGTGAAAGTCAAGGCATGTGGAGCTAGAGGTGTGCATGAGTCTATTTGAATCGAGCTTTGCCCATGGCTCGACTCGGCCAACAAGATACACCAGCATGAACTCTACTCGGATCAGTCCTTGAGCTTGATTGGCCAGCTCGGCTCAATTCGGTCAACAGCTCGGGCTAGTTCGAGCAAAGATCAAGCTGAGTTTGCCTGTGGAGCATTTAGACAGACACATGGACTGCACCTTCAAAATTTCACTGTATATAAAATAGCAGCAGTGGTTTTACAGATATTTTATCGAACACCTGGTAAACAGCATAAAAAAAAAGAAAAAAAAAGGTATTTATTTCATATACATATCTTCCTTGCCACTAGCCACACTTTATTAAGTCATTTCATCAAACACTTGGTGAGCAACATCAATATCAAAGTAATCGAGTCATCAAACTGGTTCAATCGAAGTTCGATTCGAGTTGGGTTCGATCTGAGTCGAGTCAAGCTTGGGCAGCTTAGTTCGAAATTTTTTTGAGCTCAAAAAATCTACTCGACTCAGCTCAAACTCAGTTTTGAACCGAGTCGAATTGAGCTTTTTCGAGTCGAGTTGAGTGATCTAACCGAGCAAACTCGGTTCGTGTACAACCCTATGTGGAGCCATGTGGTTTGTATAACATCCAAGCCATCCAACATATATGCCCAACCATGGTGATCGAACGAAGTGAATAACAAACTAGTCAAATCATAAGATGGGCCACACACAAATGTAAATGTTTTAAGTGGTGTATATTTTTTATGGGCTGGTCCACCTTAAGATTAGATTACCAATATTTTTAGTTTGCCTAATAATCACGCTGGTGTGCACCTATTGGACTTACATGGACCCAAAAATTCTAGATTCTCTTCTATATAAAGAGAAAAAGAAAAGATTTTTTTTTTTTTTTTTTTAAAGCAGTAATATGTTCTCTTTTGAAAAAGCACTGCTTGGAAGTATAACACTACGAGACACTATGTTAAAATACTAATCAATATGGTTAAACTCCTTTTTTTGCTCAAAAACAAATAAGATCACATGATATTTTCTCAAATGATACTTTTAATTTTATTCAGTAAAAAGCTGCCCCGTCACTATCATTCGTTAATATAATATGCAACAACCATGTTAGAGGCACTTATATATAGGTACTATACATATTATTATATCATGAAAAAAATTCCTCCTCCCCTGTTTGATGGGCCCGTGGTCAACACTCACCTGATAAAGCTATTATTCCAGACTCACCAATCCGTGTGCTCCCAACATTGGACCCAGATTGGGTACTAGACCACTAGGACCTTGCTATAGACAGACAGGGGCCCAGCTTGATATGTATGTTTTAGAGCGTAAGTTTAAAAATGAGGTAGATCAAACGCTTGCTTAAGTGTACCACACTACAAGAAGCAATGAGGATTGAAAGCTTACAGTCCAAAACATCTAAGGGGCTATAGAAGTTTTGGATAAAGCTGATATTTATGACTTCCCTTCGTCTAGGTTTATGTGACTTTATGAAGAGGTTGGATGACAAATAAACATGATATTGCACCTTAAGAAGTTTTCAATGGTAGAAAGTCAATCTCCACTGCTTCCAATAGTGTGGCCCACTTGAGGCTTTGATCCCCTCCTTGGAGCTCATGCCTTAAATTGATATGTAAAAATGGATGGACAACATGAATAAAACATATACATTAGAGTAAGTCTCGTGGAGCTGCAAGAAGGTCATCCATCTATAGCTAAGTCATAATCCAACTTGAAACCAAGCCTTCTAGAATGGAAGAGGATTAATTTCCTGCGGAAGCCTTTCGTACCAAGCTCCTACACTCGAATGCTCAATGGGGCCCATTGTGATATTTGTGAGAAATTTACATTGTCCATATGTTTTGTGAACTCATTTCAGGAAAAAAAAAAAAAAAAAAAAAAAAAGAAGAAAAAAAAAGAGATTCAAAACTCAAATGGACAACACGAGAGCAAAAATTGAGAAAAGAAATGTCTATTGTTGAAACATTTTTAGGTTCACCTTAATGTTTATTTGCCATTCAAATTGCTTATAAGGTCATTTATATCAGGATAATGTGAAAACATAAAATACTTTAACAAACTTTTGTGACCATACAATTTCCTTCAACGATGGTCATTGAATCTCCATTGTTTCCTCTCGCATGGCCCACTTAAGTTTTGGATCCACCTCATGTTTTGTTGTAGATCGTAAAATGAGCTCACAAAACGGATGAACCTAGTGTATTTCTCACAAACATCAAGGTGGGTCCTCCTAGCATCCTCGTGCAGTAACTTCCCAAAGAAAGGCTTTTACAAGGAATTGGTGTCCATGGGATAGTGACCCCAACACCTCGTATCTTCGGTTAGTGAACTCCATGGGGCCCACCATAATGTATTTTATCCATGATATCCATCCATTCAGGCATGAGCACAAAATTGAAGCATAACCTAGATGAAGAGAAAACATAAATATCATCTAGGTAATTTTTTTTACTATAGACATGACTGGCTATCCACCTTTTTTTTACTTGATCCAAACAAAACCTACTTACCAATATAGACTTCTACCCGTATGGATGACCCATAAATACGAAAATATCCCTACTTTTTTTTTTAACACACTCACGCCACACGCGTACACACCCCACACACACACACCGTGGGATTTCACCACCGTGGGTATTCGAACCCTTGACCTGGTGTTGAAACTCCAAAGAGTCTACCACCCGGGTAAGAGTTAGGACCCGAAAATATCCCTACTTTTTCTAGCTGTTTTATCCTAAAATTTAGGAATATTTTTGTCCAAAATCCTCTTTCCTTATCCTAAAAATCTACTTTCATTACATAAGTTTTCAGTCTTTCATACAAAAAAAAATAAAAATAAATAATAGGCAAGTATTTACGGTGCTAATTTTTTCATATCATCTTGATCCAAAACTTATGACTCAAGAAGTTATCAATGATAAGGAGTAAATCCCAACTGTTTCGTATGGTGTGGTCCACTTGAGATTTAAATATGTTTCATTAATGAGTTGACAAAAATAGACAGTAGGCATTGTGGGCCCCACACAATCCTCGTCCATGAACTTCAGTCCTCAATCTCAGCTGGAAATGGTGGCCTCGAGATATTTGATAAGTCGGTCATATCTAGCCACCGAATCCGACCAAGATAGGGGACGCGACCATAATCTCTGTACACGTGACTGCAGGCTTTGATCATCCAGGTGGGCCCCACTACTATGGACGAACGACGATGTGAAGGTCACGTGGATCCTACTGTTCTCATTGTCCTATCAATGGACTGGAGCTGATGACTGTCAGCCATTTCGCTTTCAGCCTTCCGTTTGAAAGCCATCGATCAATCTGGCTGTCCAACCCGTGTATTTTTGGATCGTGGCCCATCTACCATCGGGCCCACCATATCAGTGCTCTGGATCACCTGACTGTACATATCCACGTGGTTAATAAGAAAAGCTTCTCAAAAAGGATTCAGGCGTGCCTGACCTTCTTTAATAATTGAACCCTCTAAGACTAACTCCAGTCT
This sequence comes from Magnolia officinalis, assembly GCA_021015155.1. Taxonomy (NCBI): domain Eukaryota; kingdom Viridiplantae; phylum Streptophyta; class Magnoliopsida; order Magnoliales; family Magnoliaceae; genus Magnolia; species Magnolia officinalis. The sequence goes on along the minus strand of JAJHSJ010000009.1, from coordinate 74,648,939 downwards.
TTTATAAGCTCCATCCCGCGAGTCCATTTTTTTTTTTAGTACTCGTCCCTTGCTAGTTCCAACGTGGCAGAGATACGGGATATCCAAGCCGTTCATCAGGCGAGTCCCACAGTATAAACCCAAAAATCAAGCCTATTGTTCATCAAGTGGACCCCACATGTACAAAGAAATGGATGGTTAAGGAAAACTCACCAATGGTATGCATTCAACGTCATTTTTGGCTCATAAGATGGAATGAGGAGACGGTCATGGTTTGATCCGCGCAAATGGGTCTGATTTGTTATTTGGCCAAGACCCTATAATGACTGAATTTGGGTCCAAAAATCTCACGTGTATTTTTAAATGGGCTATGCGTGGAGCCTCTGAAAGTCAACTGGGTCCATCCGACCTGGACCCACTCTTTAAATGGGTCCAATTTGAGTCAGGTTAAAATGGACCAGACCTAAACTTTTGATACGGTCAATAGCCAATAGCTACTGGACAATACTTTGTGGGCCCTATTATGATGTATGTGTTTTATTAGACCCTTTATCTATTTTTTTAAAAATAATTTTAGTACATAATCACAAAAATGAAGCAAATCGAAATATTATGTGAACCAAATTATAGAAAAGGTAGTAATTGAACGCCTATCATTAAAATTTCTCAGAGGTCACAAAAAAGCAGGATGAAGTTGATATTTGTGTTTTTCCTTCGTATATGGTTGTATGACCTTATTTTATTATTTTTTATTTTGTTAGCCTGTTGTACACCCCACTGTCAGTTGACACTTCACTGTTAGCCACACCCACTAGGGATCGATACCAAGACCTCAAGTGTTGAAACCAGGTATTTTTCACTCGGTCTACCACTTGAGTTATGGATCAGGGTATATGGTTGTATGACCTAATTAACAGGCTGGATGGCAAATAAACATTACAGTGAGCCCTAGTAAGTTTTTAATTGTGGGTGTTCAGTCACTACCATTTTCTTATAATGTGGTCCACTTGAGATTTAAATACATCTTAATTTTGGCTTACGCACTAAAATGATCTTGAAAATAAATAAATAAACAGCATGGATTAAACACATATATCAAGAGAGGTCTATAGTGCACTGTTCAATAACGACCTTATTACTAGTAGGTAGGCAATTTGTCTACTAAACATACTCATACTCTAGAATCAAAAATTATTACTCGTGACCATTTAAATCACACAAATCACTATCTGTTGCCACTAAGAAGAAAGAAAAAACTAAAAATCATACTAATGATCATTTGTGTTTTTCTTTCATACTGCGTCGTGTGGCCTAATTAACAGGTTGGATGGTAGATAAACATTACAGTGATTCCTAGGAAGCTTTTAATTGTGGGTGTTTAGTCATTATCATTTTCTTATAATGTGGTCCACTTGAGATTTCGATACATCTTAATTTTGGCTTATGTACTAAAATGATCTTGAAAAAAAAACAGCATAGATAAAACACATACATTAAGAGATGTTCATAGTGCACTGTTTGGTAACCACCTTACTACTGGTAGATAGGCAATTTGTCTACTAAACATTCTCGTACTTAAGAGTAAAAAATCATTACTCATGGCCATTCAAATCACACAAATCACTATCCATTGCCGATAAGGAAAAAAAAAAAAAAAACTAAAAATCATACTAATTTGATGATCATTACTACCTAATTATGCTAATTGAAATATTAGTCACTTTTTTTCTCGGTCATTAAAATGACATCCACCACTAATTAAATAATCTACAACATCATTTATATAACAACTTGATTGGAACCCTGACCAATGTGATAAATGTGTTAGGTCTGATTCATACCAAACTCATACTCATCTCATCGAATAAATGACCCACCCTAAAATTGCTGTCTACTCAAATTCTAACAATAAATGTATTTATTGGTTCTATTTAATTTGGAATTCATTTGGACTCAATTGAATTTAATAACTACAATCCAATATTCTAACCCAATTTTTAAATAGATTGGGCCAGGGCTGCCTTAGATCACACCTCATTGGTTTTCAGCCCTGTTCTGTCCTGACCTTATGATGTGCATGTATCTCCAGATCCCAAACGAGACTGAAAGTGTACTTAAAAGGCGCACTCATCTTTTCTTATAAAAAAGGTGGGCCTGATTATGTTGTGCTGTCACCCTCTTTTAAATGGTTGTAATCATCAACCACACATGGATCCACATACTTCAATCAAGACGGTCGTACCCCGAGGCCCCACTTGGACGGTTTTTAAATAGTCGAGGAAAGGAGCATTAACACATGTAAATAAAAAACAACGGTCCACATTCAACGTACGAACTTCATAGCAATCGGACGGCTAAGATCAAACATCCAATCGGTAGATCCATATACATTTTCACATTTACCGTATCGGCAGTACCAACCACCTTAATCAATCCCACGTGGATGACAGAAATGAAGTAGCGACTCTCTACATGCTCGCTGGCCACCACTAATCTCCAAGTAATTATAAAATAGATAACGAAAACGGGATGGGAAGCGGATTGTCTTTGACACTTCAGTGTTAGCCACCCCCACTAGGGATCGATACCAAGACCGGATCAATTTCACCACCCATGGGTACTCGAACCCTCAACCAGGTGTTGAAACTCATGGGCCCGTTTGGACAGGTGGATTGGAAGGGATTGAATGATATTAGGGTGGATGACATGGATTTCAAGGTAATGATGTGTTGTCAGTGGATTGTCTTAAGATCCATGGGATTTCTATATCCCAAGATTGCTATATCAAGTATATCAAGTCTGTTTGACACGCCCAGCCAATCCTAGGATTAAACCTTCTCATCCCTTCTAATCCTTCGAACCAAACACGTCCCAGGCAAATTTGAATGGATTAGGGTGGATTAGATGAGATTTAAGGACCTATTTGGCCAAGCAGATCCCACGGTATTAGGAGGGATGGGATCAACAATATCCTGCAATAGGCATGACAAGCCAAACAGATCCGGTGAACTTGTTCCGGGATATGAGCAATCCCATGAATCTTAAGACAATTCACCGACATCACCATCATTACCATATAATCTATCTATTTCTTGGTTAGATGGATTGGAAGGTAAAATCCCAGGATATGCACGGTGTGCCAAATAGACCCAGTGAACTTGTCCCGGATATAAGCAATCCATGGATCTTAAGACAACACTGACACCATCATCATTACTTTAAAATTGATCCCATCCTCTTAGTACCATGGGATCTGTCCGGCAAAACAGGCTAAAGGTAATAATGGTGTTGTCAGTATATGTCTTAAGATTTATGGGATTGCTATATCCTGGGATCAGATCATTCAGTTAGTTTGGCACGCCCAGCCAATCTTGGGATTTAACTTCCAATCTCTTCCTATACCATCCAATCCCTTCCAATTGGCCGGGCGAGTCTACCATCGGAGTAAGGGTGTGGGAAGCGGATTGTCTGGTGTGCTAGGTGGTGTGTCTACATTATCAAGTTTGTGTTATATCCAAACAGTCCATCCATTTTCCAAGACCATTTTACTGCGTGAGCATAAAAAATGAAACAAATCTAAATTTCAAGTGGACCACACCACAAGAGCAATAGAGACCATGACATCCACCGTTGAAACCTTCCTAGAGCTCACTATGACCTGTATTTGCCATTCATAAGATCATAAAGACTTGTATTAAGAGAAAAATAAATAAATATCAGCTTAATCTAAAACTTTCCAGAGCCCTTATAAAATTTCAATGGCAAGCATTCAATCCCAACTGCGCTCTATGTTGTGGTCCACTTGAGGTTTGTAAATGTCCAATTTTTCTCATAATGCCTTAAAATGATCTATTTAAATGATAGGAAGGTTTGGATTTAACATATACATCATGTTAGGGCCACAAGACTTGATGACATCAAAACTTTTATTCTAAGGCAGCGGATAATGAAAGTGGACTGTGTGACAAGGACACGGAGATATATGGCTGTCTGAGGCCACAAAGATGTCAGTGACAAATCCATTCCATCCATTTGTTTTGAAAGATCATGTCCGGATAAGAATCTTAAAATCAGGCAGATTTAAAACGTAAGTCTGCCACTTCAATGAAACAGTAGGAACGAAAAGATCTACGGTCGAAACTTTTCTAGAACTTATCAGATGAGCTGTAATCACAAATATCATCCTCTAATACAAAGCTTTTGTCGGCTGGAGGGCCCGCATAAGTTTTGGATTTGCCTAATTTTTAAATCCTGCCCTGTAATCTTTCAAAACAGATGGACGGATAGATTTTGTCACGGGCATCTCCGTGGGCCCCACAGCCTTACACGCAGGAATATCTCTTTGCCCGTGGTCACAGGCAATCCACTTCCCTGGATGATACGCAGGCACGATAATTTGCACACGTGTCATACAATTAATTCGATTGAACTTTACTAATTACATTCCCTTTCTAGATCTGTGATAAATAAGAAAAATAAAGCTTCTTTGATAATCAAACTAGTTGTTTGGTGGACATTTATTAGACGGTTGAAATTAAAAGTAACCAACGGGCCTCTTTCAACAAACAAGCGAGCACGATTCTTGGTTTAGGATTGTTAAATGAATGTGATTTACTGATTGTGACACAATTACATTGCATGCCACGTGTACATCAAGAGTGCCTGAGTATCAATCATTATAGGCTGCCAGAGTATAAAGATTTCCCAGTTGAAAAGCAGCGACATAACGGAAAAGCTCAGAATCCAACGTCAAACCACGCGACTTCTTCCGTCGGCGCCTAATGCAGACGATTTACTTTGGTGCGCTTGCAGTGTATGAATATTCATGCGCATGCAGATACCCGTACTAAATGACACATCTGATTTACTCAATCCAAACCGCAAAAATAGTAGATACCATTATATATTGGAACAAATTTTACTGAATTGATGGCTGAAAATTGTCTATTGGAATCAAGAAAAATGGACGGTTGAAATGGAGATTAGTTAATGGTTCAAGTTCAAAAACAGATTGGCAGATCAATAATTGTAGGAGTTAAAACCATCCAAGATCTTCTGTTAGTGCCATGATGCAATTAGTTTTCCCCCACTATTGGACGGTTTCGATCGATTTATAGTCGCGTGCGCACAATAGTTGTGTGCATCCGTATGGATTGTAGCACCATTGACGATTGCCAGACAATCAACGAATTTTTCCTAATAAACCCCCGCTTACGCGCTTTCCTTCGGAGAAAAACATTAATACGCGGTAGAATGTGGTCATCCATACGCATGCATCCAAAATCCAGACCGTTAACATGGATGGTCCACCTAAAAATGATCTACAAGGGCCACAACCCAAAATACACCAACTAATAATCACGAATATTCAACAGATTTCTATTAATTGAAGCCTAAAGGAAAGGAAGTATTCAACGGTTGAAATTCAAAATCATCTTCATCAAACCAATCTTTTAGATTCGGGAGTAATGACCCAATCCAAAACAGGTAACACTATTTTAACGATCCAGATCAACGGTATTTCCTTCCATGCATTTCTGTTTTTTTACTGTCATGAGTACGGATAGTCATGCTCTGCCAGCGCATAAAATGACCATAATAAAGTTAAGTTACACGCTCGCGTGAGCTACGCATAGAAACATCGCATCACGTGTGCATATACGTAACCAATATAATAGATCCAGACCATTCATCATTTATACAGTACTATATTAACCACAAAAACAAAAAATAATTCAAGTGGGTCAGCATATCAAGTGCGCCACACGTGTAGATTTGATATCATCATCAGCTCATTAAGATCTTCTTAGAAAAGTGTGTCTCCAGCTATGTAATTTTTCCAGAGCATTCTCACAACAGTCCATGCAAGATAAATGGACACGATGCATCACACGTGTAAGCAAGCGACCAGCATTCCTCTGAATAATCACTCCTCTCTCTTCCTGTCTGCCTCTTTTTTCTTTCCTTTCCATCTACGCCTCTCTCTCTTTCTCTCTCTCACATCTGCAATCTTATCTCTCAACAGACACTCGTAGGATTAGCAAAAGCTTCCTTTCTTTCTAGAGAAGAAAGGAAGGAGAAGGAGTACCATAACAGCAAATGGGGTGCACCAGTTCCCGTGACCAGCACCCGTCTTCTTCGGTAGTCCCTCGCTCTGTCTCTCTCCCAACACCTCTCATTCACCATCCACCTCTACACAAAGAGACACTCACCATCTCGTCTCTCTCACTTCCACCACCTACGGCTCTCTTCATCTTCCCCCTTCCAAATCCAACGGCCTAGATTCATCCTCCCCAACAACAACACCATCCACTCCCAAATCCCCAGATAATCACAAACCCACCATTATTAATGCTTGGGAACTCATGGCCGACCTTGATGATGATTCCTCCCCCAAGAAACACCTACAACCACCTGTCTACCGTTCTTTCTCCTCCTTGGTGGGCCCCACCACACCACCCTTCTCCTCCTCCTCTCCTAACAAGCAGCAGCCCACGCCACCGTCGAAGCCCCTCTGGAAACACCTCTCTGAGGAGACCCTGCTCGCAGACATGGACCCTTCCGTCATCGCAGCCTTCCGCCGCGCAACCACCATTGTCTCGGTCACATCCAAGCCGTTGAAGGAGAACCGTCCCCCGCCCCAAGAAGACCCAATTCAGCTCCCGGGCTGCGCCGACCGGATCGTTCTCTACTTCACCTCTCTCCGTGGGATCCGTCGGACGTATGAGGACTGCTGCACCGTCCGATCGATACTTAACGGGTTCCGGGTCCCGGTCGACGAGCGGGATATCTCAATGGACTCTGCATATAGGAGGGAATTACAGAATGCGATTGGGCAGAAGACAGTGTCTTTGCCACAGGTGTTCGTCAGAGGGAAGCACATAGGCGGGGCCGAGGAGATCAAGCAGCTCCATGAGGCGGGTGAATTGGCGAGGATTCTTGATGGGTTTCCAATGCAAGACCCGGGGGTTGTGTGTGATGCCTGCGGAGGCGCCCGGTTCGTCCCGTGCGTGAATTGTAGTGGGAGTCGGAAGTTATTTGTGGAGGATGAAGGGCAGCTGCGACGGTGCCCAGAGTGCAATGAGAACGGGTTGGTGCGGTGCCCGCATTGCTGCTGCTAAATTGTGGGATTTTCAGCTGTCGGATTTCGCTGGTGAGAATCACTGATGACTCTACTGATGGCTTTCAGGCTTTTGGGGATTTTTTTTTTTACTGAATTCTTCTTCTTTCATGTATAAATTGGCTATTTGCTATTTTTAATCAGAGGAATCATATTATCCTCAGATCCCAGATAAGCATAATATACTCAGAATTTTTACTTTGTACTTGTGGAGCCCATGGTTCAATATCTGAACCATTGATCTGTTAGGTCCCACTGTGGATGGACCAACCACCAAAATCCTATTAATACGAAAATCGTTAAATTCCGAGTAGTAGCCTAAAAAAGCAGACTGTTCAGCAGAGAAGTATGGCAACAGTCGACATCCAATTGTTTAAAGGCCGAAGACAAAATCGGTGGTTAAGATCTTCCATTCTGGGGGATTTTTTGGGCATGGTCTATTGATATTAGATACCATCCCAATAGACTAACGGTTTGGATCTCACTTGTAGAAACAGAAAAACGAGTATATTGTGCATATTGATGGTTGATGTTGATATAATGCCTCTTTTGTTCATCATCAATTCTGAACAGGAATAAGAATTGACATTTTTTCCCTGGTTTCGGGTTATTCCTTTAACAGCATTGGTTGCCAACGATGCAAGTTTCCACTGTTTGTGAGGCTTTTTGGATCTTGGAGAAATGAGATTGTTCTTCATTTGTCTTCATGAAAATGTACATTGTTTGGAGAGTATTGAAAAAATTGATAGAATTTGGAATGTGGATGAGTAATTATCAAATGAATACGAGTAGATAATCTTGTCTAGATAATCCCACTTATGTACATACCGAGCTCTTTCTCATGCCAGAACGTGTGCCCTGCATGCTCTTGTGGAAAACACAAGGGCCATCCATCAGGTTGGCCCCACTATTTACCATGGCCTCAATCAGGGTGGTTCAGTCATCAGCCGGGCCACAGTGTGCAAAACAAATGGAGGACCACAAGAAACTTGTTTTTTTACCTATTCTTTTGTTTACCGTACATTGGCCTACCTTATGAGTCGACCGCCCTGCTTTCAGGCCAGTCCATCTAAATACTATTAGGCTCACCGTATAAATGGGACGGATCTCATACAGATGCTGGCATATGGATGGCCTATGCTATGCGTGGCGCTTCCAAACCTCAGATACCCAATCTGTTGTATATACTTAACTTACTAGTACTAATACGATATAGTATTGGTTCTGGATAGGTGGTATTTGTAGGATAACACTACTAAAATAATTATTTTCTTAACTTTGAATACCTTTAATTACTATTATTATTATTGTTTTTAAAATTTCTGTCCTCGAGAATATAAAAGAAATTCACAAAGATGCTTATTGTAAAGATCTGTAAATATTAATAGTTAAAAAATAAAAAATAAAATTTGAGCCCTGTTGATGTCTCATGCGTGTGTTGTTGTGATCATCATCATCTAAGCCTTGTCCCAACTAATTGGGGTCAGCTATATGAATCACGTTATGCCATTCCACTCCATCGAGGACCATATAATCAATTAATCCATGGGTCATCTACCCCTTCCTTACTACCTCCACCCATGTCCTTTTGGGCCTTCCTCTTACCCTTTACAGCCTTTAACTTGAGCCAACTCATTCCCAACTGGGTTCAGTTCTTGGTCTCCATTGACATGGCCAAACCCATCTAAGTCTACTTTCCCACACCCCATTGCCTATTGGTTGTACTCCTAAGTTCCCCCGTGTGCATTCATTTCAAATTCTATCCTTGTCTTGCCACTCATCCATCTCAACATCTTCATTTCCGCCACGCCCTTCCAATGAAAATGTTGTTCCTTGACTGCATGCATAGCAAGTAGAAAAAGGCGCTCTGATTGGGGTGTGGGTCCTACTGCCCATGTGAACCAATCAAAAAGCTTATGGGCACCTTTTTGTTGCTCGTTTGTGTGGGATTACATCTTCACTGACTTCAATAAAACTAAAATTTATGATTATGGTCTAGAACATCTACTGATGTTGCAAAAATAAATGATAATTACATGTTTATGGGTTATCTGTATCCATTCCTCTCTTAGATATTGCCATATTGGGAGATACGGAAAACTTAAGAAGACAAAAGATAAATATTAGGGTCTTTCTTTTTGTTGGAACCATTCTGTGGATATGGAAAACAGACATGGAATCTGTAGGAAATGGAAAACTTAGTGTTCCATAAGGAAATCTGTGTTTGGCTTGCAGTGCAGTTTTCCCTTTAAGCAGTTGGAAAATTGATCTATCAAAATCTTTTTGAGTCATTGATATCTTCATGTGTCTGTGGAAAATTTTGGAAAACAAAAATGGATTCCATATATTTTTCTTTAAAACCACAAATGTTGGAGTAGTATTTTTCCGTGGAGTCCCTAAATTCCGAGGTATTGTAAAAAAATGAATGCTTGCCTGCCACCTTTCCAAAAATATAGCAGCAGCAGGAGTAGTAACATGTTATTGATGGATTACCTGTATGCATGGCTGTTTCTTAGATTTTGGAAAATGCAAAAAGCTTCCCTGAAGTATGAAAATAAAGATAAATAAATGTTATTGATGCTTACCTCTATCCATGTCCATATCTTAGATTTGAATTCTGGAGTCATATCTGGTTCCCCTGCATCGTTCTCCAATTTATTGATCATCATCATCATATAGCCTTATCCCATCTATTTAGGGTCGGATTTGCAAATCTTGTTCTGCCAAACATGAAAAATATATTCTCATGATTTCTTGGAGGAAGCTTGACGTCCGGCTGCCCACTTGACATCACACCATTACATGGGCTGGGACCATCTGACACGATTGCTGCCAGGAGGAGTTCATATGTCCAAGGTCTGCAAGTGAGATGGGCCTTACCTTTGCTGAAGAGGGAGATAGTCTTGCCAAAGAGGGATTGATGACTGTTTGATTTTGCTGCTGATATTTTCTGGCAACCTTGTTTTTTTTTTGTTTTTGTGTTGTATTTGCATTCATGCCTTTTTCCGTGTAAATGGTTCTTGGGTATTTTTTCTTCATCATCAACAGTATTGCTTGCAAATGATGCAACTTTCGCTGTTTGTGAAGCTTTTTGAATCATGGGGAGCTGAGATTGTTCTCCATTCTTCTTCATGGAAATGTACATTGATTTTTTAAATTTTGTGATCAACAAATGGAAAGATGTGGGATCTTATTTGGGAAACGTTTTATTAATAGAAAATTTTGAATCATGTTTCTTCTTTAAGGGTGCATTTGGAAGTTACTATTTACTTTCTGTATTCCACTTAATGAAGAGTGGGGTCTACACACTTTCCAAAGTACATACACTTTGAATCAAGTTGGCGCATATGAATAAGGTGCAATTTCCATTTACATCCTTCTCCAGATAGTGGACAATGTAATCTTATATCATAACTTGTAGAGAGACAACATAGCTAGCTAGGTGCTGCAATTAATTACATTGATGTCTTTTTTCTATTGCTATCATCTTTTAATAAAGTTTCATAAAGAAGCTTTACTAGGTTGATGAAGCAGGATTTGTCTAGCCTGTCTCCAAATAGCTGGGACAAAACTATAGGATATGGTGATGGTGATGGTGATGGTGATGACAGAAGATTTGCCAATAACTCTTTTGTAAGTGATAAGTATTTTGCTAAATCAAGCAATGCTGTAAAGATAATGTAGTTTAAAGGTTTCTTAACAAAAATTGTAAAAACTTTGAACTTTGGAAAAGAAAAGAAAAAGTAGGGGAGAGAAAAGTGACTATGAAATTTGTTTCTATTTCCACCTTTTTCCTAAAAAATGTGGATATCGATTCTTTTTTTAAAAAAAAAAAAAAAAAAAAAAGAAGAAAAAAACGTGTTAAATGCAGATATATGAGGTTACAAGAGACAACTCTCACTATTTGATTGTTGACCTTTTAGTAGTTCTATGGAAAATTATGCTCTAAATCCGGCAACATAATTATTGTTAGTGCCGGTAATGTTCCATTTCTCTATGATTCCATGTTTGTTTTACATGTCCATGTTTTACTCTCTCTCTCTCTCTCTCTCTCTCTCTCTCTCTCTCTCTCTCTCTATATATATATATATATATATATATCGAGAGAGAGAGCAATCTTGATCTCGAAATCTGTTTAGTGTCCCCGAAACCTGAGTAGAGCTGTACACAAACCAAGTTAACTCGGTTAACTTGCTCGACTCGACTCGGAAATGCTTGATTCTACTGGGTTCAAGCCTAGTCGAGCTAATTTTTTTGGCTCAAAAAAATTTAGAGCCGAGTCCGAGCTTGACTCGACTCATAACTTGACTCAGTTTGAATTGATTCAATTTGGATGGGGTTCACTTAATATAAATATTTTGTAGATATTCATATTTAAATAAATTATATAATAATATATAATATATATTATATACATTAAAAATCTTAAATTTTAAATTTGAACTCACCTAGTAAGCTCGAACTCAACTCAAAAGATCGAGCTCAAACTTGGCTCAAGCTGGCTCGAGCTGCTGACTGAGGCAAGCTGGCCAGTCAGGCTTGAGGACCAAGCTGAGCTGAGTTCAAGTTGGGTAACCTGCTGGCTGAGCCAAGCTCGACTCAGTTCGGCTGGTGTACAGCTCCAAACCTCAGATATGTGAACTGCTCTCAGGAGGATTTTTTTTTTGGAACCGAGCTAGTGCAACTTGCCGAAGAATACTGGGTATGCACCTGCAGCTATCGGAGCATTATGTGGGTGGTGGGTGGGAAGCATGAGATCCTCCCCATCCATCACGTCGGCTGCCTGATAGTCACTACGGAACCCAAAAATCAGGATGGTCCGAAACTTAGGTAGCCCACCCCATACGGAATGCTCGTGATGGGACGCCACCATTAGTACACTGTGGTGCTTATATGCCATCCAATCCATTAATCTGATGTGCTTTATCAAGATGAAGGAACACACCAAATGTTGCAATATTTCAAACTCATGCTGTCCATAACAGGTGAATTTAGGGCTTGAACGCATGATGTTACACCAATCCCTATGGGGTGCCCCACCTCAGTTTTGGGTCTTCCATATTTTTCGGATCAATGCCAAAAATGGAGTTAGGAGCCTGTTGGACAGGATGGATTGAGTTTCCTGAAATCATTTGTTGACATGAAAGTGTAAGATATTCTTTGTGAACAAAGATTACATGATCTGTGGATGGGAAGAGGATTCTAAGAGATGAAAGCCCTTGGGCAGTATGTGTAGAATTTTCATTTCTGACCAGCATACCAAACATGGATGGACCATTTCCTGGCAATCTCCCATGTCTTATCTCGGGTCCTCTCATCTGTCTCTTTGCCGGCCCCAAATCAAAAGTTTAAGATTGTCCTGTTAAGGGATACTTTTGGGAAGGGTTCATCAACAGGCCATGCGCAACGGGCCCCGCTTTTCAGAATCCAAATCCAAAGCCTATAATGTATATTTTGCAACGTCTCGTAACCAGAAACTGGCTCACCACCCAAAAAAAAAAAAAAAAAAAAAAAAGCTGTAAGGGGAAATTTTCATCTATATGAACCGAAGCAAGTAGCAAGAAATGCAAGCAAATAAACTGAAAATGTGAGTACTGATGGGAAGCGCGGAAGTGTGAGCCCTCAATATCTGACAGTCTACACGAGTTTTGAAACCCTCACAAAGCAGAAGATTAATGCTCCAACGGTCCGCCTATCCACTACTGGAGCAGATGAATCTATTCACGTCTTTAACCCTACAGTATAGATAGCCCTGGATCACGATCTATGGATTAGATCGTCCCAAGGACAAGCCAAAATGGACAGATTACTGTGTACACTATATCTCTCTGTATACTCTCGTTATTTCATATGGTTGATGCACTCTTTACGAGAGAAAAGCTCATCTCTTTTTTTAGGAAAGGAAGAAGATGAGATGAGACCAGATTATCCGGTCTTCTCCCTATCTCCTATCCAAAATCAAATTAAAAAATGAATTTGAAATCTTAATAGAAAGGAAAGGGCCGGAAGAAGCCTAAACATATGAGACCCACCCACTAGTGATTGCTCACCAGTGGGCCCCACTAGCAACGTCAAACATCTCCCACTCAATCACATTGTGGGATAGACACAAATTTGTCCATCTAATTCGCCTAATAACAATCAAAGACCAAACATCGCAATCAAAAGAATCAAAGACGTGGGACTAGCTGGATCACCGTAATCTTCTCACAGGTGCTTAAGTACTAAGTGACCACCTAACTAGTACTCAATTAACTAAGCTTTGCAATGCCTGTCCTAGTCCGCATGAACACACCGGATGGAGTTAACTCCCGATCTGGAGTACTTGACCAACATACGCACTTATCTAACTTATTGAGTTATTCTAAAAACTTGATTTTTCACAAACTTCGACTAAAATCGATTTAAAGCAATACTTATATATATGCTTTTAAGAAAAAATATTGTTTGTAAAAGTCTATTTAAAACAACTCAATACTGCCGACGGATAAGTCTTCAATTGCGTATTTATAGTTCTAGAAACTTGGTGTAGCTGTTACGAGATCTTCCCTACGCAGATGTGTAATTTAGAATTGATCATGCCGCTTTTCTAGCGTAATTGAGTCTGGCCAATCAAGGACCTTTCGTCATAATACACTAAAGTAGCGACACTCAATCTCATCCTCATATACACAAGAGGAGGGTAGCTAAGGACACAAACAGTCACCTACGGGACTAGCTACTCGCACGTTGCAATGATTAGATCGAATCAAATCAATTTGTAGGTAAAAAGTCCCAACACGTGGCTACTATCCACGTCGTAAAGTAGACAATACTAGGTGAATGTCGGGTTTACAATACACGGGTCATTCTTCATGAGGTACGACTCATCTCATAATCTCATAACCTGACTATAAATTCAGGCCATAACATTGATCACATGAAAAAATGAATGGTGCGATTATGTTATCGACTTTATCAGTCTCATCTTTAATCTTAAAAGATTGTAAACGGATACGACTCACTCATATCTTCATCCTTTATTATTCACAATAAAGATAAGTTCATACCTCAGTGTATGAACATGACCCCAAATGTACCTTACTTGTACATTCAAGGTTGGTCAACCCGTGCGAGTGGGTGACCGGCCCGTCGACAAAAATAGAAATCCTACATGATCTCAAGATAAATCCTAATGATCTACTTACCTAGTTTATATTAGTGTTTAATACTGAATAAATGGAATGTATTATTCATTAATGAAAGATCAAAGGTACTACAAAACAAGTACATCACTCAAGCTTTCCTCAATCCTATCTGCCTGACATGAACCTGAAATAGATCTCTAGCTATAGGTTTCGTCATGGGATCAGCCATCATATCCTTAGTAGGAATGTAGCTGAGGGCGACCTTCTTATCTCTCACTCGATCAGAAACGTAATGATACTCAATCTCAATGTGCTTAGACTTCTGGTGGTGTTTAGGGTCCTTTGCCAAGTCAATGGCAGAAGTATTGTCTATTTTCAGTGATATAGGCTGACGAACACTCGGTACAACACTCAGACTCAATAGAAATCTGCGAACCCATACATACTCCTGAACTGCAGCACAACATGCAAGGTAGTCGGCCTCTATAGATGAAAGAACTGTGGATGTCTGTTTCTTACTCGACCATGAAATAACTCCTCCTTCGAGTAGGAATACATATCCTGAAATAGACTTTTCCTCGTCCGCGTCATTACCCCAAGTAGCATCAGAATATCCTTTGATCTCGAGGCTTGTGCCTTTATAATACAACATTAGGTCTTTTGTTCCTTTAAGATAGTGGAATATACGTTTGACAGTTTGCCAATGAGACTGTCCCGAATTACTTTGATAACGACTGATTATGCCAACTGCATAACTGATATCCGGTCTGGTGCAAAGCATAACATACATTAAACTCCCTACTGTGCTTGCGTAAGGTACTGAGGACATAGCCAATTTCTCGGCTTCAGTATGGGGACACGATTTTTTGTCTAGCTTGGTAGTTTTATCTATAGGGGTTTCAACAACTTTTGAATTTTCCATCCTAAACCGTTTTAAGATCTTTTGTATCTAGGTGGCTTGAGAGAAGCCTAAAAATTTCTTAGGGCGATCCCTGATGATTTTTATCCTAAGAATAAAGTTGGCTTCGCCGAGGTCTTTCATCTCAAAATTCGAGAATAATCAATCTTTAGTCAATATTAACAATTGCATGTCATTACCAGCAAGTAGTATATCATCTACATATAGAGATAGTATCAAAAAAGATTTTCCATACCGTTTTATGTATATACAATGATCTTCTTCACTAATCGTGAATCCAAAAGTGGTGATGGCTAAGTGGAACCTCATGTACCACTGTCTTGAAGATTGCTTCAACCCATATATAGATTTCAACAATTTGCAGACTTTCTTTGGATACGTTTTGTCTACATAACCCATGGGTTGTTGCATGTATATCTCTTCATCCAAATCACCATTTAAAAATGCGGTCTTTACATCCATCTGATATAACTCTAAGTTTAAACTTGTGACAATGGACAAGATCATGCGGATTGAGGAGAACTTTGCAACAGGTGAAAATGTCTCATCATAATCAATGCCTTCTTTTTGTATAAAACCTTTAACAACTAATCGTGCTTTATACTTGTCCAATGTACCATCTGTTTTTTTTTTTCAAATATTCAGTACCCATTTATTAACTATCGCTTTGCGATTGTAAGGCAGATCAACAAGTTCCCAGACTTTATTCTTTTCCATGGAAGCGATCTCTTTGTCCATAACATTCACCCAATCAGCCGAGTTAGAAGATAATAATGCATTCTGATACGAATTAGGTTTATCATTATCAACCGCAATGCAAGAGAATGTTTGCCCCTCAATATCGAAGTATTTTTGGAGAATCAATCCTCTTTCGCTTCAATGTAACTCAGGAGCCTGCTAAGATGTTATTCAATTGTTCTGACGAACTATAAGAGCATCATCATCTTGAGAAGCAGAACTCTTACTCTCCTGAGATACATCGGGTATTTGAAAAAGTTCTATCGGAACCTTTTACTACATTCAGCTAGGGTATCTTCAACGAAGGTCATGTCTCGGGATTCTATCTCAATCCATCGTCCATGGTCCTCATAAACTAGAACGTATCCCTTTAAATGCATAGGGTACCTTATGGACACGCATTCAATGGTTTTACTATCAAGTTTACCTCTATGCGGAGTAGGTAGCAAAACATATCCCAAAGATCCCCGAGGGCGTAGGCTGGCTAGAGAAGGAATTCTCTCATACTACATCTCATATGGAGTCTTAGGAATAAATTTGGATGAGACTCTATTAAGGACATAGACGGCTGTTAACAGTGTGTCTCCCCAGAATGTGGTAAAGAGATTGACTTGTGCCATATCGATCTAATTATATCTAATAGTGTCCTATTCCTTCTCTCTACAACACCATTTTGTTGTAGAGTGTAAGCCATTATGTACTACTGAACAATTCCAACGTTTTCACAATATGATTTAAACGTTTCAGATGTATACTCGCCACCTCTATCAGATCGAAGGATTTTAATATTTTTCTTAAGTTAATTTTTCACCTCAACTTTATATTTAAGAAAACAATCGAAAACATCAGATTTGTGTGAGATGAGATACATATATTCATAGCGCGAGTAATCGTCAATGAAAGTGACAAAGTATTGACATCCATTTCTAGCATATACATTAAAGGGTCCACAGATATCTGAATGGATTATCTCTAGTGTGACCTTGGACCTAGCCGCTTTAGGAAATGGTTTCTTCGAAGTCTTCCCAAACACACAATATTCACAAAATGACAAATTAACTTTGGATAAGGGTCTCTACTACAAAGGCATTGGCCGAACCTGGTTGAATTGCATTCATTTCAATCTCTCGTATCAAGTGGCTACAAAAGTCTCTGAACGTAGTGATGGAATCAGTATGGTTCAAAATTCTTTTCATTGAGGTCCAAGATTCAGGCAAGGAACGGTGCATTGCTATTATCTTTTGATTTTCAGTCAATTTATACCCAACATTTCTAAGGGCACCTATCATTTGCTCCATCTTATGGATATGATCTTTGATGGGGCAGCCGATTGACATCCTATACTCTTGGAATTCTAATTTCATTGCCCGAACTCTATTATCTGACTTTTGCGCATAGGCATTTGTCAGTGCTTCCCAGATTCCCTTAGCAGTGTCATGCACTTCATACGTAGGAATGAGTTCTTTGTGCATAGTATTAAGAAAGACATTACGAGCTAAACGATTATGTTTTTGTCACTTATTATAGCAAGTCATCGCAACCCTATGTTATTGTAAATTCCCGTTTTCAGCCAATATGGGTTCCTCTTGAACCTCATCGACTGTGTGCGATATGTCTTCCTCATCCAGAAGGTTTCGCGCCACGCGAGACCATTCTTCGCAGTTGTTACTGTCGAAATGTTGTCCTTTTAGCTCTTCAGCGATTAACGCTTTTGCGGTCATCTCTACATTGCATCAAGTATCACTACTTAGCTATGATCTAAGGTATTGATACTAATCATCAACGTTTCTTCGTGTTATTCAAAATTTCAAAGTATAAAAGTAGTCAACACGTCTTAACGAGATTCGAAAGTCCACATACCCGAATGGGCGGTGTAGAACAATCAAGTTCTCTTTTTAAGATGAGTTTAATGCTTTTATAAGAATAAATTTGTATAACGTGCAACCTTCTATTATTTGGTTACATGCATCATTCGGTAGAGGAGAATTAACTCCCACTCAGGTTATGCACAACATTTTTATTTAGGGAGCATTTTAGCACTAAGTTTTATATTTTTCAATGAAAAATGAAAAGGGCTTAGATCTAATCATATTAAGCCTAGTTATATCACACATATAAACATTATCATCAGAAAAAAAAATGTTGAGATATGTGGAGAATTCTATCATCACTAATGATCATGTCCATTAGCGATAGATCCAATCATCACCGTTAATGATCATTGTTGATGATGGATCCTTTCATCAACATTGATCATCATGGTTGATTATCGTTTCGATCACTAATGATCTCTACATCACTAGTGGATAGAATGATATAAAGGAAATCACATTCACATGCATATATATGTACATGCATGTAAAAAAAAAAACGAGAAATATACATATTACTTGCAAGAAAGGTGTAGGGTTTTGGGTTACTCCAAGTGGGCAACTGGATCATAGTTTATTGATCCAACAGTTGATATTATGGGGCCCACTTTGTATATCCCATATGTCAATAATCCAGTTGTTGTAAGAATCTAATCCCTTCATTTTATTAGATGATAGGATTATTCAATATAGGATATATTTATTTCAGGGGCGATCGATAGTGAGACTAACAATCTCAACGGTCTAAATCATTGAAAAATGGGCCCACTTGTACAAAACTAAAAACCTGAGCAGTATGCCAATCCCAGGGCCCATATATAACACAAGCATATATGCATCCACTGCACACAGGACTTCACTTATCCGTACTTGCCTAAGTTACATGAGCCCACGTGATATACATGTGAAATTCACTCAGTTTCTCAAGTAATGGGCCATTCTATTGATGTGCTTTAGCCCAAAATTTGGCATACTTGTTTCACAAGATCCTAACCATCCGATCAGAGATCTTTCGTGTACTCATGGCCCACCATATGAGGTGGCTACCCTGATTTGTTCGCATCTTGATAGACGGTCTGGATCTGTCCCACGAGAAGCCATAAATTCTTCTCTCTTATCTCTGGAAGTATCAATGGTTGAGATTGGAGAGAGAAACTATCAATGGCTGAGATTAGAGAGAGAGGTGACACAACCCATGAAGCCATTCCCTTTTTCTGACCTCTGCAAGCCACTTACAGATCTGGAAAAACGGATGGACACCATGGATTTATAACATAGACTTCAAGGGGATCCTCATTATAGAGGTTTCCATGGTAGACGTTCAATCCCCACTATATATTACAGTCTATATATTACAGTCTGGTCCATTTGATAATTATATTTGTCTCATTTATCTTCTCAAGCCTAAATTCGAGCTTGCCAGATGGATGGATGGTTTGGATATAACACATACCTTGTGATTAGACCCACGTGTTGCTGACGTGAATACAACAGCTATATAGCTGGGTGAGAATGCAAACGGGATTAAAATAGCTATATAGTTGTGTACGTCAATACAACAGTCTTGTAATACAACAACTGTATTAATTGTTGAGATTTGTAATCCTCTTCCCATGTGGGTTATTAATTTTGGCAAGTGGGTCTCATCATTCAATAATCCAAACCATTGGTGATAGATTTGGACCGACCATTAGGTCTATGTCACAATCAATGAATTTTATGCAAAAAGTACACTGATCCAGTGATCCAATTCATCCAAACTTGGCATTATACTCTCATAACCATCCGATTTCTACAACATAGATACAATAGAGGTTGCATCAATGGGAAATACTCCCATGCTCTCAAAAAGCTTAATATTATAATGCTTTTAGTTGCATTGGTCATATGGACACACATCAGTTGGTATTGCCAAAAATCACTCCTTGATTTTGACAAAATCAGTTGGTATGGCCAAATTCTGCCTGTAATGTAAAACTCCAATATCGTTTCCATTCTCTGAGTTTTAACCAGGTGGAAATGCATATGCACAACCACCGGCTTTAACTATGGCAGTTTGGCATTCCCCTTCACGAGATGTATTTGATATTCCCCTTGAATGAGAAATTTAGGACTGTGGACCCCACCTTTTATCCAGTTGTTTTTACGAAACAATACAAACTTTGCTTTGCAACTTAGACCTGTGCGTACGGACAACGAATTTGAGGACGAAAATACCCCTCCCTTTCAAAGACGAGCGCTGACGCTCCTCCAGCCAAGAGTTGTACGAACGGCTCAAAAGAGATCAAAGTTACATGGCCCCACAACTATGTATTTATTATATCCACAACGTTCATCCATATTTAGAGATCATTTCGGAGCATTATCCAAAAAAAAAAAAAAAAAATCATATCCAAAGATCAAATGGACCACACCACAAAGAGCAGCGGGAAAACTGATTTTCACCGTTAAAAATTTTGTAAGGCCCACCACTTGATAGTTAGATCTGTCTTATTTTACGTCTCAAGCTTAATATGAGCTCGCCAAATCGATGGACGGTTTGGATATAACACAGACCTCATGATGGGACCCACAAAAGGCGGTGGGATTATAACAAAAAAATAAAATAATAATAATAAATAAATTTTTTTTTTAAAAAATCTATAGCTACGGATTATAACTGTAGCCATAGCCGTAGCCTAGAAAATCGGCGGGGCAAGCATGAAAATCGGTGGGGCAAATTAGAAAATCAGCGGGGGAAACTAGAAACTTGGCGGGGCAAACTAGAAAATCAGCGGGAGAAACTTTAAAATCGGCGGGGGAAACTAAAAAATCGGCGAGGGAAACTAGAAAATCAGCGGGGGAAACTTTAAAATCGGCGAGAGAAACTAGAAAATCGACTGGGCAAGCATGAAAATCGGTGGGGGAAACTAAAAAATCGGCGGGGGAAACTAGAAAATCGGCGGGGTAAGCATGAAAATCGGAGGGGCAAACTAAAAATCGGCGGGGGAAACTAGAAACTTGGCGGGGCAAACTAGAAAATCAGCGGGGAAAACTAGAAAATCGGTGAGGGAAATTAGAAAATCAGCGGGGGAAACTTTAAAATCGGCGGGGGAAACTAGAAAATCGGCGGGGCAAGCATGAAAACTCTAACCCAACCCAAGGTTCCTATACCTAAACCTTGACCCAACCCAACCCAATCTTGGGTTGGGAATTCTCAACCCAAGCCCAACCCAAGAGGGCTCGACGGGTTGATTGGGTTGGTCGGGTGTATACGTGCTAATATTTTTGTTATTACATTAGTTTATTATATTTCAATATAGGACTTATTTTTTGTATCTATGATTTTATTAATTGTATACGTGATTATTCATCATAAAGAACTTCATTTTTTTTTTCTTTAAAAAACCAAGCTAAAATATAGGACGACTACTTTAAAAAGTCATGTAGCATAGCACGTAATCTATTTGGGAGAGAGAAATCCGACATATCTTGTTAGCTTGAGTCATTGGAAATGATGTGGACAAATGAGACCCGACATCACTAGTGTACCTCCTACACAAACAATCCACACTCAATTATAATTTATAAGTAACTAATATATCTTAAAACAATCCACTGACAACACCATCATTACCTTTAAATCTCATCCAATCCACCCTAATCCGTTCAAATTTGCCTGGGACGTGTTTGGTTAGGGGGATTGGAAGGGTTGGGAAGGTTTAATCTCGGGATTGGCCGAGCTTGTCAAACAGACTCGATATAGCAATCCTGTGATATAGCAATCTCGGGATTTCTAGTTTGCCCCGCTGAACCATCTATTTCGAATTAAGTCCTCGTTTGTCCAGCGACTAAACCAAAAAATTCCATGTAACGTCGATATATCGACAATATGTCGATATATCGATGCCTGTTATTGTCGATAGATCGACATATGGTCGATAATATCGAATTAAGTCCTCATTTGTCCAGCGACTAAACTAAAAAATTTCTATGTAACGTCGATATATCGACAATATGTCGATATATCGATGCCTGATATTGTCGATAGATCGACATATGGTCGATAATATTGAATTAAGTCCTCATTTGTCCAGCGACTAAACCAAAAAATTTCATGTAACGTCGATATATCGACAATATGTCGATATATCGATGCTTGATTTTGTCGATATATCGACATATGGTCGATAATATCGAATTAAGTCCTCATTTGTCCAGCGACTAAACCAAAAAATTCCATGTAACGTCAATATATCGACAATATGTCGATATATCGATGCTGGATTTTGTCGATATATCGACATATGGTCGATAATATCAAATTAAGTCCTCATTTGTCCAGCGACTAAATCAAAAAATTCCATGTAACGTCGATATATCGACAATATGTCGATATATCGATGCTTGATTTTGTCGATCGACATATGGTCGATAATATCGAATTAATTTTGTCGATACATGTTGTCACTGCGATATATCGAAGCTACAGTTAAGGCTACGGTTATAATCCGTAGCTATAGGGTCCCACTGACCCCAACTCACTTGTTCCTCTTTTTTCTTTTTCTTTTTTTTTTTAAAAAAAAAAATATAGGGAGAGCTTTTTCTCCTTTACATTTTTCTCTAATACGTAATTATGTAAATATGTATATAAAAATATTTTCTTATCTTTTAATTCATTTTTTTGTCTATATATTTAACAAGCATATCTCCTAAATTAGAATGATTTTTTTTTTTTTTCCATACGCACACACACCCCCAGCTTTTTCAATATGGCCAAGTATGTAGTTTTCTCCCGCTGTTTTTCTAGTTTGCCCCGCTGTTTTTTATGTTTCCCCCGCTATTTTTCTAGTTTCCCCGTTTTTTTCTAGTTTGCCTTGCTATTTTTCATGTTTGCCCCGCTATTTTTCATGTTTCCCCCGCCGTTTTTCTAGTTTGCCCCACTGTTTTTCATGTTTCCCCTGCTGTTTTTTTAGTTTTTCCCGCTGTTTTTCTAATTTGCCCCGCTATTTTTCATGTTTCCCCCACTGTTTTTCTAGTTTGTCCTACTGTTTTTCATGTTTTTCCCGTTATTTTTCTAGTTTCCCCCCGCTGTTTTTCATGTTTCCCCCGCAGTTTTTTTTAGTTTGCCACGCTCAATTTCATGTTTGCCCCGCTCAATTTCTGTTTGACCGTGAAGTGAATGAAATGGATTTTCAACCATCGACCATCGACCTAATGGAATCTTGAAAAATAACCAGGTTGGTTGGCTAAAGTAGCTTCTCCTACCTCAAAATCATATAGGGTAGGTCAAGTAACTAATTTTGGTTTAGAAGATATTCTTGTTAAATGAATAAAAAATGAAATGAAACAAAGAGAAAAAAAAATTATATGCTTATATATATATATTTATATAAATATGTATTAGAGAATATTGTAGGTAGAATAAAGTTTTCCATGTAAAAAAATTTTAAAAAATAAATAATAAAAATTTTTTAAAAAAATTTGTATAGATTGGTACAGATCACAATTATAGCTACGGTTATAATCCGTAGCTATAGGTATCAAAGCTCTTTCCCTTATATCGAGAAAGTTTAGAACTGTCCAGCGAGTTTGCTTTTAAAATTCTGTAATTTTCGATACACTATAGCTACGGATTATAACCGTAGCTATAACCGTAGCAGACTCCGCAAGCAGTTCCACAGTCTGTTGTTTTTTCGTTTTTTTCTTTTTTTATATATGTTGTGTTGCTTTCGTGGGTCCCATCATGATGTCTGTGTTATATCCAAGCTGTCCATCTATTTGGCGAGCTCATACTAAGGCTTGAGACAAAAAATAAGATAGATCTAACTATCAAGTGGACCACATTGTAAAATACAGTGGGGAATTGAACGTCTACCATTGAAACCCTTTTAGGGGTTACAGAAGTTTTGGATCATTATGAAATTTGTTTTTCCTCTTCATCCAGGTCTTTGTGACCCTATGAATGAACTTAGATGGGGAGGATTTCTCACAAACATCACAGTGGGCCCCCAAAAAGTTTTTAATGGTCGATGCTCTTTCAACACCGTTTCTTGTAATGTGGTACACTTGAGATTTGTATATACCTCATTTTTGTCTCATACCATAAAATGATGTGGAAAAATATATGGACGGCATGGATGAAAAGCATACATCATGGTGGGGCTCATAGACCACTGAACATCTACCATTGCCTGGTGGCTGGGGAGTACCCAATCCATTTCCATGAAAGGAGGGGTATTTTCGCCAGAAATTCTCTCTCCGCATGTGGAGGTCTAAGTTGCAAAACAAGGTTTGTCTTCTTTCATAAAAACAGCTGGATAAAAGGTGGGGTCCACCGTCCTAAATTTCTCCCCTTGAATATAGGCCCAACGTGATGTATGTGATTTTCATCCATGTCCTTCATCGGTATACTAGATCATGATTGTGGGGCACACTGTGATGTTAATCTAACATCCGGACCGTCCATCACTTTCCCATGTTAGGACATGAACTTAAAATAAGTAGATCCAAAGATCAAGTAGTGCATGCCACAGGAAACAATGGGGATTGATCTTGCACCATTGAAATCTTCATGGGGTGACATATGGATTAACAACTTTGTCTCAGCCCACTTGAGACTCAGTCGTACTCATTACGGTTGTTTAGTCGTGATTTGCCAGGATTCCATACACGTGACACGTTAGAATTTAAAAAAAACAAAGCATGCATGCACCACCTTTAAAAAAAAAAGGGTACTTACCTTTTTAGATGAAAATAAACGGAGATCCGCCGTTGAATACTTTGATACTACAGATGGGAAGTGCGGAAGTGTGAGCCCTCAAGATCTGACGGTCTACACGAGTTTTGGAATCCTCAGAAAGCAGAAGATTAATGCTCCAACGGCCCGCCTATCTACTACTGGAGCAGATGGATCTATTCACACCTCTAACCCTACGGTACAGATGGCCCCGGATCACGATTTATGGATTAGATCGTCCCAAGGATAAGCCAAAATGGACAGATTACTGTGCACACTATATCTCTCTCTGTATACTCTTGTTATTTCATATGGTTGATGCACTCTTTACAAGAGAAAAGCCCATCCCTTTTTATAGGAAAGGAAGGAGATGGGATGAGACTAGATTATCTGGTCTTCTCCCTATCTCCTATCCAAAATCAAATTCAAAAATGAATTTGAAATTTCAACAGAAAGAAAAAGGCAGGAAGAAGCTTAAACATATGAGACCCACCCACTAGTGATTGCTCACCAGTGGGCCCCACCGGCCAACGTCCAACAAGTACAGTGGCCAGTGCCTCTTGGCTGAACCCAAAAAGGGTCAGGAGATTCAGGATTCATTCCCATAATGCAGTGCTGATTTTAAGATCATTCCCATAATGCAGTCCTTGAGGTTGGGGTGATTTTAAGGGCATGCAACTTTCAAGTTGGTGCATGCATGACCATGTGGACAGTTTAGGTTGCACCCATGGTGCACATTCACTGCTCCAGAAGAAAAGTGACGCCGTTTCACTCATCTGGTGGGCCATTTTTGTACATTGAATATGGACCATTGGTCACAATTTTCTCATTCATGCAAAGCCCACATGATGAGCACCACACTGATTCTTGGGCCAGCTCACGTCCAGATAGCTAGTGCTTGGTGAATGACATGGATCTCACAAGGTTATGCCACATCTAACCCTCAAATCTCATGTTGCAATTTCAATCTCCAACCTTTTCGGCGTTCAACAACGCTGCAGTTGTTTCTCTGTAAGCAATCATTTTCACAGTTACATGGATAATGTACTTATTTACGTCTGCGTAAGTGGATTGAACTGCAAACATTCAGTTTGAAGAGCAGGGGTGTGTACAGATACACTATCAAATTCAATTGGAACAAGCCTCCAAACATCAATTACACTGCTTACCAAGCCATTTACAAAATCCCAAAAAATTGACTAGGCTGACTTGACACAATCAGACTAGATTTCATCCAGATTCAAGAAAAACTTGATTTGATCACGATTCAATCAATACTAGTGGCCCGTTTGGGAAATTGGAGTTAGAATGCATTGGAAACCATTACATTGGAATCGAGGTGATTCTGAATATTCAGCTGTGTTTGGTTGAAATGCACTAGAATCCAAATCTTCTGTATGAGTGCTTGTATTTGGAATGCATTGGAATTCTTCAAGGTTTGGATTTGATTAACTAAATCAGCTTTTATATCCCAGATTAGTATGTGTGTGAGAGAGATATATTTGATAGAATGATTGTAATAAGCACATTGGAATATATATTTTAGCAAAAAATGAGCCTTTGGTGGGCTATGGGCTAAAAATGCAAGCATCACAAACAAGCACACTGACATTTTCTAACCATCCATTTAGATATCCAACATGGATCACTCCATTGATGTGAATAATGGGATTGCTTTGGGTATCATTAGTGTGACATGTGTATAGTAGATTAGTAGCCTAGCGATACTGATGTAGGACAGTCAGCCCTTAGTACGGAGTCTCAAACACAATACTTCCCGCTTTGACACCAATTTAATGCAGGATAATTAACCACTTACTCTAAAAGCTCGAACTAATAGAGCATGGTGAATCAATCCCTTTAACTAATAGCCCTGACCCCACATCGCATGGGTTAAGACCTCAGCCGAACCCCCCTCGTGCGACCCACTTCACAAGGGTTTTGCTTCACACGAACCACCAGCCTCACACGGGTGGGGGCCGCCCACCCCGAGTATGCCCCTGCATTCCACAGGCCACCCCACTCAAGCCCGGTATGAAAATGCCCCTACATTAGGCACCTTTGTTACAGGTGCGACTCTTTTGCCTTTAAAATGAGCCAAAAAGAGAATTCCATTTGGATTGCATGGAGATTTCAAAACACAAAAGAAGAAATACCTCTGATTCCATTCACCGCTAAATTCAGGGCCACCAAACACAAAAAGTAGCTACTTAGATTTGAAATACACCTCACTTACCTTTAAATCCAAGGTGCCAAACGATCCCTAGATTGCCTCCAATGCGACTCAACAAAACTTGAAAAAAAATATATATATATTTATCAAATCCACTCACCAAGACACTACATATATAAATTCTAAAATTAAATATTGCTGAACATTGGTGTTCAAGACTCAGAAAAACTTGCCCAAGTTACTTGATTCAACTCCACAGACTTTGGGGTTGACTCAATAATGTAGGGGCATTTTCATACCGGCCTTGAGTGGGGTGGCCTGTGGGATGTAGGGACACACTCGGGGTGGGCAGCCCGTGTGAGGCAGGTGGCTCATGTGAGACAGGCCCCATCGTGTGAAGTGGGTAGCTCATGTGAAGTGGGGCCCACGAGGGGGGTTCGGCCAAGGTCCTAACCCATGAGATGTGGGGCTCACTTTTGCATCCAAACACAGCTACAATGATAAGAATTAACAGTTTTTCCTAGTATTCATAATGAGAAAGTAAACCCCAAATTGCACAAAGTTAACTGCAATTTGGAGAGCAGTTCCTCTATGCATGCTAGGGGTGGTAATTGCAATTTGGTTATTTCTGCTGGACTGATTCTTGCAATTCAATCTGATAGTGTATGGCTACCTGTTCTCTCGTGGGCTGTAGGTGAATGTCGAATCAGATAGTAACTAGATAGTGAATTGCTACTCATCAAAAAGTGATACGTGTTTTTTTTAATCTTCTCTATTTGAAATGTAAAATTTCCTTTCTACAACTAATTAGAGCTACACAATGAGTACTGCTAAATGCAATCAAAATAACCAAATGAATGGGGCTAACCCCCCGTTGAACATGTAAGGCCAAGTGTAAAATTAGCATCACAGAAGGCAAAACAGGCTGATTGCCAATCCATTTTTCTCTATCCCAACATGTTATTGACTGAGCGGAACACATTCAAGTTCAATCTCTAACTGTCCACGCTCAACGTTTTGCAACCGTAGATTGATCTCTTGCTTTACCTTTCCATCTACAAGGGTGATTATACTGTCTTTAACTAGGGTATTGTCATCACTAGCTAGCCATTTCCCAAGCTGCATGGACTCATTGATGCTAGAGTTCTCATATGCTTTGGCAGCTGTGACCAAGGGCTGTATGTCGATTTCTGCATCTCCCATGCGATCGTCTGTGGAAAATGTGTCCTTGTCATAAACTTGCTGCAAAAAAAAAAATAATAATAATAAAATAAAAGCTGAGTACGAGTCAGAAAAGCCATTATAGTGGAACTAGGACACCAATTGAACTCTTGAAAATTTGATATAGCAATCAAGGATATCTAACTTCACACACTACAGAACTTTGTAAGTGAAGCAGGGCATTTATCAGGATAGCTGACTGATAATAAAAATTCTCATAAAATAGAAGGAATGGCTCCATATGATGGATATATCGAACTTCAGAGGGGTGTCAGGCACAATGTCTTTTACAAGTCATATTCGTTGGCAAGTCTATATGAATATCATCATCATCATTAAAGCCTTTGCCTGACTATTTTGGCTTGCCAAAAGTTCATCGACTGACTACCTCAAGGCCATGTTTGGAAACCATGGATTCCATACTAAACAATGGAACAAGAAAAGGGTTTTCCTTTGATGTCACGATTTGTATTGTTTGGATAGCAAAGAAAACAGTGGATTCCACCAAACAATCACTACACTTACTAATATTTTGGATTTTAAAAAATTAAAAAAAATACTAGGTGACTATTGAGAGAGCAATATGAGTTTTCCACTTGCTGTGCAAACAAGAACTCAAAATTGGATTCCATGTTTCCATGGTTCTCATGGAAATCATCATTGCATAATTATTATCTTTTCCTTTATTTTCCCTTTTATTCCACGTATCCAAACATGCCCTAAGGATATAAATTTTGATTTGTAGAAAATGTTATCAATTTGTATATTAAAAACATTATTATATTAAGAGATGGGAGATCCTTTTGCTGGAATTGCGGGTGTTGGAAGCTTTAAAGTTGTTCCAATTGTAGAGGTAATCCCTCTCATTTTAGTTGTTTATTCATTTCTGTACTATATTTCTTCTGATTTTTTTGTCACTCATGCATTTGAAAACTTAAAATGCCAATTCCCCTGATCAACCCTCCAGTTTTCTGATTCACTTCACTTATATTTGGGCAGTCGAGCAACGAAAAAAATCTCATGCACTTGCACTGCCCATCTAAAGCAGGACTGTTGAGCAACCAACATTCCAATGTTCTCCTACTACTTTAAGGAATGGAAACCATGAAATCTCTCTTGATTCCCATATCCATCTCAAACAAGTGATTAAAAGAAGAAGAAGAAGAAGCAATTGGGTAACCTGATTCAGTTCTTGAAAGAAGAATGACGATCTTTTTTCCCAAATGAAGACTGATTTTAAACAAAGAAACTCTAATCCTGTTATTTTATTTACCTTCTTAGAAGAGCCTATCCAAATAACAGCTAATTTGATTAAATTGGCCATCGACCCTGTTTGATATTTACCAGAACTTTTTACCAAATGGTAAGAACCTCCCGGCACCTGTAACCCATCACATTGCTCTTGTATTATTGGCTGACATTTGGTTCTGGTTTGGCTGATGAAGGATATGGTCCTAATTGATCAAACCTAGTGTAAATGGCTTGCTTCCAGCCATGATTGATGATATGAGCAATGTTAAAATTTTGGGCCAACATTGAGTGGTATTTTTTAAATTCCCACTTTATGCATGGGCATTTTAGTCTTTTGCTACAAGGACGTTTTTTAAAATTTTGGTACAAGGTCTCTAAGAAGGGGTAAATTATCACTTTCTGATATTTGGAATGGTCTAGAGAAGAAATGTCATATGACCAGGAATATGGCTAGAAATGTCCATTGTAATTAGTAGATGCTCTAGAATGTGCTAAGAAAGTTCCCTACGGTCTTTATATAGGTGAAGTGTGTTGTTTGCATTGTGTGTGAGAGAAATCGTTCTCATAAGCTTGAGTTGTGTAGATTGTTGTTGCAAGTGAATAAAATCCCTCTTCTTGATTTCTCTCATGTGTGTTATTCTTGCAAATTGGTGTGGGCCTTCATTGTTCTTCCACAGTCTTGGGCGTGTCATCCTAGTAAATTTTGCTACACTTTGACAGTTGGATACTCTTACCAAGGAATGCCTTGGCAGCCATAAATTGTCTGGTCAGCAGCTAGTTCCACCTTATCATCTTTATTTTTGTCCAATAATAAGACTACAAACTACGAAGAGGGTATAAACAAGTTCCACGATTTTTGGACTTGGTCATGCTAGACTGAGGCGTGAGTTTTGTTCTTTCTTATTTTCTTCTCTAGACCTAGTGCTAGGCATTTAATAAATGGGTTTGAATTTCAAATACTAGCATCAGATACACATACTCTAACTGGGTTTTATCAAAATGTTACTATTTAGGATAATTTCCTGTCCAATTAAAATAAAAAATGATTATATTCTTAAAAAATTGTAATAGGAGAACAAAAGTTCTTGAAAGTCTGGATGATGTCGCTACAGCTGCAAGGTTATCTTTAAACACAAGATTTCCTACTTCCGAAACTTCTGTTTTTGCCGGGAAAGGCCATCAATGATTATCATCAGGATTGGACTGAGCTACACTCCACTGTGATGGGGTTGTAAGTTTGAGCAAGTGCTGTTGTTGGATGACAGGTTATATCCTCACTTAGTTGTAACACTCAACCAGAAATAGAGCTAAAGCTAGCACAACTGAGATTTTCCTCTTCTTCTTTTTTGAGAATGGTAACTTCATTACCAAGATCTGCAAAAAAAAAAAAAAAGAAAAGAAAAGAAAAGAAAAGAAACTAAAGTTGGGTATGTGGGAATCATGTGTTTCTACATACTTGGTTCGCAGCTTTGTGAAGATTGACATTGCATTATTTATTTGCAAACGGAAGGAATTCTAAATTACGCAGCTAAACTATTAGATGATTAAGCAGTTTACTGAGGAATGGCAGAACAGGATTCATGGGGCTGACCCCAATTAGTTGGGATGAGGCTTGTATGATGATGGTGGTGGAGGACAACAAATAAATGGCAGATGGCACACACATTAACACGTACACACACGTGCTACATATATGAATGCATGCACGCATATGTATGTATGTGCACAAACACGTACATACATACACGTATTCATACATGCATGTATGCATACATAAACAGCTTACGGAATTTTCTGTTCTTAGCATATATGCATAAAAACACCAAAAAAATGTAACTGGTCAAATTTTCAGAAGAATAAAAGTACTGGTCTGGCACTCTTGTCAGAAAGGAACTCTTCAAGTTTAATATTTCACGAAAGAAGCATTCTTGAAAGAAAATCTCTTAATTTGTGGAAATGACATGCTAGTAATTTTGAAGGAGTCTTTGTGGGTGGTTCATAGAAGTATGTTGTTAATACCACATTCCAGAAATTCCATGGCTCAACAAAGTGAGAAACCAACTTACCACCTTGAGAGGCGGGATAGGGTCCGGAATCGATAGCATTAGCCTTTCATTCCAGATTGGATTTAAATTGCTCCTTATTACGCGCGTTTTCATTGTCTGCAACAGTTCATGAAGAACTTGAATATACAAACACGACTGTTCTAATTCTAATTCAGCTTGATGAAGACAGAATTGATTCAGAAAAAAAGGCTTACTTGGTGTCCCAATGTGAGGATGACATAAGGATCACTAGTTAACACATCCCGAACTGCAAGGTTGGTGCCTTTGACAACATTGACCTTTATCAATCCAACAAATTCGACCATGCCCATCTACAAAAGGTAGTTTATTAAGATTCGATTATCCATGAAAGAGTGAAAACCCAAAGAGGAATTATACAATCCCCACCCTAGGATATGAAGTGTTATCTGGTCCTCAGATCGTATAGGTGGGGCCAATGGCCCAGTGATCTGATGGGTCCCACTGGAAAAAAATCCAGATTGGAAGATCCAAGTCATTGGACACTTTCATGTTTTTAACTGTTTACTTGCAAGCCATCGATCCAAGGGTGAGGATTGTCCCACCATGGAGGTTTTTGGGGAATTCCCAATCAATGTTGCGGTCCATCAGATCAATAGTCTGGATCACAGAACCACGAGCCTCAAATGCACAAACTTGAGGAGCCAAGGATGCTAATCTTATCCTCAAATCAAGACTGCAAATCTAAATGATGAAATATAAGCAGCAAAAACTAAGCACACTGAACCGAATCATACTTAAAAAACATAATGGATTTACCATGTACAGACATACCATTAGGTTCTTTTTTGTGGCTTTCTGCTCAGAATCCTTTCTTCTCCAGCTGTTGCGAAATGCCTGACCAAGTCCGTGAAGGCGGCTGCTGGTGTGCTGCTTCTCATAATGTTTCTTTTCAGACGAGTTGCTGGCAGGAGAGCTCGAAGCAGATGATGGGGAGGCGACATTCTGTACATTAGAGTTCAAAAATTGTTCCATCTCATATTTTCTCCTGAGTAGTCAAGAAGTGATGTTTTGCTTCAGAATGTTATAGACTTCTTGCACACAATTAGGACAATCATATGATTGAATTGTACCTGATGAAATCAGACCGGTCCTCTATAGAGGAATCTGGTCTTGGCTTCTTGTAATTTTCTGGAACAAAGGCTTCATATCTCATATTTACTGCTGCATTTCCACCCATGTCTTCTAAATAATCAACTTGGTCCTCCGTCCATTCGTCCAGCTTCATTGATAGAACCTGCGACATACTCAAAATGGTTATACAGACTCATTTTCTAATATGAAAGATAATGTGTTATTAAAGCTATGCTTGGATGCTCAACTAAATTGGATTGCAATAATTCCATAATAAAGTAGAAGTTTCCTAAAACGACTGAGCCCTACTCAATTCATAATGCAGGACTGACCCCCAAATAGCAATCCAGATTCCAGGTTCAATTTGAAATGCATGGAATTGCAAATGGGGTTGGCCTTTCTGATAACTTTCTCTAAGATTGATTAGATAATAGTAGTTCAGTTACAGGAGCACCCAAATTCACCTTAACTAACTATCTTAAAGTCACCCAAGACACGTTAGTGTCCCTCAAAGCAGCCTCAAAAGCTTCTCTTGCAAATTTCCTCTTTTCCAGTGAACAATAATGATACCCAATTACCTCAGCATCAAATATGGTTTAAATAATCTGTCAAGTACATTCAGAAAATATCAGTTGAATACTGCTCATTTCCTCTCCACTGGCGAACATCAAAGTACCCAATCACTTCAGCATCAAATATTCATTGAATTGCATGTTAGGCCGATGTAGCATATTCCAGTTGAGGATGATAGACTGTAGCATTTTGCCTCTACCATCTTCTGATGGTGGTTTTCCAGCAGTCATGTCCGGGAAACCTTGGAAGACTGGCCTATATCTAGGAGAACTGGAAAGCAATTGAAGGAAGAAGAGGCAGAGGGTTTTCGATATTATTCTTCCAGACCAATAATCCTCAGCAATGTTATCCAAATTGCGAACCCCAAAATGCTTTTGATTCCAATCCAGCGATCAGATTATGGATCATCTATGACCCAGATCAATATTTTTACTGACCTGAAATTATGGTTTACATTCTTATCGCTGATTAAGTTTTAATTTACATTTATATAGTGACTTATTCTTTGGTTTATGTAATATCAGGCATACATAATATAATGCTAGGAATGCCAGATTTATAATGGTATCATTCATCATTTCATATATAAATTACAATACCAATGATATATACTTGGCAATATATATTGGAGCGACCTGCATGATCCTATCCCAAGCATACTATGTACTTAATGAAGTGGCGTGCTGCATACCAAATCCTGTACCAGGACCCATTGTCCAGGTAACCTTGATCCTCGGTTTGGTAGAGATAATGGAGGAATTGAGAGAACTAGTTGGACAAGTTTGCAGAAGAGGGAGACTCATTGACGCTCCCAAAGCTCATTGTTGGTTCTTAGAAGGGAATGCATAAGCAACAGGAGCACTCCCCAGATTAGCAAATGAAGATCCATCAGAGTCAAGTTTCCAACACCCGAGCAAAAGACACTACCAAGTCCCATGTCACCCCTCCTTTTCCTTGAATAGGATCCACTACCGATGACCACACACCCTCACCCATCCATAATTTCACCACCAATGCCCCATGAAACTCATTAACAGATGTCCACTTAATCATGGAAAACTTTACTTTCTACATGAGCACTTCAACGGAACTTTGGCCATGCTAAAATCTGCTGTTCCTTTCCTTCCATATTCAATATAAAACCGCATAAGGAGCCAACTTCTAAAGGATTCTTCCTCTCTCACCTTAAATGGACCCATACAGCTTACGAATATCTTAGCAGAAGTTTCTGGGGAAGCCCACCATTCAGTGAAGAGAGTTGGAAAGTAGCGACAAATCCCTCTTCTTCATCAAATGGATGGAGGTGCACCACTAATTCTTCCACCTCTTGCACATGAACCACAAACTTAGCATTCTATGTTTTTGCTGCTTCAAATTATCCATGATGAGATCTTATTGGCAATCACTGTCCTATAAATGTGTCACTCCTTCCCACCCACGCACATGGAAGCACGAGAGGAGTGTATGCACAAAAAGCTTTAAAAAAGACTACAAAAGTAGCTTGTCTCTTGATATTGTTGAATACTCATGCCAATTGAGCAGGTTAGCCAGCAACTCATGGTTACAAGGCATGCGTTATGGGAAATAACCGTCTGCTCAAGGGTAGGCATACACAGCTGTGGCTTCTAAAACAAGAAAACTTGTATGTTGAAACTATCTTATAGAAGAAATTGGTATTTGTAATGAGCTTTGGAAATCTGTTATTACGATCAAAGCTCCACATGTATTGCATTCAATCCTGTTTTCGACAAGGACAAAATGCATTGAGGAAGACAACCAATTTGTATTGAAAACAATGTCCAGAAGAACTATCAGGATCCCCTCAAGAAAAATGAATGCCAAATTGCAGGTATTTTAACCAAGGCAGTTGGAGAGGACATGTTTGAGTTTCTTTCTTACAAGTTGGGAATGATCAATCTTCATTCATTAGCTTGTGGGGAAATGTTAGTGAACCACAACACTAGATGTGAACTGTCTAATGAGTAACGAGCAATGTTCGAAATATCGGTATCGCGTTACGTATCGCACCCTTGGGATACGGATATGTATCGATTGTCACATGGGATATATTGGTTGTATCGCTGTTGCTGGAAATATTGGAAATTGGTCGAATTTTACAATGAAATTTCAGTGATTGTTAAAAAAGACATTGATACACACAAATCAAAACATTACAAAAAAACAAGTGCACATAATAGGTTTTCTTAGTATGGGGTCCTAATCTATGTGTTGTCTAACTGAATTGATGCAAGTATATTCAAAGCTTATTTATATCATTTATAAATGTAAGAAGACATGTGGAAACACAAGCAATACATTCAAAAACAAAAGAAGAATCACTAGATTAGGTTACATACATGTTTGATTTGATTTTATTTTTTCAATTTTTTGCAACTCAATCATTCTCCTCCAAATCTCAAAACCGAAGCTCCCAATCCATGATTTTTCATGCAAGATATATCCTACTAATTGTGCGTTTCGTATCGCACAGGTGGGATACAAGATATATCGTGGGATATGTCGGTTGATATCGTCGATATTTAAAACACTGGTAATGAGGTAGGAGTAGGAGCAAGAAATATTCCTTTTATTCTTTTGAAGTATCTTGAATCATTTTTCAACCTTGAATGCTCAACCAGTTTCTTACAGCTAAGGTTTATCTTTTTAGACATAAGAACCTAATTCAGCTACCAACGTGTGAGTGACTTTTGCATTCATATGCCAGGAAGTGACTTAAAGCATATCAACAAATTTTTGAGAAAATTGAATCATAGTGAAATTGGTTGAGATTAGTTACCTTTGATATATGAACTCCAAGGCTTCTGTGAACTCCGGAACACTTGATACAAATAAATACTCCATGGCTTAATGCCCTGATCTCCATCAATTGATTTGTTAGGAAACATGTTCGTGACAATTAATTATAAGAGTACCTAGAAGTATAATGAGTACCTAGAAGTATAACAAAGAATGCATGCAAACCATTCTCCACAGATCATGATTCAGACTTCTTTTTTTTGGTGTGTGAAAACTGGTTTGTAAGGAAGAAAAAGAGTTTTCATGGCTACATAATTCATACGGACCTAAATCTCACAGTAAGACACAAGAGAGTGACAATATTGCTTCTTTTAATATACAAAAAGAAAACTGCATGATCCATTAGGGGTTGTTTGGTTTTCCAATTACAATGGTAAATGGCTGTAAATAGGTAATAATTAGTTTCTCTTGTAATTGTATGGTGACATCACTTACATTCGCTTGTAGTGATGATTTTGCTACATTGTTTGTTTCACCAAGAAATCATTGTATAAGTAGTAGTTTTATAATGTGAAAATGTAATGATTACAATTTACTTTACCTATTTTCTTTACAAGTGTATTTGAATCTCTATTTACGAGCCATAATTCCTATTTAAACAAATACCTGGAAATGATAATGATGGCTCATTTACTTTGCATTTCGTAGGAAATTGGAAAACCAAACAGGCCCTTAGAAAAAAGAAGAAGAAGAAAGTATTACATCATTGAAAATGATGTGAAACAACCAGTGGTTCAACTATAGCCAGTAAATTAACACCATAGACTTGCAGATCCAAAGAATTTAGAGGTATTTTGAGCATGGTATTCTACATATGTCCCATTCTAATTCCATTACTCGGTAATCTTTCACTTCTATACAAGATAATAGATATATAGCTTAATGCGCAAGAAATTTTATATGGTTCGTTAGTCCAACCTTATGAGACAAGGATCCCTTGTTCTCTTGGATAAATCTACCATCGCATACTCTTCAAAGCTCCACGAAAAAAAAAAAGAAGAAGGTATGACCCAATGTCATGGTCATGGACTTGGAATTCCACTCTATCTTCATATAATAATGTTTTCCAAACAATCTAGAAATATCGTATGATGTAGAAAAGTATATAAGATGTTAGAGTAGTGTAGCAGAATTCTAAAAATCTGAGAAGAACATAAACAGTAGAAGAATCTGTATAGACCTAGAGAAGTGTAGGAGAATTCTAAAAATCTGAGAAGAGCATGAACAGTAGAAGAATCTGGATAGACCTAGAGAGGTGTAGAAGAATGTAGAGAAGTCTAGAAGAGCGTGTAAGGGTGTACACTTCCCTAGAAGGTCATAGAGTACTGAAATGTTTGATTGGAATATTGCTTTGAGTTGTAATGAAATGTTTGATTCCCTGTTACACTTCATTGCATAGCTCTTGCATCCAAGTTCACTTAAGAGTTAGCTGACTACACAACCATGTAGGTTTGAAGCAAGGATTCTACAAGCCCATGAGGCTAAACCCGGAATGGGGGAAACAAACTAATACCAGAAAATCTCTGACATCCTATTTGTAACTCAAAACGTCCAGCCAAAAAATAATAATAATAATAAGAAAGAAAAAAACATCTGAAACCCCACTCCCCCCTACAAAGTCATCGACATTGGGCCTGAATTTCCGGCTTACAGATAAGTCTGGGCCTAACTTAAAGCTTAAAAAATAAACGAGATGGGGCTTGGGCATTCCTAAATCAGGCCTGCGCTTTGCCCGTTGATAGCCCAAACCTTGCTTCCACCTTAACAAAATCAAATACTGAAGGACGGGGAAAACCGAATTCCAACCCATACACATATGGAGTCCATACCAAAATCCAACTTCAGCCTCAAGGGAGAAAATTAGAGATTTGATTTAATCTGTATCTCAGACAATTTCAGTCCTAGAACAACCACATCCTAAGGAGTTGCTTGTGCTGCTACCTTTCTAACTTAAGGTTCTCACTAGTCATGTTGAAAAGGCATTATAGCTTTAGACCAGCTCTGAATAGTTTGTTTCTTGGAAGCTTGACTTGGCCATATAATACTCCCTCCAAAGGACATGAGGATCTTGATAAGCAGAAGATTTCACCAAATGAGTAGAAGCAGTTCCTCTAAATGAAGCTAATGGCAGCCAATTCACTCGTTTCATTCAACGTTATCTCCCTTTCGGCATCCTGAAGCAACCTGTAATTGACAAATAACTCCAATTTGTCAACAGGGAGACAGAACAACTCCGCAAGCATGCGTCTCTACATATATATCTGAACACACACATACACATGCAACTAGTTGGACAATAGCTTACCAACTAGTGCAAAAGCACCCCAGTCATCTTTGTACAACATCCAACTCCACTGGAAGGTTGGTGCCACCATAAAAAAATAGGGGATACAAAATCAGGCTGATCACTTATTCATGTGGGCCACACTGTAGAAAACCACGGACAGGCGTGGATCCAATCCAAAATAGATGCATGGACCAACAGATAAGTGGATTTTGCATGATCCTTCTAACCAAGTGCCCTTCCTGCTTTGACTTTTGCTTCAGACTCGCACTCCCGCTCCTTCCTGGCTGTTTACTTGCTAATATTTTGAAACAGACGCTTCCCACCCCGCACCGAATTTGTTGCCGCTTCAACTTCACGCTTTGTGCAACAATATATCAGATTCATTTTTTGAGCCAGGTAACCTTCATGGTGGGGATTATCTTTTGAAGGATGCATTTGGTGTCATACAAACATGATGCAATGGCAATTACTCGCTACTTGGATTGTAATTTAGTGGTCCAACTACTAGCATGTGAGACCTCCTTGGATATAAATGGTTACCTTGGGAGTTGGAAGTACATTTGAAGTGTTGAGGTGGTAATGAATTTGGGTATCGAGGATCCAATTCAAGCTTTGAATTGATTCTCTAGCAACTGTTGTAACTAAAACCAATTTAACCTTAGTTCACAACCCTAGATCTTTTGTAAGTTTTGACACAAACAAAGATGGTGAGGTGTTACTCCACCTTTGTTACATCTCTTTTATTTTTGGTTCTTTATTAGGAAGTTGTGTGGTGTTCGCTTAGATATACTGCCTATATCCTTGTTCTCTTCGTGAATGTGATATGCTTTGATAAGTCAAACTGATGCAGGACAATTAACCACGTGCTCTAAAAGCTCGAACCGTTAGAGTATGGCGAATTAATCCCTTTATTTCATAGCCCAAGCCCCACATCTCATGGGTTAGGACCTCGGCCGAACCCCCCTCGTGAGCCCCGAATCACATGGCTACCGCCTCACACGGGCTGCCCACCCCGAGTGTGTCCCCACATCCCACAGGCTACCCCACTTGAGCCCGGTGTGAAATGCGCATTAATCACCCCCTATGAGGAGTCTCGAACACGAGACCCACCCCGTGCGCCCCACCCACCCCGAGTGTGCCCCTGCATCCCACAGGCGACCCCACTCGAGCCCGGTATAAAAATGCCCCTGCATTACAAACTGTGTCAATGTACAACACATTGGGGGCATACAAAAATTCTCCCATCTATTGGAAACTTGGGGAGCTTTTCTTCATTCATAGGAGTATTTTGGACAATCCCAAATTTACCTAGGATTCAGAAAGTTTTTATAATGATAAATTAAACAAGAGGACCAAATACCATCAAATTACATGAAATAAAACAAATAGATCATTAAGCTTTGTACAACTTATAATCCAATTGAGCCTAGTGGTGTGACCACATTGTTGATGTAGAATCCTAGAAGCATAAGAAACTCTAGTGATTACTTCTATCTCTCAAAAATACCAAAAGATCGACTTGCAACAGTGACTGGTTAATTAGGAAGAAGAGGTACTGCAATTGAAGCAAGTTGAGAAGCCATATAGAGATATTTGGAGATACATACACCCATTTTGGATCTGGAGAGTTGCAATCCGCACAGAACCTATTACCTGGTTTAGATAACAGACCTTCCAGCCTTTTCACCGGACCTGTTAAATAGAAAAATTGAAGTTACCATGCAAGCAGGAAGCACGTAATTATACGTTTTGTACATATGAAATAGACATGTCCAATAGCTTTCCTCAATAATATTCGTACCTTTCAAAAAATAAAAAACATGTCCAGTAGCTAACATAAACCCCACTTCTTGTCAATATGAGTTGAATATGTATAATAAAAATAGATGGATATTCGATATACTCTGGGTAACCATGACAGGAAGTGAGAGATTGTAGCTAATGAATGAAAGTTTTTTTTTTTTTTTTTTGAAGGTCATTCATCAATGAAAGTTGTAATAAAAGAAAATGAGAAAGAGAAAGAAACAGATTTGATAATCTGCAAAAGAGGATTTCTGATACAAAAACAAATTCATCTGGCATTATGTCAAATTAGCTCCTACTTGATGCTGTTGAATTGCATTGAAACTAGGTTGGGCTAGGTCAGGATGAGTCCAGACTGCTTTGGACAGGGTATAGACTGAGCTTAGAGGCCCATGGATTGAGCCCGGGCCTGAGATTCACACCCAATAACTAATTGGCTGATCTTAAGCTTGAGTCTTCCAAGAGGCTCGACAGTTCATCCCAGCTCAGCTACACATACTTTTGGCTGAGATTTGACAAGTAGGGATAGCCTACTTATTTATACCTTAGTAATAATAAATAGTATATTCAGAAAATCAGGAATCTGTGCTTGGGGCCTGCACTTCTATACTTTTAGAAAGCTTATGTGGATTCCGATAAAAAAGAAAGTAGTTAAAGGCCTCACTCCTGCATAGTAGACAAGAACTAACCAAGGTTTTGAGAAAATCATACATTTCAGTTACAACAGAAATATACGGCTAACAAAAATATAACCATTACATTTGTGTCAGCAGATGAAGATATCCAAGCTTTGTTCATGAGAATAGAAGCAAATTTGTGTGGGAACTCTGAACTAACTTTAGAAATCTATATGCCGATTTTTATTTTTTTATTTTTGAAGAAAACATCTGTATGCCAAAATTGAGAAGACCAAATGATATGATCACATACGGAAAAATAATCATCTACCACTGATGTCACTGAACATTGAATGCAACCCTCACTAGAAAGTGACTGCAACCACTTGTACCCATGTTGCATGCACATTGAGATCCTTGCAGTCGTCAGGTGGGACCTCTGTGTGTGTGTGTTTTGCCCCAAAAATAGGCAGGTCCAGTAATGAGGTGGGCCACATGTATATGTAATATGGGCGCTGGTCCATTTTAACCATCCATTTTTTCATGCATGTGCAGCCCACTTGATGATCGAACGAGCCTGATTATC
The DNA here is from genome assembly GCA_021015155.1 of Magnolia officinalis. Classification (NCBI taxonomy): domain Eukaryota; kingdom Viridiplantae; phylum Streptophyta; class Magnoliopsida; order Magnoliales; family Magnoliaceae; genus Magnolia; species Magnolia officinalis. Next base: position 74,607,981 of record JAJHSJ010000009.1, on the reverse strand, counting down.
AGGCCATTGCATAGGTCCACCAGATGAACAGCCCAGATCTCACACACATGGGGAGATTAGAGTCCAAAATCCTACCTAGAAATCACATCTATCATTGACCAATGATGGCAAAAAAAAAAAAAAAATGGGTTGCCAACTTCCATATCATATAGGGAGCTTTCTTAAGCCCATAAGCATGTACAACTCAGCTGAAGCACATGCCACCACATATGCCCACGTGAGGGAAAGATGCAATATCCAAACCATTCATCAGAAGGCTACCACCATGTAGCTTCCCCATCCCAAGAATCGGTACCAGTCAAGTGGGCCACAATTAGCTGAACAAATGTACAGTTTTGAAAAAAAAATAAAAATCAGCCAATGAATTTCTAACCCATTACCCATCAACTTATTTCTAATATCATGCACACTTATTGAATGGACCACCTTTATCTCTGGACAGTAACATCTTCATGGTAGGGTCCACATGATGGATGCCTTTGATGTTTCACCTGTATGAAAGCTGCAATGTGTGGTAGTGTGTGTGATAGCTTACTTGTACATACCATTGAAATGTGTGATCTCTAGATTCCTGATCCAAACAGAAACACCACTAACTTGGGCCAAGCATTGTTCCTTGCCTCTTGAAAATGGCAGTAACTAATAATTAAGAAATGAGGCCAGGTTTAGTAGACCCTAGGAACGGTCATGTTGTCGGTCACATCATCAATGAAAAATTCACACTGATTAGAGGTACTTCCCCATCTGATTAATACCATAAAAAAATGGACTTTTTGTATCAAAGGCCTAATAATTAACATGAATAGTTAACAAGATAGAGTCCACTTTGGATAACATATGTTTCCAAGAAACCATTTCAATGAAATGTCCATAACCATACCATCAGTGGCTTTAGAATCTGAAGGTCATATAAAAAGAGTAGTCTGTGTTTGAAATGTTGGCATCCTCTGATCAATATGAGTGTTTGATGGTGGGCCATTAAAAGTGGGGCGAACGCAATGGACAGTCCAGATTGATGACTTGACAATCCAAAGCATGCAGGCAAACTACGAGTGTCATTCCACCCTAGGCGCACTGAGCTTTTCCCTTAGGAAATAATCCATCCAAAATTCTAATAAGGCACATTGTTTAACCAAAACAAACAATGAAATGAACAACACAACGGGACATCCTCTCATAAAGAACAATACAAGAATGAGAGGCAATGGCTGGCATTGAAGACAAAGCTCCATCTGAGAAGCTGTTGCATCCAAACCAGATCAAACATAAGACAGTCATTCTTACGACCTTACAACTCCTAATCCTATCTTTTCATGGCCAAAAAGCCATGTTGATTTTCTAACAGTTTGGTTGTGAGTTTTTTGTATCTCGCACAAACTAGACCAGAAATTACCTTTGCAATTGGACTTGTAACTGATGTTTATGCAGTCTCCATGAGAGAACCACCCTAAGACAGCTTTCCGGATTTTTGAACATGTCAAGGGAACATTGTGTTTGATATTTACACCCACCCACATTGAAAAATATGCCTCTTTTCAACTTTTGGTAAGACAATGTTATGATTATGTACTGTTGTATTAATGTCAGAAAAATGTGTATCTATCGAAACGGTGGGTGTAACTAGTGACTCCCTATGCACCATACACATGGAGAGAGATTTTCCATTCCCATAAACATGTATAGCCCACACTCCATACTTCCTCCACATGTGGAAACAAGGCATAGTGGTGGAATTCCCCATTGAATATGAACCCTTTTGGGTCCATACTCATGCCTCAGTGGTAGACTCACAAGAGTTTCAACACGAGGTCATGGGTTTGTAATGCAGGGACATTTTCACATTGGGCTTGAGTGGGGTCGCCTGTGGGATGCAGGGGCACACTTGGGGTGGGTGACCCATGTGATTTGGGGCCCACGGGGGAGGTCTCGTGTTCGAGACTCCTCACTAGGGATGATTAATACGCATTTCACACCGGGCCCGAGTGTGGTAGCCCGTGGAATGCAGGGACACACTTGGGGTGGGCGGCCCATGTGATTTGGGGTCCACGAAGGGGGTTCGGCCGAAGTCCTAAACCCATGAGATGTGGGGCCTGGGCTATGAGATAAAAGGATTAATTTGTCATACTCTAACAGTTCGAGCTTTTAGAGCAAGTGGTTAATTATCCTGCATCAAATTGGTATCAGAGCGGGAGGTATCGTGTTCAAGACTCCTCACCGAGGGTGATTAATGCAGGGGCATTTTCACATTGGGCTCGAGTGGGGTTGCCTGTGGGATGCAAGGGCACACTCGGGGTGGGTGACCCATGTGATTTGGGACCTACGGAGGAGGTCTTGTGTTCGAGACTCCTCACCAGGGGTGATTAATGCGCATTGCACACCAGGCTCGAGTGAGGTAGCTCGTGGGATGAGGGGACACACTTGGGGTGGGCGGCCCATGTAATTTGGGGCACACGAAGGGGGTTTGGCCGAGGTCCTAAACCATAAGATATGGGGCCTAGGTTATGAGATAAAGAGATTAATTTGCCATACTCTAACAGTTCGAGCTTTTAGAGCAAGTGGTTAATTGTCCTGCATCAGTTCGAGTACCCATTGTGGTGAAATCCCACTGTGGTGTGAGTGTGTGGCTGTGTGTGGGGTGTGAAAAAAAGGCATAGTGGTGGAACCACTGTGTACTTTCACTTGCACAAGAATCAGACCAGTCCTCTCATTTTGCGGGCCACAACATACAAGACAAGTGGGCGTCCAAAAGAACTCGAAAGATTGGGCATGAAGTCACTGTTTACCCCCACCGTATGCACATATGCATGTAGGTATGTAACGAGAGAGAGAGAGAGAGAGAGAGAGAGAGAGAGAGAGAGAGAGAGAGAGAGAGAGAGAGAGAGAGAGAGAGAGAGAGAGAGAGAGAGATACCCGGTGAAGAGGTGGTGTTGGAATCGCTATTTTCTGGTTGGGCTTGGTAAACTGTCAATGTGAAAGGACAGTGATTAAAAATTATAATGAATAATATATCTGGTGTGGTATATTATCGGCCCAACACCCACAAAAACACTCTAACATGAACTTCTCTAAAAATCAAAGATATATGTAATTAGCAATAAAAAAAAAAAATGAAAGGGAGAAATACCCGGCTGTGAAGGGGCGCCATTGGAATCAGTAT
>JAJHSJ010000009.1:74404724-74604724 GCA_021015155.1 Magnolia officinalis | reverse complement strand
GTTGTTGAACATGACCATGTGTGAATAACTTATTTATGATAATAAACGGTTCAGATAATCAGACCATAGTGGCCCAAGTCGAACACAATAGTTTCTTGGTAGTGATGGAGGGAAAATGATCTCATGATAAATAGCCAACCGCGAGTCCTATGGCCCATTGTGATGGTTATTTGATATCCAACGGCGAGGCCTTTGGAAGGTTTCAACAGTGATCATCATTAGCACGACAGCTTCTTGTGTCGTGGCCCACTTGAGTCTTGGATCTGCCTTGTTTTTGGGCTCATATATTAAAATAGTTTGAACAAATGAATGAAGGGTGTGAAGAAAACCCATACGTCATGTCAGGCCCCATAGAGTCCCTGCCTGGGCCAATTTCTGTTCAGACAGGGACAACATGCAATCAGACTTTTGGGAACCCAGTTAGCTTTGATGTTAGATCCACCCAGAGGATCATGCCTATGGCATCAAACATCAACCGTACATGTGTTTTAATTAGATCACACAATTGGAAATAGTATACCGGGCATGCTCACCCTCTAAATTGTTTTCCTTCATGTGGCCCACTTGATTAACCAACGGGCTTGATGTTTGACCCCAAGCTTAAGTGTCTAATGATTGGAAGATAGGCCTGTAAATAGTAATGGTTGTTGTATCTCTCCTAATTTTTCCATTGGTATGGCTCACTTGAATTACGGGTCAGTCAGATTTTATTTTATTTTATTTTTGTTATGGGCCTAAAACAACATTACACACTAGTCTAGAACAGGTATGAGTAAGGTGTCAACAGGCTGGGTTAGTGCCAGGCCTAGCGTTGTCCAAGCTTGGCCCAAATTGTACAATCTAAGCACAAACCAAGCCCAAGCCCAAGCCCAGATGGGCCAAAATAGTCTAGATTGAGCCCAGCCTTAAATGTTTAATACAGAGCCTGGACAAGAATGTTTATACAGAGCCCGACCCAGGCCTGAGCCCAAATGAAATTTTATAAATATATGTTTTGGTGGGCCACAAATATACCTCTGACACATTTCCTTTTGACATCTAATACACACATTTAGTGGGCTTCACTTTCAAGGGAGAAAAAGAAAGAGGGGTGAACCTGCTCCAATCAGCGGCAATGCTACTGGCCGAAGACCTCGCTGTTGCAAGCTGATCGAGGCTTGGTCAGTTCAGGTGCAGAATGAGAGATGAGAGGAATTGGTTGAAGGTGAGAGAGAGATGGGAAAGAAATGGCCGGAGGTGAGAGGGAAATGGGAGCATTGGGCGACATGTGGGAGAAAGACCAAGATTGTTTCTTTTTCTTTTTAACCAGAAACAGCAACAAGTTGAGGTTGCCGGGTCATGTAGGCCTCGCCGTAGTTTTATGTAAAATTCACCTCGACCACTAGGCATAACACCTCATATTAGGCCCAGAGTGTAAAAAAACACCTCTGCTAGTGTTTTAAGTGGACCATACAATTGGAGACGGGGCAATGCTCACCTTCCAAACTATTTCCCTTTCCTTGGTACATGTGAATAGTGGATGGGCTTGATATTTAAGTTCCAGGCCTATGTTTTGGTGTGATATCTAATGGTTGGAATTGATTAAATATAATCATCATAGTAGGCCTTGTAAATATCAAAGGTAGGCGTCTCTCTCCCAACTGTTTTCATTTATAATCATCTAAGCATTTAAATAAGATGCATTGTAAATCGTGACTATTTGATTTGTCATTTGAGTAATCTTGGAGGAATTTCTACTCAATTGGCCACTCATGATTCAAAATCGATAACCATAAAGTGATGCAAGTAGTTGTGAGAAAGTTGGAGCATAGGATGTCGCATTGGAGCCTAGTGGTAGATTGTGGCTCAAGTGTAGCAGCATTACCTCGGCTAGGCTGCAGGAGCTTGAGTCGTTTGATCTATGTTCGGCATACCCTCATGGGACCATGCAAAAACATTGGCAAAGCATCGGAGGAGGGATACTAACTTGTCCTCTAATGGTGGCATTAGTGATGACCCAATTTGCACCGCTTTGGAGGGTTCAGACTCGTCCAGAAGGATCGAGACAAGGTCTTCCATAGGTCGGCCACGTGTTTGAGTATCCTCTCATGGGTCCAACAGCTCGATCATCATTGTTTCGCAAGGAATTCTCAAAGCCGTGGCATAACACTGTCAAGCATCCTGTTGGTCGCCCTTGACAATCCCACACTGTGTTCAGTAGGGAATTTTATAGCGAGGTGGTAGGTCGATACCGCCGCTCGGAGAAGGTACAATGATGGTCGACCAAGGATAACGTTGTAGACGGATGATCGGTCAACTACCAAGAAGTCGACCATCACGGTGTCTGATTTTTGTCGTTCCCAGCTGTAAGTGGAAGCTAAATAGCCCCTTCATGCATGACCTAACCTCCAGAGAATCCGATTAGGAGAGTTTTTACAGCTCGAAGTGAAGCTCGTCCAATACCCATCTTATTGAAGGCCTGCAAGAAAAGTACGTCCGTCGATGACCCTGTGTCAACGAGGATTCGGAAGACCTTCCAATTAACTATAGTAACGATGATCACCAATGCATCATTGTGAGGGTGGTGAACGCCTCGGGCATCTTCATCGGTGAAAGTCACACTGTACCTTTCCAATTTTCTCTCTTTTAATGGTCAGACAAGGACCATGACTTCTGCTTCTGGGCATCCGATGCTCCTTACATGGTTCTTTCAGGCATTGTTCGAATCACCCCCGCCCTTATGGCCTCTAAATATGGTTCGGATCTCCCCGGTCAGTTGGTTATCGATCGGTTGTTCCTTGGCGGCAGCGGTTCGGCTTCCCCCTTGTTCTATACGTTCGCTGAGGTGACCTTCTCGGATAAGCCTCTCGATTTTCTGTTTGAGTTGGTAACAGTTGCTCGTATTGTGTCCGTGATCTCGATGAAAATGGCAGTACTTATTCTTGCTTCTTCAGCCGGGATTGCCTCCTAGCTTGTTCGGCCATTGAACGAAAAGTTCGTCTTTAATCTCCATCAGGACTTGCCCCCTAGGTTTGTTCAGCAGGGTCTAATTACTGAACTTGTTATCAGGCCGCTTGCTCGACCTACAATCATCACGAGAGCGATCATCCTTTTGCTTCTTACTCATGTTGGTCAAGTCGGGTTCTTTTTTCGCCTGCTACTTAGCCGCGGGGCCTTTGTTTTGGACAACATCTCGTAAGATCCGGGACTCTTCGGCATTAGCATACTTCTGCGATTGGTTTAGGAACTCCGCCAATGTGGTAGGAGGATTCTTATCCAGAGAGGAGGAACGATTTATTTCTCAACCCAGTCATGATGGCATTCAACGCAGTTTCATCCGAGTGTTTCTGCAGTTGTAGCACTTCCAGATTGAAGCACTTAATATAATCTTTTAGTAGTTCGCCGTCTTTCTGAACTATGTTCATTAGATGGGCCGGTGCTTTTACTCTCTTTTTCCCTCCGATGAAATTAGTGATGAAGGCCTCACTAAGTTCGGAAAATGTTTTAATGGACCTTGGTTTTAGCTGTTTAAACTAAAGTCTAGCAGCGTCGGCTAGAGTTAATGAGAAAGCTTGGCACATGACTAAGTCGGACGCATTATGGAGTTCAATGTAGGTCCTGAAAGAATCCATATGCTCTGTTGGGTCGATATTGCTAGTATAGGGAGCGATTTGAGGTAGCCAAAACCTGTCTGATAACCATGCCTGCATGATGCCGACCGTGAAGGGGGATTTCATCTCCTCCGGGGCAGTCGTGTTGCCTCAATAGGTCTGCTTCATATCATCGATCTGTCGCCACAAGCTTTGCAATTCGGTCTTACAAGGCTCTTCATTGTCGTCGGTGACCTTAACTGGGGCCTTGCTGCGCCTTCGTTGATTTATCTCGTGCTGCAGGTCAGAGGCAGGTAGCGGTACTGTCCCCGACATGTGAGATGGAATTGGCTCGGTAGGGGCAGGCTGAGGGTTCTGTTGAGAGGCAACGTGTATGACCGAGGGCTAAGGATGGTTAGTGCAAGGTCGAACGTAGCTCGAATGTCCCTCCCCTTGGTGATCGGGCTCATAGACGTGATGCGGCTACATATTTTCCATCATTTGCTTTAGATAGCCTAGGTCGGCTCTGATTTCTCTAACCTCTCTTTTAAGAGCGTCTTGTCGTTCGCCCTTGCCATGCCTTTGTTGGTCATGTCAGATCGATCCCGAAGTGGCCTGACATTGTGGGGAGCCATGGCGGCTCTCCCGTCGCTCAGGGCATTCGACGAGTTGCGTGGCCTGGACGGGCATAGGTACAGTAGTGATCGGGATTGCTGGGGGGGGGGGGGACTGGGCTTTCTTCTTTCCTTTCGCCAATAAAAGTTGTATGTTTGCTGGTAGAACTAGAATGGCTTGACTGTGTCGATTTCCACAGATGACGCCAAACTGTTGATGCAATTTCCCGACAGACCCTTCGTGGCGTTTCTCCTTGAACCTGCACGGACAAAGGTAAGAGACAAAGGAGGCCCTAGTTTGTTCAGGGGACTCTCTGATGCCTAAGTCAGGCTCAAGGTCTTAGAAAGAGATCAGTCGGGTGTTTTCTTGGTTCTTGAGAACGTACCTTAAGATGGGAGGAACCCACCTATTTATAGGGTAGAGGGGATCCCGTTATGGAGGGGAATCTTGCCATATATCTTGGAAATCTATTACAATCCGGGATCTTCCCGAGATTGCAGGTTCTCTTGATTATAGGGATTTGATTTTATCTTCTGGAGATACTAGGAGAGATCTCCGAAGACCCTTTAAAGCTTGTAGCTTGGCTCTAGGTCTTATCTCGAAGCGGGTATCAAGTTTGAAATGATAAATATTGTTCTGTTTGATAGGTCAGCATTCACCATTTTCGACCGTCAGCTGAGCCAGAGGGATAGTATTTCCCTCGTTCTGATGCTGAACCTTCTCGACTTTACTAGGAGCATTTGTCTAGTTTGCAGCAATCTATGACCGGGCTATGGCTGATCTATGACCGTCCTTCAATTGATCTTCGATCGATTTATGGCCGATTTATAACCGAACTATGGTCAATTTGTGATCGTCCTATGACCGATTTATAGTCGACCTATGACCAATCTATAACTGAGCTATGGTCAATCTGTAATCGATCTGTGGCCGATCTATGGTCGATTCGTAATCGACATGTGGCTGGTCTGTAGGCGATCCATAACCGTCTTTTAGCCAACCTATGAATTAGGTCGGCTTTTCAACCACTTGTGTGGGCTTAGAAGCCTTTCGGGCATCTTGCATTTGCATTTTCCTTCTTGAAGGTCAGCCTACTTTTCGACGTAGGATCATTATTGGGCTCGGGTTTCATTGAGCCTATGCTGGTTTAATAGAGTTGGTCCATTCCATAAGCTGACTTTCGGACTTACGGATTTTTCCCCAACATGATCCATGATTTTTTTTCTAACAAATGGAGTGGCTTAGATTGTAGATTGGACTTATTTATGTGCTAACAATATGAAATTTTTCTGATTTTTGTACACCCTTCAGAACTAACCCAAACCCCTAGCTGATCGATTGTATTGTACAAGTAACTTGACCGTTGGTTCTAACTAACATGTGGGGGCATGGTTCGGTACTACAGACCGTTGGATTCTTTTGATTATTATGTTCAAAACAACTCTAGATTGAATGTTGTAATCACTTGTTTATAAAAGGTAATCTTATAGGACAAGCTGATTTCCTCAAGACCTGTGCCAGGGAGGACCAGTGGGGCCCGCCCTAACATATATGTTTTATGGACAACGTCTATCTATTTTTTGGGTCATTTTAGGACATGAACCCGAAAATAAGGTGGATCCAAAGCTCAAGTGGACCACACCACGGACAACAAGGGAAATTAAAAGCCTATTGCCGAAAGCTTTTTAGGGGCTACAGAAGTTTTAGATCAAGCATATATTATTGTTTTCATTACCTTAGGAGTAAATAAACATCACGGAGGACCCAAGAAGGTTTCAATGGTGGGTCGATTGGACGGATGGTACTTTTAGGGGCTTTGTGGGGTCCACAATTATGTCTATAGTTTATCGATGCCGTTCATCCATTTTGAAAGATCATTTTAGAGCATGAGTCCAAAAGTGAGGCAGATATAAGACTAAATTGGACCACGTCACAGGAACACTTTGGATTGAAAGTTTATTGTTGCAAAATCTTTAGAGACTACATAAGTTTTGGATCAGTCTGATATTTATATTTCCCTTTCTCTAGGTTTATTTGACCTTATGAACAGGTTGGATGGAAAATAAACATCATGGTGGGCCGTAGAAAATTTTCATTGGTAGGAGTTCAATCCCAACTGCTTCCTACGGTGTGGTTCACTTGAGCTTCGATTTTCCTCCTCTTTGGCATCATGACTTAAAATGATCTTTAAAAATAGATGTATGGTGTGGATAAAATATACGCATTATAGTGGGCTCCATAAAGGCCCTAATAGGACCGTCCGTCTCTGGCTACGTCCTGGTGGCAAGCAGTACTCAATCGGCGTCCAGTGTAGGGTCGAAGGTTGCAGGCAATCCGCGTCCCAACTTAACTTCGTCGCAGTCAATCCGCGTCCCACTGCCGCATGGGTCCCACCTGGTGCATCCACGTTCCACAGCCAAGTGGCCTTAATGGGTGCATCCGCGTCCCTGACCCAGCTTCTTCGTAGGCAATCTGTGTCTCGGTTTACTTTACATTAGATGCCTCCTCTGTAACATCATATACGTAGGATCCTTGCTCTTACTCCTCCGATGGTAAACTCTCAGGAGTTTCAACACTCGGTCAAGGGTTCGAGTATCCATAGGTGGTGAAATCCCACTACGCCGTGAGTGTATGGGGGCGTGTGTAAAAAATTTTAAAAAAAAACATATACGCATTGGGAGCGTACCTTGACCCGAAATGGATTGGCTACTCACCCCACCACCAGCCAATGGCTACCATGATGTATGTGTTTCATCTACTCTGTCTATCTATTTTTCCAGATCATTTTATCGTATGCAACCAAAAATAAGCTATATCCCAATCTCAAGTGGACCACAGTACAGGAAACAATGTTAAATGAATGTTGACCGTTAAAACTTTTTGGGGGCCATAAAAGTTTTAGATCAAGCTGATCTTTGTTTTTTTCCATTCATCTGGGTCTGTATAACCTAATCAACAGATTGGATGTCAAATAAACAGTATAGTAGGCCTTAGGAGGATTTTAATGGTGGATATACAATCACTATTGTTTTCATGTGGTGTGGTCCACCTGAGATTTATATCCCTCTCATATTTTAGATAGAGCCCTAAAATGGTCTGTAAAAATGGATGAAACACATATATCATGGTGGGGCCCACAGAGCACCGACCACAAACCATCGGGCTGGTGGCATGGGGAGTAGCGCGGCAGGGGGAGTAGCCAATCCGTCTCCACCGTGACCTAGCTTCGGTGGGTCCCTCTCGCAAGTGAGTGTACCATGATATTGTTCATGATCATCAGAATTAAAATATATGGTAATTCCAATCATTCAATTTGAACCATTAACAAGGTCTGGAATATAGTTCTTGAGGGTTACTAATAAAATTGACACTAGGTGAAGCACGCTATAGTTTTCCCCACTTACACAGCCATTTGTTTTCTAAACCGTAGATGTAATGGATATGATTTCCTGATAAAAGGATTACTTTAAACTAGTAAGCAATCCACTAACAAATAGATGGCTCGGATTGTTGACTAGACTTATTTCTCTGTGAACTATTTGAACCGCCCATTTTATAATGTACTAATTGGATGCCTGGAATTATCTGATCTTTCCTTGGTATACCATACCGGGGACATGGATTGCATCTTACCCTGCTCGTCTCTAGCCACAAATGTACAAATTTGTGTGGGGCCACCATGCTTTATCTGTCTATCTAAGCTGTCCATACCATTTCTTTGATCATTTTAAGGAAAGACCCTAAAAATGAGGTAGATCAAGCACTCACGAGGATGACACTAAATAGTAAGCTTGGGTTACATTAAATGCAAGAGTCATGTATGGTGTGACCTACTTGAGCATTGGATTTGCCTTATTTTTAGGGTCATACTTTAAAACGATCAGAGAAAAGGGATGAAAGGCGTAGCTAAATAGATACATGTGCGAATCTATTAAGAGAACTTATATATGGACTTCGTGCTCGGTTTCCCATAAATACAACACGGTATGGATTCAGTATTCATGGTGGTAGATCGTTTCTTAAAGATAGTGCACTTTATTCCAACTATCAATGCAACACATGTGGCAAACTTATTCCGGGGTTCCTATAATCATTACTTTTGACCGTGACACAAAGTTTATTAGCCACTTCTGGTGAACTTTGTGGAGTCGGTTCGGTACACAACTTCAATTCAGCAGTGTCTATCACTCACAGATCGATGGGCAAACTAAAGTTGTGAATCGCATATTGAGAAACCTCCTTCAATGTATTTTGGGTGACAAACCGAAGCACTGGGATTTAGTCTTATCTCAAGCGGAATTTACATTCAATAACATAGTGAATCGCTCGATGGGGAAGTCCCCATTCCATATTGTTGTGGTCGAGTGTTTTGCCACACACTTGACTTGATCGCTTTGCCCAAACTTATGGGCATGAGTATTGCAACAGAACGTATGGTGGATTGAATTGTGGGCATTCATGCATATGTGTAAGCCAAGTTACATGCTTCAAACGACAAGTACATGGAGCAAGCCAACAAGCATTGGCGACAAAAGGTGTTCGAGGTGGGCAACTATATTATGGTCCACTACGTAAGGAGAGATTTCCGACCGGAACCTACAACAAGTTTTAAAAAAAATAAGAAGATAGGGCTAGTACTGATGCTCCAAAAGATCAATGGCAACACTTACGTTGTTAATCTTCCAGATGACATGGAGATTTCACATGCTTTCAACGTCGCAAACCTGATCGTGTATTATGAACCGAAGCAGGACGAGTTCTTTTGAAGTGGAGGGGATTGATGTAGAGTAGGTCGCGGACAATTTCATGTCCGAGATAGACCAGAGAAGGCCCGATCAGATGCGAAAGTGATCAGGACCGTCAGAACCCTAAAATAAGTGTATCTTGCTAATCAGAATGAGTTATTCAATGTACCATATATGATTTTTGGGGTAGGAAAATCTACTTTAGCCACTTAACCCTATTATGGCGGGTTTCCCATACCGAATTTACAAGATTCCATAAGTTGACCGTCGAAAGTCGACTTTAATTTCGTTTTTAGTATTTATAGTAAGTTTTAGTTCGATCATTACTCTTGATCAAAATCTCAACTGGCCCATATATACCATAAGAAATAGTGTTGATCAAACTCCTATCATTAAAAGAATAAAAATTGGGGGCATGATGAAGTTTTGAAGCAAGCTGATATTTGTGTTTTCCGATCATCCAGATCAATCTAATCAATAGATTAGATGGCAGATAAATTAACATTAACAAAGTTCCTAAGAAGTTTTTAAAGGTGGGTCACTCCTTGTTTCCTATGGTGTTGTCAACCTGAGATTTGGATATATTGCCCTAAAATGAGCTGAAAAATGAATGGCCGCCCTGAATAAAACAAGTACATCATGGCCACGGAGCTTTTCTAATACTGACCCGGGCATTGGAGGGTGTTCACTCCCCAAGTGTAGGGTTGTGAGGTAGTAATAAACTCGGTAAGACCGAGGTCGAATCCACAGGGACTGAAACTTGTACGTAATCTGAAACTAAGTAGAACTAGAACTAGACTAAGATGAAATCTAAATCAAATATAATTTGAGGAATAATAGTGAAATATTTATTTAAAACTTTTTAAAGTATTCAAGGAGGGGAAACTAGGGATTCAAAGGATCTACTTGTAGAGATCAGGGAGATCTTATGCCTGCATCAAAAGCTCAACTGACTTATTTGATATAGTTTTAAAGAGATGAAAGGTATGAAAGGTATGTGAATTAGGATGGATTCCATCACCAAACCATGCCCAAGAGGCAAAGCAAACAACAGAATTAAACTAATTACCAACCAATCAACATGCTATAAGGGTTAGGAAAAGGGTACCATCATCCGACAATGCCCAGGAGACGATGGTGAACAACAAGGCTTCCTGACGTCATAACATAAAAGAAAAAAAGAACATGCTCAAAGCTATCGCAGATCTATTGTAATTTCAGTTACAACGAACCATTAAAAATTGAAAGTATTCCCTTAAAATCACACCAGAATCAACATCAATTCAGTCTTAAACAAAAGGCACAAGCAACAGGTCCTCCCATCACGCTACAAGCTTCACCTCTTAGCCTTAGCTAAGAGGTTTAGCCACTCATAATCATGATTAGGCTAATCACAATAATAAAATTAAACCAAAGAACGAAAAAGAAAAGAAAAAAAACCAACTCTTTCTCCTGCCTAGCCTCCACGACCTCTGTCCAAGCTCCCCAGCTATCAGCCGCTGCCCTCCTTAGATCTTCCTTCTCTTCTGTTTTTATAGGTAGCAGGGAGGAGTGAATGGGAGCTCGAGATCATGCTGGAGTCGGAGAACCAACTCTCTTTACGCAGCACCATGTGCAACTCTGTTTACGCAATCACAAAGGCGTGGAGAAAATCACCCACTTTCCGTGCTGATCAGTAAGCAATCCTTCATGTTTGGGTCAGATTATTTGTCCCTACAAGATGAACGGAGCAGATTTTCTATCACCTTGAAGACAAGGGCCCACAACGATCCGCAGGCACGGAGATCCAACCGTAATGCGAATCGCGCAACAGAATCCGCGGGATTTGCGGTGCAGATAGAATTTCATCCCTGATAATACGAACGGTGAAAGTGGCCCTCTACCGGTCGGTTTTTTGTTCTGATCACAATGGACGGAATGGATCGTCCTGAGAAATCTTGCGGGTGGCCCATCCGGATCGTCTGCAAGCTCTGCTGCGAAACAGAGCTCGCGCAGATGTTGCGCTGGTGATTGATGGGACCCACAGTCTCTGATGTTTGAGAAATCCACACCGTCCATCAGCTTAGTCTCAAAAAACAATTTTAATATGGTCGGTTTTGGATTGCTTCTGATGTGGTCCACTTGATTTTTTCATTCTGCCGTCTAACCATCGTTTAACGTTTGGGCCCTTGCAGAAGCTTGCATGGTGGAAAAAATCCACATGGCTATGGTCTTAGCCATTCTAGAAATAGAATGGACGGATCAGATCATTACCCCGGGCGTCGAGTGGGGCCCACTGGCCAAAACCGCAGTCGCCTGGTGAGGACGCTGGAGCGTTTTCTTTTTATTTATTTATTTATTTATTTTTTTTTTTGAAAAGTTATCGGTCAGTGTAACGCTGACCGATTGAGATGGCTGTGGTGCACGGCGAGTGCGTGCACATTGTGCACATGCACTCTCCTGGGTGGGATCCACTGTAATGTTCGTGAGAAATCAGTTCCATCTATTTGATGTGTTACGCGTTTAAAGGCGTTGATACCAAACTTGAAGCATATCCAGATCTCAGGTGGGCCCCGAATCAAGATTTTGCAGGCTGATATGTCAGTTTAGCTACTTCCACAGGGATCCGGGAGCTGAAATTCGACGTGTACGGTTCATTTATGGTCCTCAGGTTATGTATGAAGTTTCGAGCCAAATGGATGATGGGAACCTTGTGATTTTGCATTCTGGCTGACTTTCAGGCCACTTGAGCTTCAGTTCCTTAGTTTTCTTGGATTTCTGGCGTTCAAATTCGTCGATCTTGGTCCCCTGGAGTCTGTCCCTTGCCTTGGTAGCTTCAAAGCGTCAAATCCACACTTTTAGAGCTCTTTTACAATCAAAGCTTCTAAATTCAACCTGCAGCATAAACACGATTAAGTCAGCCTTTAAACAATATTATGTCCATAAATCCAAGCAGTAATTAGGGTTTGATATGCAATATTTGACCCTCAACAGAGGGGTCACTACCGAAGTCAGATTCCATTTTTAATGTCATTTTAGGTTATGATGCAAAAAAAAAAAAAAAAAAAAAGGCAAATGTGGACCACACTGTGGGTATTAAATTCTTACCGTTGAAAACTTCATGGAGCCATAGAAGTTTTAGATCATGCTGATATTTGTGTTTTCCCTCATACAGTTCTATTTTTGAGCTCATGACCTAAAATCTTATGAAAAAATGGATTAATGATGTGGATAAAATCTGATCTCATATAAACATTTAGAAAACAATTAGGTCTATGAGCAACGTATCTCTTTTTCTTGGTAAACAAGTCATGGGTATTCTTAATCATAATATTAAGATGTTTGGTTAGATTATTGTGTGATGAATTAACAATTGTTACTTCTGGCATATGTTCGGAAGAGATTGAAATAGCACGTTACTTACCCCTCCAACTCCAAAATCCTAATTCAAATAGACGGGATTGTGTCCCATTCATTTTTTTATTTATTTTTTTTGTTTTTTAGGTCTGACCGTGATGTATGTATCTTATCTACACTGTCCATCTATTTTATGTATATAATCTACACCGTCCATTCATTTTACTAGCTCAATTAAGGGTATAATCCTAAAAATAAAACCAATTCTAAGCTCCACTTGACCACACCCATATATCATGGTGGGGCCCACGGAACACCGACCATCAGCCACCGGGCTGGTGGCAGGGGGAGTAGCCAATCCGTTTCCCTCGGGAATACCCACAAAATGTAATGCTAACACGATTCGTGGCATGTTGGGTGGATCTGATCTCGTATAAACAGTTAAAAAACAATTAGGTCTGTGAGCAACGTATCTCTTTTTCTTGGTTAACGAGTCATGAGTGTTCTTATAATATTAACATGTTTGGATTAGATTATTGTGTGTTGAATTAACAATTGTTACTACTCACATGCGTTTGGAAGAGACTGAAATAGCACCTTACTTACCCCTCCAACTCCAAAATCCCAATTAAGATAGACAGGATTATGTACCATTCAATTTTTTGGGTCTGAACGTGATGTATGTATCTGATCTACACCGTCCATCTGTTTTACTAGATCAATTAAGATCATGAGCCTAAAAAAGAAGCCAACTATAAGCTCCACTTGACCACACCACTAAAAACAAGGTATATAATAATATTCGCCATTGAGAGCTAAAACAAGGCTTCCAGCTCATTGGGAATCTTAGGGCTGTCAACGGGCCAGGCCTGGGGGGTAGGTCTGGCCCTGATTTTTAAGTGTTTCAGGCAGAGCTGTCTGGTTGCCACTGTTCAAAATTCTAACTTTCAAGTCCGAACTCAACCCGTTGACACCCCAAATTGGGAAGTGTGTTTGTCATTTAACTTTTTCAAAAAGCCATATTGACACAAATACCAGCTTCAACCAAAACTTACCTTCCTTTGATAAGTTTTCAACAGTGTTCAATTACTCCGGTTTTTTGTGGTGTGGTCCACTTACACCCTTGATCCACCGTTGTTATTTTGTTTTTTTTTGTTATTTTGTTTTTTTTTTCTTGTAACATCATGCCCTAAAATAATCAGTCTTAAGCCAGCTATTTTAGTGCTTGGGTCATAAGGCGTTTGGTTCTATTCAAGTTTAATATAACCGTGGCACGCCTGACATATATATACTCACAAACCGACAGCTAGCATGAATGCATCAAGTTAAAATTTTAAATGTTCCATGAGTCATGAGATTCCATTTTGTCTAGTATCTTTAAAATAAAAATAAAAATAAAAATAAATAGCCCGGCCACATTTCATGGATACCAATGTTATATGCACATCTTTCTCCTTTGGTGGGTCCTTTGCATTTTATCACCTTTACTAGCATTGCCACTACAACAAAAAGGCCTTTGACAGCAGTCAAAAGTGCTGGCAAAATCTTCCCTCGGCAAGCATCAGGAAATTGATACGTTGGTAAATATTTTACCGGCGCTAATCACCCTTTACTGGCTTCTCTTTTTACCCCATTTTCCAGCCCAAGGTGACTTTTTCCTTTACTTCTTCAGTATAAGTTCAGAAGTCTTGCCTCGCCTTCAACCTATACGCCCTGCACTCTCCGATCAACTTCCCAAAAAAAAAAAAACCTCTCCGCTCCAACAATATTTGGCCATGGGCTGCACCTGATCAATGTCATTCATTGGAGGAGAAAACAAATGAAAATCAATAATAAAAACAGTCAGTTGAAAGATCCAATACAAAATAATAGAATGTAAAGAGCAAAAGAGAAATGCAGCATTGATTCCTGAGGAGAGAGATGTCAACCATCATAATACTAACATGGCAAATTAAAGAATCAAGATAATAGCAGTTTGTTGGGTGCCTTGCACAAAACCTTAGGATCTAGCCCTCCAGAACAAACCAGAATTATGGATAATAAAGCAATGAAATAAATCAAAGCATTGATCACACACCACACAAGAGATTTTTACGTGGAAAACCCTCAAAGAGGTAAAAACCACGGGACCTCGTCCAGATCAACAATCCACTATGAAGTAGAACATTACAACCTTCTTCACTCACGCAGGAGTGGATAAACAATAAGAGAAATAGAGAAAATCGAGAGATCTAACCGATTACGAGGACATAGAAGCGCTGAGATATAGATTGCACAGTAGATAACTTCCACGAGCAAAACCTCCCTTCTATAAGCTTCCTCTCTCTCTTCCTCTCTCTCTCTCTCTCACCTTTTGATAGCCCTAAACCCTTTAGAAAATCTATTGTAAAGCTTTATGAAACCCTCTTGTTGTGCCTAGAAAAACCCTATAGGCAATCCCGTTTATAGTTTAGGAAACTTCCTTTTCGCATCCCGGTTGCGAAAGGACTCAAATCCACAGTTTCGTACAAAATCGCGGAACAAACTGCGTAACCTTCGGCTAGTTTAACTGAGTCTTCGACTGGTCATAGGACCCCTTCGACCAGTTGAGCCTTCCCTTCGACCAGTTGTAGCTACAGTAAAAAATAGCAAAAAAACTCGCTGGACTTTGAGTCGTGTCACGACTCGAACCTTCGACTGGTCGACCACCAACCTTCGACCGGTCGAGCAGGGCTCACGACCGGTCGAAGATGGGTCAAAAAAATCCATCAAATCTCCCCCTTTTTGACCCAGGAGGGATCCACATTCTTCAAGCCAGTCAGGTTTTTACAAACCTCAAACTTGCTCTTAAGCAAAGCCTTGGTCATCATGTCTGACCCATTATCGTCCGTGTGGACCTTTTCAAGCTGTAACACCTTTTGTTCCAAAGTATCCCTGATCCAGTGATACCGAATCTCTATGTGCTTCAACTTGGAATGCTGACTTAGATTCTTACTCAAGTGTATAGCACTCTGACTATCGCAATAGACCACGTGCTTCTCCTGCTTTAGCTTAAGTTCATGTAGGAACATCTTCATCCAAAGCATCTCTTTACATGCCTCTGTGACTGCAATGTACTCGGCCTCTGTCATCGACAATGCTACGACCTTCTGTGGCTTGCTCTGCTAAGAAACCGCTCCCCCTGAAAACGTGAACATGAACCCCGATGTAGACTTCCTGGAGTCTATGTCGCCTCCCATATCTACATCTGTGTAGCCCTCTAACACAGGTTTACCGTCACCATAGCATAGGCTCAGCCTGGATGAGCCTCTTAGATATCGTAGTATCCATTTCACCGTTACCCAATACTCTTTTCCAGGATTGACAAGATACCGACTGACAACACCAACCGCATACGCTATGTCTGGGCGTGTACACACCATAGCATACATCAAACTTCCTACCGCTGACGCGTAGGGTATCTTCTGCATCTCTTCCACCTCTGCCTTCGTCTTGGGACACTGCCTGTCGCTTAATCTGAAGTGACCATCTAGTGGAGTACTGACTGGCTTCGCTGCATTTATATTGAACCGCTCTAGGACTTTCTCAATACCGCTCTTGTGACAGCCAAAGCTTCCTGCTGCTTCTGTCACGGGTTATCTCCATTGCTAGGACCTGTCTAGCCGGGCCCAAGTCTTTCATCGCAAAAGACTTGCCCAACTCCTGTTTCAGCCTGTCGATCTTCTTGATGTCTTTTCCTATGATGAGCATGTCATCAACGTATAATAGCAGAACTAAGAAATCACCATCTGAGAACTTGCGAGTGAACACACAGTGGTCTGACTCCGTCCTGTCATACCCATGTTTCAACATAAACGAGTCAAACTTCTTATACCATTGCCGTGGAGCCTGTTTCAGCCCATACAAGCTCTTCCTCAGCCTACACACCATATGCTCCTTGCCCTTGACTTCGAACCCCTCTAGTTGGTGCATGTAGATCTCTTCTTCCAGGTCACCATGGAGAAAGGCAGTTTTAACATCTAACTGCTCTATCTCCAGATCCATGCTAGCCGCCAACCCAAGCAACACCCGTATGGATGTCATCTTCACCACTGGTGAGAATATCTCCTCGAAGTCTATGCCTTTCATCTGACCAAACCCTTTTACTACAAGTCTAGCCTTGAACCTCGTCTGTGAATTCTTCTGCTCAATCTTCTTTCTGAACACCCACTTGTTGCTCAAAGCTTTCTTGCCCTTAGGCAATTTCACCATATCATAAGTGTGGTTCTTATGCAAGGATTTCATCTCCTCTTGCATAGCTTTCAACCACTCCCCCTTATGCTCGTCGGCTAGGGCCTCATAATAATCTTCTGCCTCTCCCCCATCAGTCAGCATAATGTACTCATGTGGCGAGTACCTCTTGGATGACTGTCTATCCCTAAATGACCT
The DNA here is from genome assembly GCA_021015155.1 of Magnolia officinalis. Classification (NCBI taxonomy): domain Eukaryota; kingdom Viridiplantae; phylum Streptophyta; class Magnoliopsida; order Magnoliales; family Magnoliaceae; genus Magnolia; species Magnolia officinalis. The sequence goes on along the minus strand of JAJHSJ010000009.1, from coordinate 74,588,052 downwards.
CCTCTGAAGAAACTCTCTCGTCCTCTGTACCTTGCTGTACTCCCTCGTCATCAGGCACCACGGGAGGAGTAACTGGATCCATGTCCTCTAGCTCACCTGAATTAGGCTGGTTCTTCTCTGGCTTACCAATGTCTTCTGTACACTGATCTTCAAAGAAAACCATATCTCTGCTCCTGACGAGCTTCCTCTCGGTTGGATCAATCTGTAACCGAATTTTTCATCACCATACCCTAAGAACACACACTGCCTGATCTTCATATAGAGCTTGGACCTCTCGTCCTTTGGTACGTGAACGGATGTCCTGCATCTAAACACCCTGAGATGACTGTACGATGGATCCTGTCCAGTCCACACCTTCTCAAGTACTTCTCCATTCAATGGGGCTGATGAAGACCTGTTTATCAAAAACACCGCCGTGTGCATTGATTCTCCCCAGAACGTCTTGGACAATTTCGCATGGGATAACATACATCTGATTCTCTCAACAATGGTGCGATTCATTCGCTCAGCTACACCATTATACTGGGGGGCCTTAGGAACCGTCTGTTCATGCCTTATACCCAGGGACTTGCAGTACTCGTGAAAGTCGCCAATGTATTCACCACCATTGTCAGTGCGGATGCACTTCAATGATCTACCTGTCTCTCTCTCGACCATAGCATGAAATAATTTAAACACACTAAAGACCTTGTCCTTGGATTTCAAAGCATAAGCCCAAACCCTCCTAGATGCATCATCTATAAAAGTAACAAAATACAATGCCCCACCCAAGGTTTTTGTCCTCATAGGACCACAAACATCAAAATAAATCAAATCTAATGCATGCACTTTATTAACATGAGAAGCAGTTTTAACGAATGAAACTCTATGCTGTTTCCCTGATAAACAATCAAGACAGGTTTTGAAAGGTGTACCTGTCATGTGTGGAAGGAACCGCTTCTTTGCTAGTACCTGAAGCCCTTTTTCACTCATGTGTCCTAGACGCCCGTGCCACATGTCAATAGCTGAATCTTCCGCTGCATTCAACCCACCCTTGCACATACTGACACTTGCCTTGTAAAGGGTGCAACACTTCTTTCCTCTGGCCACGATCAACGAACCCTTGATGAGCTTCCATCGCCCACCAGCAAACTGACTTTCATAGTCATCATCATCCAACCTTCCTGTCAACATCAAGTTGAGGCAAAGGTCTGGGATATGTCTCACATCCCTGAGAACTAATGTGCAGCCCACATCGGTCTTCACACAAATATCACCGACTCCCATGATTTTTGATACGCCGGAATTTTCCATCTTCACAGTCCCATAGTCACTTGACTTATAGCTTGTGAAGGAGTCCATGCGTGGAGTCGCATGAAAAGAGGCTCCCGAGTCTGTCACCTGGTCGGTGTCCTGACTCATAGCCGTGAGACATACATCATGATCTACTGAAAGAATAACTATCATATCGCCATCTGAAGCGACTGCAGTGGAATCTGATTCATTTTCCTTCCCTTTTCCTTTCTTGTCGTTCTTCTTACCACGACATTCATCCTTGTAGTGGCCCTTCTTGCCACAATTCCAACAATCAACATCTTTTCTGTTATTCGACTTGCCTCTTGATTTATCTTGGGCCTTCCCACCCTTCCTGTTCTTTCCTTTCCCCCGTTCCTGTGTCACAAGAGCCTCTTACTGAGTAGACCCCTGAGACTTCCTCCTTGTCTCTTCATTGAAGAGATAACTGGTTACCTGTTCCATGGATATCTTTCCGTCTGGCGCGGAGTTACTTAGAGACACCACCAATGTCTCCCAACTGTCAGGCAATGAACTAAGCAATAGTAAAGCCTGCAATTCATCATCTAGGACCATCTTCATAGAGGTGAGTTGGTTCACTATATTGCTGACCTCATTCATGTGCTCGGTCACAGAACCACCATCCTTGAATTTGAGATTCACAAGTCGCCTTATCAGAAAAATCTTATTACCGGCTGTCTTCCTCTCATACAACCCTTGTAATTTCAGCCATAAGCTAGCTGCTGAGGTTTCTGTAGACACATGGTGGAACACAGAATCATCCAACCATTGTCTAATAAACCCCACCGCCTTTCGATCCATCTTCTTCTAATCATCATTAGTAATATCCTTAGATTTTACTGATATGCCTAAAATTGGAGAATATAAGTCTTTGTAATAAAGCAGGTCCTCCATCTTAGCCTTCCATATGTTCCAGTTAGAACCATTGCGGCTGATCATCCTTGATGAGCCACCTTCCATAATTCAAACCGATCCTACCCGTTCAATAAACTTAGCTCTGATACCACTTTGTTGGGGGCACAAAACCTTAGGATCTAGCCCTCCAGAACAAACCAGAATTATGGATAATAAAGCAATGAAATAAATCAAGGATCAATCACACACCACACAAGAGATTTTTACGTGGAAAACCCTCAAAGAGGTAAAAACCACGGGACCTCGTCCAGATCAACAATCCACTATGAAGTAGAACGTTACGACCTTCTTCACTCACGCAGAAGTGGATAAACAATAAGAGAAATAGAGAAAATGGAGATCTAACCGATTACGAGGACATAGAAGTGCTGAGATATAGATTGCACAGTAGATAACCTTCACGAGCAAAACCTCCCTTCTATAAGCTTCCTCTCTCTCTTCCTCTCTCTCTCTCTCTCACCTTTTGATAGCCCTAAACCCTTTAGAAAATCCCTTGTAAAGCTTTAGGAAACCCTCTTGTTGTGCCTAGAAAAACCCTAGGCAACCCCATTTATAGTTTAGGAAACTTCCTTTTCACATCCCGGTTGCGAAAGGACTCAAATCCGCAGTTTCGCGCAAAATTGCGGAACAAACTACGTAACCTTCAACTAGTCTAGCCAAGTCTTCGACTGGTCATAGGACCCCTTCGACTAGTCGAGCCATCCCTTTGACCAGTTGTAGCTACAATAAAAAATAGCAAAAAAAACTCGCTGGACTTTGAGTCGTGTCACGACTCGAACCTTCGACTGGTCGACTACTAGCCTTCGACCGGTCGAGAAGGGCTCACGACCGGTCGAAGATGGGTCAAAAAAACCCATCACAGTTAACGAGAGTAGCGAGCCAGAAATACCATATATGCATATACAAAACTTATAATAGAGTTAACCTGAGATATCTACGCAAGTAGACTCTGGACAACACTTGGACATGATTCACATATTTAGAGATGAATCTTCAATTGAAACATAAGAACACCATTTTATTTGGTTCAACAAAGAAAATTCAAAGCCGGTTCCTTACCATGATTACAAGAGGCCAAGAGCACGGTAGGAGTGGAAGTAACGGAATAATGGTATTGTACCAAAACTGAGAGAGGCTAAAGCTGCAAGTAGATTCGATTGAAGAAATGACTGAGTAGATGGGACCTGATCCAAGTCAGAGCCAGGTTTGGTCTACATTTCAGGATCCTGATTCAGGCACTGGGACTAAAAAAAAAAAAAGGCGAAGCCATTTTTAGTTTTTAGATGGAAAAACCATTCTCATAAGGAAAGGGGAATGATGAGGTCCACAAGGCCATCAGTGAGAAACAATCATGTTTCAAGGACTTAAAGTGACTAAGAATATTACTCCAAAAAACCTAATTAAAATAGATGGGATTGTGTACCCTTCAATGTTTTGGGTCTGAACGTAATGTATTATGTGTTAAATTAACAATTATTATTTGTCACATGTGTTTGGACGAGATTGAAACAGCACCTTACTTAGCCCTCCAACTCCAAAAACCTAATTAAAATAGATGAGATTGTGTACCATTCAATTTTTTGGGTCTCAATGTAATGTATTATGTGTTAAATTAACAATTATTATTTGTCACAAGCATTTGGAAGAGATTGAAACAGCACCTTACTTACCCCTCCAACTCCAAAAACCTTATTAAAATAGATGGGATTGTGTACCATTCAATTTTTTGGGTCTCAACGTAATGTATTATGTGTTAAATTAACAATTATTATTTGTCACAAGCGTTTGGAAGAGATTGAAACAGCGCCTTACTTACCCCTCCAACTCCAAGAACCTAATTAAAATAGATGAGATTGTGTACCATTCAATTTTTTGGGTCTGAAAGTAATGTATTATATTATATGTTAAATTAACAATTATTATTTGTCACATGCGCTTGGAAGAGATTGAAACAGCAACTTACTTACCCCTCCAACTCCAAAAACCGAATTAAAATAGATGGGATTGTGTGCCATTCAATTTTTTGGGTCTGAACGTATGTATCTAATCTACACCGTCCATCCATTTTACTAGCTCAATTAAGGTCATGAGCCTAAAAAAGAAGCCAATTATAAGCTCCACTTGACCACACCACTAAAAACAAGGTAATTAATAATTTTCACAGTTGAAAGCTAAAACAAGGCTTCCAGCTCAATGGGAATCTTAGGGCTGTCAACGGGCTGGGGATGGGATAGATCTCGGCCCAGATTTTGAACTTTCAAGCGGGGCTGTCTGGTTGCCCATATTCAAAATTCTAATTTCCGGGTCCCAACTCAACCCATTGCACTCCTAATTGGGATGTGTATTTGTCACCTAGCTTTTTCAGAAAGTCATATGGACACAAATACCAGCTTCCACCAAAACTTTTATGCATTTGATCAGTTTTCAACACTGATCAATTCCTCCTTTTTCTTGTGTTGTGGTCCACTTACACTCTTGATCCACCGTTGTTTTTTGTGCTTATGAAGGGGTTGGATGAGTAGATAGTCACCATGGTGTGAACTCTCTTGGCAGTGCACATCTAAGTGGGGCCCACTAGTGTGAATGCATCAAGTTGATTTTTAAGTGCTCCGTTGGATACGAGATTCCATCTGTCTCATCTCTTTGGAAAAAAAGAGCATTGGATGCTCCTTCAATCACATCAATATATATAGAAATCCTTCTCCTTTCGTAGTCCTTACTCCTTACATTTTATATCCTTTTGCAGGCCACTCTCCCATGGGAGTGTGCACCATGATATGTTCATGATTGTCATGTAATTGGGATATTTGGAGATTCCAATCGATCAATCTGAACCGTTGCAAGATCTGGAACATAATTTTTTAAGGGCTACTATTAAAATTGGCACTGAGCAGATGAATGAAGCATTCCATAAGTTTTATTTCCCTTAGATAGCCTTTTTTTAAAAAAAAAAAAAAAAAAGCTGTTGATGGAAATGGAACGGATGGGATTGCCTGATAAAAGAAGTACTGTAAAACAATATGTGATCCATGATATCTTCTAACAAATGGAATGGCTTAAATTGTAGATTGGACTTATTTCTGTGTTAACAATATGAAATTTTCTGATTTTTGTACGCCTTTCGGAACAAATCCAAACCCCTGGCTGATCGATTGTATTGTACAAATAACCTGACCGTTGGTTCTAACATGTGGGGCCATGGTTTGCTACTGCAGACCGTTGGATTCTTTTGATTATTCTGTTCAAAATAACTCTAGATTGAATGTTGTAATCACTTGTTTAATCTTTTAGGACAAGTGGGGATTGACTGGAGACCTGTGCCCAAGGAATACCCAACTATGTGGGCCTGCCTTGATGTATATGTTTTATCCACAACGTCCATCTGTTTTTCTAGATCATTTTTGGGACATGAACCCAAAAATAAGGTGGATCCAAAGCTCAAGTGGACCACACCATAGAAAACAGGGGAGATTAAACGGCTATTGCTGAAAACTTCTTAAGGGCCACAGAAGTTTTGGATCAATCACGTATTATTGTTTTCCATCCACTTGCGTTGTTGTTACCTTAGGAGCAAATAAACAACACACAGGACTCAGAAAGGCATCAATGGTGGGTGGATTGGACCGACCGTACTTTCAGGGGCTCTGTGGGGCCCAACATTATGTATATATATTCTATCCATGCCGTTCATCCATTTTGAAAGATCATTTTAGGGCATGAACTCCAAATAGGAGGCAGATATAAGGCTCAATTGGACCACAACACAGGAACAGTTTGGATTGAAAGCTTAATTACCGTTGCAAAATTCTTGGGTGCCATTGAAGTTTTGGGTCAGTGATATTTATATTTTCCCTTTCTCCATGTCTATTTGACGCTATGAACAGATTGAAGAGAAACTAAACATCATGGTGGGCCTTAATTAGAAAGTTTTCAACAGTAGGAGGCTTTCTATGGTGTGGTTCAGTTGAGCTTTCGATCTACAACTTTTTTGGATATCATGACTGAAAATGATCTGTCAAAATAAATGAATGGCATGGATAAAATATATGCATTACGGTGGGGCCTACAAATCCCCTGACAGGACCGTCCGTCTCTAGCTACGTCCTGATGCAGGTAGTACTCAATCCGCGTCTCCTGTAGGTTCGCATGCAATCCGCGTCGCACTACCGTGTGGGTCCCATGTTCAAAATTCTAACTTTCAAGTCCGAACTCAACCCGTTGACACCCCAAATTGGGAAGTGTGTTTGTCATTTAACTTTTTCAAAAAGCCATATTGACACAAATACCAGCTTCAACCAAAACTTACCTTCCTTTGATAAGTTTTCAACAGTGTTCAATTACTCCGGTTTTTTGTGGTGTGGTCCACTTACACCCTTGATCCACCGTTGTTATTTTGTTTTTTTTTGTTATTTTGTTTTTTTTTTCTTGTAACATCATGCCCTAAAATAATCAGTCTTAAGCCAGCTATTTTAGTGCTTGGGTCATAAGGCGTTTGGTTCTATTCAAGTTTAATATAACCGTGGCACGCCTGACATATATATACTCACAAACCGACAGCTAGCGTGAATGCATCAAGTTAAAATTTTAAATGTTCCATGAGTCATGAGATTCCATTTTGTCTAGTATCTTTAAAATAAAAATAAAAATAAAAATAAATAGCCCGGCCACATTTCATGGATACCAATGTTATATGCACATCTTTCTCCTTTGGTGGGTCCTTTGCATTTTATCACCTTTACTAGCATTGCCACTACAACAAAAAGGCCTTTGACAGCAGTCAAAAGTGCTGGCAAAATCTTCCCTCGGCAAGCATCAGGAAATTGATACGTTGGTAAATATTTTACCGGCGCTAATCACCCTTTACTGGCTTCTCTTTTTACCCCATTTTCCAGCCCAAGGTGACTTTTTCCTTTACTTCTTCAGTATAAGTTCAGAAGTCTTGCCTCGCCTTCAACCTATACGCCCTGCACTCTCCGATCAACTTCCCAAAAAAAAAAAAAACACCTCTCCGCTCCAACAATATTTGGCCATGGGCTGCACCTGATCAATGTCATTCATTGGAGGAGAAAACAAATGAAAATCAATAATAAAAATGGTCAGATGAGAGATCCAATACAAAATAATAGAATGTAAAGAGTAAAAGAGAAATGCAGCATTGATTGGTGAGGAGAGAGCTGTCAACCATCATAATACTAACATGGCAAATTAAAGAATCAAGATAATAGCAGTTAACAAGAGTAGCGAGCCAGAAATACCATATATGCGAATACAAAACTTATAATAGAGTTAACCTGAGATATCTACGTAAGTAGACTCTGGACAACACTTGGACATGATTCGCATATTTAGAGATGAATCTTCAATTGAAACATAAGAAAACAATTTGATTTCGGTCAACAAAGAAAATTCAAAGCCGCTTCCTTACCATGATTACAAGAGGCCAAGAGCACGGCAGGAGTGGAAGTAATGGAATAATGGTTGTACCAAAACTGAGAGAGGCTAAAGCTTTTTTTTTTTTTTTTTAATTTAAAAAAAAAATAATAAAATAAAATAAAATAAAGTGGGCTCATGCCACAAATATCTGAGTAGATGGGACCTGATCCAAGGCAGAACCAGGTTTAGTCTACATTTCAGGATCCTGATTCAGGTACTGGGACTAAAAAAAAAAACTGCCATTTTTTATTTTTAGAGGGAAAAACCATTCTCATGAGGAAAGTTGGTGAAATGATGAGGTCCACAAGGCCATCAGTGAGAAACAATCATGTTTCAAGGACTTAAAGTGACTAAGAATATAGAAATGCCAAAAATAAAAACTAAGAAAGTAGAAATTGAAGCTAAACTCAAGGCATATGGGGACATCCAATAATCACGGTGGGATGCACCTTTTGGACGGTTTGGATACCATAAGCATACCATGTGGTCCCATTATGTGAATTTCGGAGTTGTGTGCATTTGTACATTATTTCTAGTGTTGTGGTCCACCTGATTATTGGATTGGTCTGATTTTTCTACTAGGCAGACAATATATAAGATGGGTTGGACGTTTTGTGCAGGTTGAATGTCATATACACACCAGTGTGGCACGCAACAGGCCGGTACCACTTGAGCACTCTGTACCCGAAAAGATATTCAATATTAGGGCTGTCAATGGACAAGCCTGGGGTTGTACTTGGCCAGATTTTGAACTGTTTTGGCTGGGCCTATTCAAGATTCTGAATTTATCAGGCCCAAGCCCAGTTCATCGACAACTCTTGTTCGAAATATCTCGGGAGTGTTTCCCCTATCGGATGGAAATGTCCACATCAATAACAGCTGACGCAAGGATGAACGTGATGAGGATAACTACTTCGAATCCACGGAGCTTCTCTGGATTCCTCACAGAGACTTCTCGAATCCACGAGGAAAGAAAGCAGGAAATAGAAATAAATTCTAATAAATTCGAACTTGATTAATTAATGACTAAAAATGAGTTCACAACCCTTTAAATAGTGGTACCAAGCAATGGGAAAGAAATCAGAATCAAACTACAACTAAAACTCCTAGAATCCGCGACTTACTATAAACAGTAAACTTACTATTTATAGACGGTCGTGATGTCTACTTGTGCGCAAGGTTTTCGGCCAAAAATAGTAAGTGTCCTATTTGGCTTCACCAAACCGTTCTCCTAATTATTCTAAGCTCTTTTCACATTGGACGCAACTCCTAAAGCCCGACGGATGAAGAGTTATAATCAAACTAAAACTTACTATTTATAGTAAAAACGAAATTAAAGCAGGGAAACGACTGTCGATCCAGGGGTTTTTCATAATTCTGGGCGTCATAACCTGGTGTAGATAAGTTGGTTGGCTAAAGTAGCTCGTTCTACCCCAAAATCATATATTTTACGTTAGGTAACTCATTCCAAATTGCGAGATACGCCCGATCTAAGGTCCGACGGTTCGGATCACTTCTGTCGTCGACCGGGCCTTTTCTGATCCATCTTGGCCATGAAACTGTCTGCGACCCGCTCTACATCAATCCCCTCCACTTCAAAAGAACTCATCCTCGAGTTCTCATCCTGCGCTGGTTCATGATACTCGGTCAGGTCCGCGACGTTGAAAGTCCTTGAGATCGCCATGTCATCTGGAAGATCAACAACATACGTGTTGTCATTGATCTTTCGAATGATTGGGACGGGTCCAATCTTCTTATTTTTCAACTTGTTGTACGTCCCGGTCAGAAATCTCTCTTTGTGTAGATGGACCATAACGCGGTCGCCCACCTCGAACACTTTTTGTCGCCGGTACTTGTCCGCTTGTTCCTTATACTTCTCGTTCGAGGCATGTAGCTTGGTCCGCACTTCCGCATGGATGCCCATGATCTTGTCTGCCATATGTTCTGCGGTAATGCTCGTGCCTGGGTGCTTGGGCAGAGGGACCAAGTCAAGCATGTGGCGAGGCACTCGTCCATAGATAATCTGGAACGGTGATTTCCCTGTCGAGCGGTTCACCATGTTGTTGAATGCAAACTCTGATTGAGACAAGGTCAAATCCCACTGCTTCAGTTTTTCTCCTGAAATATAGCGAATGAGGTTTCCCAACGTGCGATTCACAACTTCGGTCTGCCCATCAGTCTGTGGGTGGTAAGCACTGTTGAATTGAAGTCGTGTATCGAATCGAGTCCACAAAGTCCGTCAAAAGTGGCTAATGAACTTCATGTCACGATCAGAAGTGATGGCCTTGGGGACCCCGTGTAGTCGTACGACCTCACTGAAGAATAAATTCGCCACGTGTGTTGCATCGAGGGTCTTCTTGCATGGGATAAAATGTGTCATCTTGGAGAAACGATCTACCACCACGAACACTGAATCCATACCGCGTTGTGTTCGTGGGAGACCAAGCACGATGTCCATTGATAAATCCTCCCAAGGACCGTCGGGCACAGGTAACATGGTGTAGAGGCCCGTATTCTGAGATTGCCCCTTGGAGGTCTGACAAACATGACAACGTTGTACGGCTTTTCCTTCATCACGTACTAATTGTGGTCAGTAATACCGCTCTTCCACAAGAGCTCGAGTCTTGTCTCTCCCAAGGTGTCCACCGAGGCCACCTCCATGTAGCTCCTGAATAATCTGCTCCCTCAGAGAACTTTGGGGGATGCACAATCGATTCCCTTGAAGAGAAAATCATCTTGTATATGAAGGTCACCCTTCTTAGCACTTCACCCAAGAATCTTTGAAGTCCTCATCCTCGACATACAGCTCCTTGAGACAATCGAAGCCGACCACCTTGTTGCTCATCGTAACAAGTAGTGATGCACGACGGCTAAGTGCATCAGCCATGTAACATCTCGGATTTTTGCCAACCTGGAATTAGACGTCCTTATGTAATGAGTCGCTCCTAACACCTTATTAACTTGTCAGAACCCAATCCCATAATCTGAAATCGCTTGTTAACCCTTTTCCTTCACAAATCCCACCCTTCACCACCTTGTTCTTTCAATTTCTCTAAGTACTTTCACCTTAGACACTATCTTAAACTAGCTAAGTATTATAACTTGGATCACCTTATATACAAACCACAGAGGCCTAGGTACCACCTCAGACAGAAATCTTATAGGACTAAATCCTTTAGAAATGAGACAAAGTGACTAAGTGTTAAACTAAATTAGCTACGAAATCCGTTTGATCCACTTTAAATACGATTTGCAAGACCCAAAACTTGTAGAATCATTGACGCTAGGTTACCCTAAAATCTAGGATCAATCTCATTACTCGGCTGCTCTCGGGAGCATCTCGAAACTCCATATCAGATCTGGACCGCACGTCAGAAGTCCGATTAACACGAAGTTAAGGAATTAGGACCGCCTTTCTGGGCTTGACAACCATCTCGAAAATCAAATCCAGATAGTGTCCCAGCGCTATTCGCTTGAGCTCGGAGCGGGGAGTGTGAGAAATGTGAAAATAATTCTAAATTAAATTCAAAATAAATAAATCTGGCACATGTCACTTACGGGTCAATATTAAGCAACCAGACCGTCAGAATCAGACCAAATTACACCATCGGATCAGGGATATTTCCCCAAACATATCCATGTACTCGGAATCTACGATCGAGATCCACTGACCGTTGAATTGAAACTGGTCTGCCACGCGTGATCTGAGAAGCCGACCGGAACGAAAACTTAACTCCACCTAAATCCAGGGTCTGTGAGCTTAAGTCCGACCTTTGGCTCAAGAGGGGCCGTCAGAAGTGCTCCGTTGAGATGGAACAGCCTTACTTTGGCTATAACCTAAGTATACCTTGACCTAGAGTCTATTTTGGAGAGTTTTGGGGCTATATAAGAACCTTAGAACCCTCTCTCATTTAGCCATACGAATTTGAGAAAAATCCTAGAAGAGAAGAGAGAAAAGAGAGAGAAAGTGTGAGAGTTGTGGGAGAATCTCCCTGCCACTCTTCCTTGCTGCTATACGTGTTCAACCACCTTGTTGTAATCGCTTTCCCGGTGATTCCGGCTCCGTTTCTAGGTAAAAAACCCTAACCCTAATCTGTTTTGGGGTTTTGACAATTGTATGTTATGAAATAACTAACCTAAAGCATGATATAGGTTGTCAAATTACCGTATACGAAGACTTAGCAAATCTATCGAGTTCTTCACGATTCTACGACAAAAGGTGCGGACTTTAGGTGTATAGGTTATGGTTTTCAACACTTTCAATGTCAGATAATGATAGATTCATTATCTGCATGCAATTGCACATGTACAAAGTATTGTCTGTTTTCCGTTTCGATTAAATACGAAAAATATGGAATTTTGTACGTGTATTCTAGGTATTTGTAGAAAGTACCGTATACGTATAAATTTTGAAAATGTCCTTTTTGTGTCTTTCTTACTATGATTCTTTTAAATATGATTGAACGCATTTTGCAGACATCCCCTAGAAAAGGCCGAAGTTAGGGGCCAACGATATAGCTCGAATCAAGGAACTGAGGGCGCTAAGTCTGGAAGATTGGTCCTGAAAGAATCTTCTTTAGCCAGAGCGTCTTCTTCTCTCGGGCCTAGATTCTGCCGTGACAGGTATCCTATTTGCTCTGACGCGTCTCTCCTCGGTTTTACCTAACCCTCTTCCTTGTTTGATACAAATATGGTTGAAGCTCGGCCCCTTCTGAAACCAGCATCGAAGATGAAGGCTCCTCCGAGGTCAGTGCTTCTGTCGGAGCCTCGGCCTTCAAAGAAGGCGAAGACGGCTCCAAAGGTTAAGGAGTCATCCGCCCCAGTCGCCCCTGCTCCGATCATCCTGACCGTCGTCGTACCTTCTAACCCCGAAGAAAGGACAGAAGACGCGAACGCACTTCCTGTCGAGTCCCAGGTGGCTTTTGAGCCAGGACCCGTTGCAGAGCGGGTCTCGAAACTGAGAGAGGAGCATAGAGGGGAGGCTTCAGGAGGGGGGACGACTCAACAGGAGCCTTCGCCCTTCCAGCAGATCGTATCGGGGATGGTCCCTTGGGCCATCGCTCATGGGAGCGAGAGAGATTTTGCTAGTCAATACAATGCCCCTTTGCTACAAACTCTCGGTCATGCGACGAAGATACTCCTTGAGGTAATGTTTGTGATCTCTCTTTTTGTTTGTGATTTCTTATATTGGTGACTTAGTCTAGCTTCACGTTCTCTTTTTGTAGTTGGCCCCTTGTTTGGTTAAGGCCTGCTCGGACCTAATTGTGACTCAAAAGCAGGCAGTTGAGGCGGAAGCAAAAGTCGAGGCTGCCTTGATTCGAGCTGGAGTTTTGTCGAGTGACTTAGGACTCGTAAGAAGGCCGCCGATGACTCCAAAGCCGAATGTGCTCGCGTGGTCTTGCTACTAATTACAGAGGCTCAAGAAGAGAGTCAGCGAATCCGTCAGGCTCATGCCTCTTGCGCGGATAAGCTGGCTCAGACCAAAGCTGAGGTTGAGGCGGCTATTCAGGGGGTCATCAACGAGGCCAAGGAGGCCACAGTTGCCAAGGATTGGGCCATACAGGCCTTTCTCGAATTTCAAGAGTTTGAGGAAGAGAGAGATCGCTTGTATCAGAGTGGGTACACAACCTGTATTCACATGATGAAGTAATCTTTTTTCGACCTTGATCTTTCGGGATTCGATGAAGGTGCCTCTGGATCCGAGGGACCGGAGGCCAAGGCTGCTGGGTCTGCTGATGCTGCAACTGGTATCGAGGTCGAACCTGAGGCAGCTCCAGAGGTTGCTCCAAGTGGTGGTAGCTCCTGATGAACCCGAGCTGGATTTTTGGCAATCACACCAGCATTACAAGCACTTTGAATTTTGGCACTCACACTAGCACTCAGTTTTGGCACTCACACCAGTGCTTCAAGCACACCTATCTTCAGGGTTGACTCGAGAACATTTGCAACCGAGAGAGGATTCCTTATGTTGAAGCCGACTGTTTTCGCCTTTATTTTTGTTACTTCCTCAATGTAATGCTATCGTAGAACTTGGTGTAACTCGATGTAAAACACTTGGGGGTGATAAATTAATATACTTGGTTTTATTCAACTGACTCAGTTTACATACTTTTTATTTTTTAATCTTTCCAAACACTTCGTTAGGTCGACCTAGGGGTAGTAGATTTTCAGATGCTCGGCATTCCACGGATGAGGTAGCATTTGTCCAGTCAGGTCCTCCAATCGGTACGTTCCCGGTCGGATGATGCTTGAGACAACATAGGGCTCTTCCCAATTGGGTCCCAATGTGCCCACGCCAACTTCCTTGGTATTGAGGAATGTTTTTCGGAGAACCATGTCCCCGACTCGAAATCGCCTGACCTTGACTCGGGCATTGTAGAACCGAGCTACTTGTTGCTGCCGAGCCATCATTCGTAGTCGAGATCTTTCCTTTTGTTCTTCCATAAGATCGAGTCTGAAGGCCAAGAGTTCTTCATTATCTTCTTCATTAAACGTACTAACTCGGGCTGAAGGCAACCCGATTTCAACTGGTGGAACGGCTTCCGAGCCATAAGCAAGGGAGAAAGGAGTTTCTCCCGTAGTGGTTCGAACCGTGGTTTGGTATGCTCACAGTATCTTCAGAAGTTCTTCAGCTCATGCTCCTTTGGCTCGGTCAAGCTTGGTTCGGAGATGCTGTTTGATGATCTTATTGACTGCCTCAACTTGTCCATTTGTTTGAGGATGATGGGGCAACGAATACACATTTCTGATCCCGAGATTGTCGCACATCTCTCGATAGCTCCTATTGTCGAACTGTTTTCCATTGTCGAAATAATAGTCCGGGGTATCCCGAAACGACAGACAATATTTTTCCATACAAAGTCCGTGATCTTCTGTTCGGTTCTCTTCGCCAATGACTTTGCCTCGACCCACTTTGTGAAGTAGTCCACTACTACGACAGCAAACTTGGTCTGCCCTTTTCCCATAAGGAATAGTCCAATGATGTCGATTCCCCATTGTGCGAAGGGCCAAGGACCGGTCATAGGAGTTAGCTCCTCTGGGGGTTGCCTCGGGATAGCCGTGAACCGTTGACATTTGTCGCATTTCTGGACGAGCTTACGAGCATCGTGCTGGATGGTTGGCCAATAGTATCCCTGACGTAAGACCTTGTGTGCGAGTGATCGTCCTCCTAAATGGTTTCCACAGATCCATTTGTGGATTTCTCGTAGCACGTAGTTGGCTTCATTGGGGTTTAACCATCATAGTAAGGGAGCATTGTAACCCTTTTTATATAATGTCTCATCGAGTATGGTGTAACGGGAGGCTCGGATCTTCAATCATCAAGCCTCGGTACGATTGTCGGGTAACTCACCATTGCCGAGATATCGGACTATCGGGTCGAGCCAGGTAGATTCTGAATCGATTGTGTGTAGAGTCGAGCCAACTGGTTCATTGATACTCGGCTTGATGACATACTAGATTGGAACGGACCTGGGTATGTCGTCTTCGTCAGCAGAGGCGAGTCTTGCTAACAGGTCGGCTTTGGCATTCTCTGTCCGAGGGATCTGGGTGATGACACAAAGCTGAAAACCGCCGATCAGTTTTTTAGCTTTCTTCATGTATGCTTTCAGCTGCTCTTCTCGTGTCTGATACACACTGGTAACCTGATTGACGACCAATTGTGAATCGCTGAAGACGTTGAGATAAGTAACACCAAAACTGGCTGCGAGTCGAAGGCCGAGCAATAAAGCTTCATATTCCGCTGTATTGTTCGAGGCTTGAAATCCAAGTCTTAAGGCATACTGCATGTAGGTTTGATCGGGAGTTTTCAAGACGACCCCAGCCCCGCTTACCTTAGAGTTGGAGGAACCATCGACATACAACTTCTAGGGGATTGGGTCGGGCGTTGACTCGGGAGAAGCTGTCATCGATTCCTCAATAGCCCCGGTAGCATGTTCGGACATTGGATCGGCTTGTGGTGTTACTTCAACAATGAAGTTAGCCACAGCTTGCCCTTGATTGCTACTCTCGGCTTGTATTCAAAAGACAAAGGCCACTTATATTTAAGGGTGGGCCTGACCTATCTGAGGCTGAAGTGTGGAACAAACAGATTTATAAGATCTTCACAGTTATGAGGTGCGATGAATACCAAAAAGTAAAATTGACTATTTACATGCTAGAAGGAGAGGTAGACCATTGGTGGGATTCAATCGTTATGATGAACACGATAGTTGAAGCTTAAACTTGGACCCAGTTTTACAAGAAATTTGATGATAAATACTTTCCTTTATACAGGCAAAATCAAAAGATATGAGAATTCATGAAATTAGAGCAAGGTGACATAACAGTGCGCCAGTATGATGCTAAGTTCACGGAGCTATCGCGATTTGTAACTTTTCTGGTGTCTGATGAAACCCGTAAGGCATAGAAATTTGAGGAACGTTTGAGAGCCTCCATTTGTAGCCAATTAGCCTCTTTCATACAGAAGACCTATGCAGAAGTGGTGGTGCGTGCCTTAGCAGTAGAGAAAGACATCAACAAATATTGGAAGAATCATGATCAAAAGAAGGACGTAAAGAGCAGTGCTAGAACTGCTACACAGATGTCGCCAGCCCAGCAAAATGCAGCTAAGAGGCAGAGAACAACACCGACATCGATGGCTAGACCGATGATAACACTTCATGCACCACGATTTTTGGGATTCTTTTATAATTGTGGACTCAAGGGCTACACTTCTCGTTTCTGTCCCGGACCACAACACACTCAATATTCACAAAGGTCGAGACTGTCACATCAGTCTTTCAAGCCTCCCCAGCAACATGCGCCGCCGCCTATTCCCAGCGACCTTTTCTACATCCTTCCACATCACAACTTACCTCGAGAACACCTCAACCATATTCACAGAGGCCGCTATAGTTGTACTCGAGGCCACCACAGCAGGACCTTCGTCGGTATATCAGAGACCACCTTAGCAATCACAGCCACAGGTTAGACCTCAGCAGTACCAGCAGTCAAGGTAGGGAGGTCAAGCGTCACGATGACAAGCCCAAGGCCGAGTCTACGCCCTAGTACGGTCGAAGGACGACATAGTGCAGTTGTACGAGAACTTGGTGCAACAACACAATGACTCAATTCAGAGTTATGATGTTCCATCATAGTTTGATGATGAAGCTACCCATACTTATGATGATGTCGCACCCCTGTATGAGGATTCAACACCACCAACAGATGACATTATACAGTCTAACATCCAGGCTACAACGATGTAGTCAAAGATACCATCATCATTTATTCATCCTTAGTTAGAGCGTTATTTGACTCTGGAGTATCGCATTCATTTATTTCTTACTGCCTTTTATGCTCGCTTGGGTTATCACCTACTCCATTAGATTTATAATAATAATAAAAAGTTAACGGTAGCAAATCTCCTTAGTAATTCAGTGGAAACAATCTATTAATCTGAACCATTCACAAGATCTGGAACATAAATTTTAAGGGCTACTATTAAAATTGACACTCCGTGGATGGTTGAAGCATTCCATAAGTTTTTCTTCTCTTACATAACCGTTTGTTTTTTAACTCATACATAGAAAATGGATTGGATTGCCTGATAAAAGGAGTGTTTCAAACAATAAGAGATCTATGATGGTTTCTAACAAATTAATGAATGACTTAGATTATTGATTGGATTTATTTACGTGTGAAAAAAATCCTGACCGCCCATTTTTAAGGTACTGGTTTGATGGGTAGCATCGGGAGCGGATTAGGTGAGACCCTGGACACACCCATAATGGTGCGGGACTTATTGTGGGCCCACCTTAATGTATTTATTCTCTATCCATACAGTCCAGCCGTTTTTTTAAAATTATTTTAATGTTAACCCAAAAACTAAAGCAGATCCAAAATTTCAGGTGGACCATACAATAGGAAACAGTGGCGAATGACCATTAATAGGCCACAAAAGTTTTTGAATTAAGCTGATATATATTTGTTTCTTCCCTTCATGTAGGTTTATGTGTCCTTACCAACAGATTAGATAACATATAAACGCTACAGAACATTAAGTTACAGTCTAAGAAGTATTTAATGGTATCACGTCTAATCACCACGGTTTCTTATAATATGGTTCACCTGATAATTGGATCTCCTTTATTTTTAGGATAATGCCCTAAAATGACCTAGAAAAATGGATGAACGGTGTGGATACAGAATAACTATATCAAGGTGTGCCCCACAGTAAGTGCCACAACGTATTGGGTGAGGCGGTGAGGGCGGTCCGTTCCACGAATTGTCATGTGTGATGTGTGTGATTTTTGGTTGGTAACCTCTGACATGCTTGTGAGAGCTAACCGGAAGACCGGCTGATCCATTGCACCGTCCAAGTGGCTCAATAGATGGTTCTAACATGTGGGGCCCATGGTTGGCAACTTCACACCGTTGGTTTGTTGAGTCATGTTATGGTTGGACCATGATCTAAAATCTGCAATTCTTAACCATCTATATATACATTTTCTTAACCATATGAACCATTGGCTTGTAATCGAAGGGTTGGGAATATTCAATTGGAGGATTTTTTTTCTTTGGTTTTTTTATTTATCACATGGTCAATGTTATGTGGACCCATCAGACCAATAGTCCGGTGGATGCGGATTGTGTACTTAGTAACTCAGTAAGATCAGTGTACTGAGTAAACTCAGTTGAGCCCATTGTGATTTATGTATTTTATCCACTCGGCACATTCATTTTAATATATAATTTTAAGTCTTTAGCCCAAAAATGAAGCATATTCAAAGCTCAAGTGAACCACACCACAGGAAACAGTCTCAATTGAATATCTACCGTTGAAAACTTCTTAGGGGATACAGAAGTTTTGGATCAATCCTATATTCATGTTTTTCCTTCATCTACGTCTGTGTGATCTTATGAACAGGTTGGATGACAAATTAACTTCAATGTGGGCCCTACAAAGGTTTCGACGGTATAAATCATGAATCTAACTTTTCCTGTAGTGTGGCATATATACTTGAGCTTTGGATATGATTCCATTTTGGTCTCAACCCCTAAAATGAGGTGGAGAAATGGATGGACGGTGTGGATAAACCACACACATTCAGGTGGGCCAACAGAGTTTACTCAGTACAATAAAAAGCGTAGCTGAGTAACTGAGTTGGCAATTCGATTTCTAGTCCGTCTTCCACTCAGATTAAAAGATCCGAGTCATCCAATCATTATACTTAGTTTGTAAGGACCATTTCCATTTTTCTTTTACCATCCGTTCTTCCAAAACCAAAGCTTCGGAAAATCTCTCTCTCTCTCTCTCTCTCTCTCTCTCTCTCTCTCTTCTTCCATATCTTCACTCCTTCCCATTTCCAATTTCTAAACCAATTTGAATTCAAATTCCTCCCTTCTCTCTCTGTTCCATATCTTCAAACTCCTTCCCATTTCCTATTTCTAAACCAATTTGAATTCAAAGTCCTCCCTTCTCTCTCTCTTCCATATCTTCAAACTCCTTCCCATTTCCTATTTCTAAACCAATTTTATTTCAAATTCCTCCCTTGTCTCTCTGTTCCATATCTTCAAACTCCTTCCCATTTGCTATTTCTAAACCAATTTGAATTCAAATTCCTCCCTTCTCTCTCTGTTCCATATCTTCAAACTCCTTCCCATTTCCTATATTTACACCTCTTTGAACTCAAATTCCTCCCTTCTTTCCATCACTACCAAAAACAGAAAACATGGTTGATGCACTGGTCTCGCTTGCCATAGAAAAATTGGCCAAAGTTGTTGAAGATGAGGTGGTTTTGTTGGTGGGTGTCACCGACGAGATCAAAAAGCTTTCCAGTACGTTCACCTTGATCCAAGATGTGCTTAAAGATGCCGAAACTCGGCGAGTGAAGGACGAAGCAGTGAAGAAGTGGTTGGAGAAGCTCAAAGACGTGGCCTATGATGTGGATGACATAGTAGATGAATGGATGACGGAAGCTCTCAAATCACAAGCACCTGATGAAGATGGTGTGTCCTGTTTCAGTAAGAAGAAGGTAAGAAGCTTCCGCTCGCCTGTTAACTGCTTCAATCATGTCGCGTTACGCCACAAAATTGGGAGTAGGATAAAGGAGGTGAGGGGTAGATTAGATGATATCGCCAAAGAGATGAGCCAATTTCATTTTATTACGATAAATAGTGGTGTGAGTGAGAGGGTGGATAGTGAAGTGAGGCGGGCCGAGATCAGAGAGCGAGAGACAGGATCCCTACTCGACCGACTGCAGTTTTTGGCAGAGAAGATGATAAAAATAGAGTCATAGACTTGTTACTGGGGGAGAGTAGTGGAGAGGTGAATGAGGTGCCCTTCGTCGTCATTTCTATCGTTGGAATGGGGGGGTTGGGGAAGACCACGCTTGCTCAGCTCGCATACAACGATGAGAAAGTCATGGGGCATTTCGAGATGAGAATGTGGGTATGTGTTTCTGAAGATTTCGATGTGAAACGAATTACGAAATCAATCATCCAATCTGCAACAGAGACTGATTGCGAGTCATTAGACTTGGATCAGTTGCAATGCCGCCTTCGTAAAATGTTGCATGCAAAGCGATTCTTGCTTGTGCTTGATGACATTTGGAGTGAAGATACTGAGAAGTGGGACAAACTTAAACTTCCCTTCCAAGATGGTGCACAAGGGAGCAGAATCATTGTAACAACTCGTAGTGAAAATGTTGCATTCGCGATGGGAAGGGGTCTCGTGCACAAATTGGCAGTCTTATCCGATGATGATTGCTGGTTAGTGTTCAGGCGTAAAGGCTTGAGCATCGGAGTGTCGAAGAGCGTTCGGAGTTGGAAGAGATTGGAAGGGAAATCATAAAGAAGTGTGGAGGGGTGCCTCTTGCAGCGAAGGCAATAGGGGGTGCCATGTGGTCAAGAAGGACGAGAAGGGAGTGGCAGCTCGTCTTGGAAAGCGACATATGGAATTCACAAGGCGTTTTACCAGCTTTGTTGCTCAGCTACCATGACTTGCCTCCTGATTTGAAGCAATGCTTTGCTTATTTCTCCATCTTCCCGAAAGATTGGGAGATCAAGAAGGATATGATAGTGAAGTTATGGTTGGCACAAGGTTTCATCCGCTCTGACAGAAGTGAAGATATGGAAGAAATTGGCAGTCTGTGTTTTGATGATTTACTAAGACGCTCGTTGCTTCAAGATGCAGAACTGGATGATGACAAGAACATTGTCAAGTGCAAGATGCATGATTTAGTTCATGATCTTGCGCAATCTGTTGCAGGTAGTGACTGTTCACTGGTCGATACGAGAGAGCAAGCCTTGCCGAACCTAATTAGCACTGTCCGCCATTCTCTTTTAGTTGTCAGTGATAATGATGGTGATGAAGTGGCTTCCATCTGGGCCACCTTGTATAAGGCTAAAAAGTTGCGGACATTGCTATGCAACTCAAGAATCTACATGGCTAGGGTGCCAAACAATTTATTTCATCATTTCAGACACCTTAGGGCATTGGACTTGAGTCACACTAGCATTCAGAAATTGGCTGGAACAGTAGGGAAATTGAAGCAGTTGAGATATCTTGATTTATCTGGGACAGACATAAAGGAGTTGCCGGAGGGGGTGGGAAAATTGAAGCAGTTGAGATATCTTGATTTATCTTGGACAAAGATAGAGGAGTTGCCGGAGGGGTTGAGTAATTGTGGAAATTTACAGACCTTGATACTCAATGAGTGTTGGAAGCTAAAAAAGCTTCCGAAAGGGTTGGGAAAAATGACTAACCTGCGACATGTAGAATTCGAATACTGTGAGCAGCTGGAGTACTTACCGCAGGGCATAGGGAGGCTAAGTAGGCTTCGGACGATAACAAAGTTGATTGTGGAGGGTGGCATCGAAGGATGTAAATGGGGAGAAGTGAAACAACTGATCAATCATCTTCATCTTCAAGGAAGACTCCAAATTATTGGGTTGGAAAAAGTCAAGAGCAGGGACGAAGCTAGGGAGGCAGAACTGTATAAGCAGCAGGATATTTATGATCTATCCTATGAGTACAGAGGTGATGAAGCGTTGGATGATGATGAGGTGAAGAGAATGGAGGACGTGCTTGAAATCCTGAAGCCCCATACAAACTTGAAAGAGCTGACAATATGGGGTTACAAAGGTTGGAAGCTTCCCAAGTGGATAGAGGATCCAGTGTTCTCCAATCTAGTCGAAGTGATGCTCTGGAATTGTGACAAGTGTAAACAATTGCCAGGTCTTGGTAAACTACCTTCCCTTAAATCCCTTTTTATTTATGGAATGAAAGAGGTGAGAAAGGTGGGTGGTGAGTTTAGTGGGGATGATAATAATGATGGAAGTGGTGGTGTCGTGTCATTCCCAAAGCTCGAGACCCTCATCTTCGAATACATGACAAATTGGGAGGAGTGGGAATTGAGAGGTGGAGATGGAGAGGTTATGCCATCTCTCCTCGAATTAGAAATATTTGAATGCCGAAAGCTGAAGGAGTTGCCAAGCAACCTTCCACCGCTCCTACAGAAGCTGACTTTAAGCATAGGTAATGATGGGTTGCCATCGGGTGGGCCCTTACCCATCCTCCCCAACCTTAACCATTTGGTGATTTGTTCGGAAAGAGATGAGGTGACATCGTTCCCTTGTGGTTGGTTGGGGCAACTCAAAGCCCTCCAAAATCTGGACATCAAGTATTGTTACAATTTGAGGTCTCTACCTGCAGAGGAGTTGCAACACCTCACCATGCTTCAACGATTGGAGATCTGGTACTGTCCACTCTTAGAAGAGCGCTACAGAGGAGGAGAAGATCGGGACAAGATTGCCCACATCCCCACTATCTACTTTATATTAAAGGCATTACGTACGGTGATGTGAGTCCAAGAAGATGAAATCGACGAACAGCTTTTCACTTGCTTCTTTCAAGGAATTTTGTTCATGTTCTGTGTAACTACTCTACTTTTTTTTTTTCGTTTATGTTTTCTTTTTTTTCCTTTTTTCTTTTTTCTGTTTCTTTTCTTCTTTTTATTTTATTTTTTTTAATTTTTTTTTATATGGATTTAGTTGTAATAATATGTAAATCAAAAGTTGTTTATCAGATGTTGATTGCCTTTTTTTTCTTCCACGTAGATGCACTGATCCAGCGTACGTTGTGGGTGAGACCCTGACCTCGGGGTTATATTGTGTCATCTGTTACGCCAAATCATTTTATCGCATGGGCCAAAGATCAACCATATACAAATTTCAGGTACATCACACCACAATAAACAGTGGTGGAAGATCATTATAAATATTTTTTTTATGGGCCACAAAAGTTTCGGAACAGGCAACTAGACAAGTTTGTAACGGTGGGAGTTCAATGACCACTCCTTATAGTCCATTTGAGACTTGTATCTACTTCATTTTTGAGTCCATGCCATAAAATGATATGGCAAAACGGATGGACGGAATGGATTGGATACACAACGTATACATATACATCCATTTATTTCGTACACATACAACAGCTTACAGCTTGGTTCAAGGGGTCACATACAGATGCAGGGTTCATTGAAAGCTTGGATTACATCAAAATCCTTCCAATAGTTGCATATGTAACATGTGTGTACTATTACTCTATTGGACACATAGCCCACTAATGATGTCCCAAAATAATTAGATTATCAATTGCATCACTATAATTAATTTAATACGATGATCAGTGCCGTCCAATATTGTCCATGTAAATCAACAGTTAAAAATCATGGGTTCGTCACTCAGATGTGATCTTGTGCTTGTGGTCCATCCGAGACTTGGAATTTCATCATTTTCGGGCAAAGTATATATTTCAGCGGGCTTATTACAACCATTGTGTCAAACGGTATATATAGATTCACTAATTAGAGATATTAAAGTTGATTTAGTAAATAAATTCAAACCCCAGTAAATACACCATGAATAACTACTTTTGGATTAAAGTTGATTTTGAATCCAGGGTGTCAAACACAACAAGAGGATTTCAAATCCAGGGGTTCAGAATCAACGCCTAGACCATTTGATGATCAGGCCTGAATTTCGTGATTGAGCCACCCGGGTAGTCGTGGGAATAGGAAGCTGATTGCGTCCGACCTTCATAAGACGTCCGACCAGCACTCCTGTGAGGCCCACCAAATTGGACAGTCGGGTGTCATTTGAGATAGAAAGCATAGGGAGGGAGGGAAGCATATCCAAGATTGAGATAGCCCGAGGAGTTGTCACAAATGTTATTTCATCAAACATTTAGAAAAGCAAATAGGCTTTTTCTAAAGAGATTGTTTCTGTCAGGCATTTCATCAAACATGCAACAGGCATCGTCGAGCTCGACCATTGGATGTATCTAGAGATCATGCAATTCCATGCAACGACATCAAACCCATCAATTTGCTTGAAGATGGAGACGTATGAATCTAGTATCAACTTGAGAAAAGAAAAAGATCTCCACTATAAAAATCGTAGGAATTGCACACAAAAACCGTAGGAAAAGAAGTCACGAAAATTACATTTTAAAAAAGCAAATTAATCTTCCAAACCATAGGAATTGTACATGAAACAAAGAGAAAATCCATAAAAATCAACAGACCTTGGAGTATCCATCTATATGAAAAGCTTTTCAAACTTGTGGAGAGATGCAGTTCACTAAAACTTGGTGGGTCGACTCAACATGGTTGAGTCGACTCGGTTCAATGAGATTCCAAGCCAGGTTTCACAGAAACTCGCTGGCCAGCATGACTCACTCATGACTTGACGAGTCGTGTCAATTTAGAAATTAGAACACAACTTCAGGTCCAACTAATGAACATCCACCCTCACTTCATTTAGAAATTAGAACACACAAACAGCTCACCAAAGCTACTTATTTCTTGTCCTTCAAGTACACAAAAGAATATAATATGCACCAGGCAAGAAAAATCTATCCAGGTTCACCAAGGCTACTATTTTCTAATTTTAGGGAAGAGCGAAAAATCAAACTTTAGTCCTTCGCATGTATTCCATTCTAATATATAAATTTGGTAAATGACACCTGGAACAAGAAAATGTCAAGATTCAATAGTAAAGAGACCACACTCTCAAGAGAAAAGAAATTTTCAGTTGCTGATAATAGATGAATCCATGATACCACACTCTGAACATAATGAGAAATAAAAGAACTAAGCCTTGTTTGATGATGATCACAAAGAAATAGAGGTGTCTGGAACTCACCCATTCGGTTCGGTCGAGTCGGATCGGACTGAGTCGAACGAGTTGAGTTAGCCGAATCGGGTCGTCCCGTGCCCACCTCTAGTACGGAGCTTGTACTAAGCTTAGCGTACAAGGCAATGTGTGTGGGACTCACCATGACGTGTGCATGACATCTAATCAGTCCATCATGTGGTCCCCATCATGTTCTCTTGGACACTAGAAATTATGATGATAGAGAACTTGGGTGGGCCGCACACAAGTAACTTTGGGATGGAAATTCCACCATCAAAGAGCTTCCATATTGCTTGTGGGGCCCAAAATATTTCATAAATGCCATCCAATGCATTCATAAGATGAGGTTTGGGCTCCATGAGGTTTTGATCAGTAGGGCAAGGGTTCCGTAGTAAGTACTGACCCCTCCGGTACCAGAGTTGGTGCTGGTCGGTGCTTAAAAAGTTCTGCGGGCCCACCATGATGTATGTGTTTTATCCACTCTGTCCATCCATTTTTACAGATCATTATAGGGCTTAAACCCAAAAATAAGACAGATCCAAATCTCAGTTAGACCACACCACATGAAACAGTGATGATTAAATGCCCACCATTTAAAACTTCCTGAGGCCAGTGGGCATTAGGAAGTTTTTAACGGTGGTAGACGTTCAATCACCCTATTTGGATAGTTCTTGAATCGCATTAAGCTCAGACAATAATGGGCCGAGCCAGGAGTTGAATGGATCAGGTCAGTAGGCCTTTGATAGCTCAAAAGCCGTGCTAGGCTCACATAGACCAAAATGAGAGACGGACATGATACGGAGAGCCATCTCTCTGCATGACATGTAGCAGGATTACGTCCAAACCAAATCTGCCAATATGCAGATCCCAAGCATGGATTTCAACGGCAATTTTATCACGTCATGCACGATGATGGAGCCCACCTAATGAACAGCCCAGATCTTGCAGGAAAGTGGGTGGATGGGCTCCGGGTCAGAGCGGATTGAGGCCTGTTTGTTTTGGCATGTCACAGGCCCGGTCTGGCTTGGACCTAGGTTTTACTGTGTGGGCCAGGCTTTGAAAGACATCAGCCAGGCCCGACCCAGGCCAGTAACAGCCATTTGACCGTGATGGGCCACCTTGTTTTGTAGACAAAACCAAGTCCATTGTGAAGTGGAGCAACCATCATGACCGTCAGTTTATTGGGCCCAGTTTGTGACCCTGATTTCTAAAGCACGATTGAACTGTCCACATCGCAGTAACACATGTGATTAGGACCACTTATTTGGTGGGCCACCGTGGCAATGAAGGTATGTATATGAAAAATATATCATTTTTCTCTTGATTTTGATGTTGCCTACAAAGGTATTTGATGAAATACATATAAAGAGTTGCTGCTGTTCTACATACAGTGGGAAATTGAAAGCGCACTCCATGTATTTGTGAAAATGTTGCACATGTTTGATTTTGACTTAAACTCGGCTCGAATTGGCCCGAGCTGCTGACCGAACCAGGCCAAGCTGGCCAGTTAGCCTCAAGGACCGAGCCAAGTTTGAGCTGAGGTCAGCTAGTGCCCTAGCCGAGCAGCTCGACTCGGTTCGACTCGTGTACACCTCCGATCACACATGAATTAATGACTCGCCAATGATTTTTAACTGTCTATTTAAATGACTAACATTTAGATGGCTCAAATCATTTTATGAGTGTCATTTTCATAATGTAACTGATAAACGAATTATTTTGGAATATGTCAATATGCAATATGCCATATGTACCGTGAATTAGTAGTAACGACAACACATGCTAAAATGTAACTTTTCATTTAGCATTATTAGTTCCATTGA
Organism: Magnolia officinalis; assembly: GCA_021015155.1. Classification (NCBI taxonomy): domain Eukaryota; kingdom Viridiplantae; phylum Streptophyta; class Magnoliopsida; order Magnoliales; family Magnoliaceae; genus Magnolia; species Magnolia officinalis. Next base: position 74,561,407 of record JAJHSJ010000009.1, on the reverse strand, counting down.
CCTTCATTTATAGTTGGGACCGCATAGAGAAAAAGGTGCATTTACATCCAATTGTCTCCGATGCTCTCTCGAATATAATGTGCCAAACGATACCTTCATAGGGATATGTATTTTATCTCTGTAGTGGTTCAAGATGCTGCACGAGTTGTAGCCAATTGAGGCGGCCCACATGCTAGCATGAGTTGTAGCCCATTGAGGCCTACACGCTAAGTGATCTGAAGATCGGGACCGTCTGATGAACTCCATGTTATGCAGGCCATAGAATAATCAAAGAAGATTTTAAATGGCTTTTGTTTAGTTCTAGATATCAACGGTTAGGATCGTTGTTGAACATTACCATGTGTGAATAACTTATTTATGATAATAAACGGTTCAGATAATCGGACCAAAGTGGCCCAAGTCGAACACACTAGTTTATTTGATATCCAATTGCGAAGCCTTTGGGAGGTTTCAACAGTGATCATCATTAACACGGCCGCTTCCTGTGGTGTGGCTCACTTGAGTCTTGGATCTGCCTCATTTTTAGGCTTATGTATTAAAATTGTTTTCCTTCATGTTGCCCACTTATTAACATACGGGCCTGATGTTTGGACCCCAAGCTTAAGTGTCTAATGGTTGGAAGATATGCCTGTAAGTAGTAAGGGTTGTTGTATCTCTCCTAATTTTCTCATTGGTATGGCTCACTTGAATTATGGGTCAGTCAGATTTTTTTATTTATTTATTTTTGTTATGGGCCTAAAGCAACATTACGCATCTTATGATCAGAGTGGATCTCACAAGCACATCAAGGTGGGCTCCTAAAAATAAAGGGTGGCATTCAATAAGAGATTTTAGTACATAGCACCACATTACTACACAAAGAAGTAATTATTTACTATGAATTTTGGGAAAGCGGGTGGGTAGCTCGAGTGGGCTCCACCTTGGTGTTAATGTGAGATCCACCCAGACATTAGGTGTGTCACACCATGTTAGGGCCATGGCCCAAAAATTAACGCCATACATGTTTCAAACAGACCACAGGTTGCATAGGGCATGCTCACACTCTCAACTGTTTCCTTGATAGTCCTATTGATTTTAACTCAAGCCTAGGTTTTAGTGGGGTGTCTAATGGTTGGAGTGGATTTTATATAATCATCATGGTAGGCAATGTAAATATCAAGCATATCCCCCCGCACATTTACCCTTTGTATGGCCCACCTGAATCAAGGGGCATTCTAATTTTTTCACCTTTTTTCCCGAGATAGTATTACACATCTAATGGCCAGGGTAGATCTCAGATAAATATCCCCATGGGCTTGATAAAAAAAAAAAAAAAAAAAAAAAAAAACAAGAGTGTGCCTTCCAGTAAAAAAGGTAAGGGTCCACCTGATTTTTTTACTCAGGCAGGTTAGGCTTACACCGCCCCCTGTTTCCAAGCTATGCTCAGGCTGGACTATTTTGGCATCACTGGTCTAGAACAAGTATGGATAGGGGTGTCAACAGGCCGGGTTAGTGCCAGGCCATGTGTTGTCCAATCTCGGCCCAAATTGTACAGCCCAAGCCCAAGCTCAGATGGGCCAAAATAGTCCAGCTTGAGCCCAGCCTGAAATGTTTAATACAGAGCCAGGACAAGAATGTTTATACAGAGCCCGACCCAGGCCTGAGCCCGAATGAAATTTTATAAATATACATTTTGGTGGGCCCCAAATATACCTCTGACATATTTCCTTTTGACATCTAATACACGCATTTAGTGGGCCTCACTTTCAAGGGAGAAAGAGAAAGAGGGGTGAACCTGCTCCAATCATCGACAATGCTTCTGGACGAAGACCTGGCTGTTGCAAGCTGATCAAGGCTTGGTCAGTTGAGGTGCAGAAAGAGAGATGGGCGGAATTGATTGAAGGTGAGAGAGAGATGGGAAAGAAAGGGCCAGAGGTGAGAGGGAAATGTGGGAGCATTGGGCAACATGTGGGAGAAAGACCAAGGTTGTTTCTTTTTCTTTTAACTAGAAACACCAACTAGTTGAGGTTGCCAGCTCAAGTACGCCCACCCTAGTTTTATGTAAAATCCACCTTAATCAACAGGTATGATACCTTATATTAGGTCCAGAGCACAAAAATTACCTTTGCCGGTGTTTCAAGTGGACCATACGATTGGAGACGGCATACGAGGCAATGCTCACCCTCCAAACTATTTCCCTTTCCCTGGTCCACTTGAATAATGAATGGGCCTGATATTTGAGCCCCACACCTATGTTTTTGTGTAATATCTAATGGATGGAGTGGATTAAATCACAGTTACCTTGTAAATATCAAGGGTAGGCATCTCCCAACTATTTTTCCTTGTCCATGCATTTAGACAAGATGCATTGTAAACTGTGACTGTTTTGATTTGTCATTTGTGAAACTAATGATTTGAATTCGTTAACCATACAAGTGATGCAGGTAGCTGTGAGAGAGTTAGAGCCTCGGATGTCACATTGGAGCCTGGCAGTAGATCATGGCTCGATTGTAGCAGCATTAGCTTGGCTAGGCTGTAGAAGCTTGAGCCGTTTGGTTTTCCTTTGCTTTAGGACTTTACCTTAATATTGATATCCCATACATTAGTTGAATTTTAGTTTGTATGGTCCTTTAGGGACCATTTCAATTCGTACATTTCAGGGTAGATGCTCATTTGCTTTATGATTTAGTTATTCATGCTTTTCTCTGATTTTTCACTATTTGAATCTGCATTCTGATTTATTTTCATATGAAATGAATGTAACCTTTGTGGGCATATGGGAAGTACACCCACGTGCAATTCTTCCAATTGTGACACCCAGGTTTGAGCATTGCATTCGAGCGTCGAAAATTTAGGACATTACATAAGAAATCATATGATGGAACGTGATCAAATCCATCAGCGCTCATGACCCCTTCTTCGGAAGTATCCCTATACCAACATTTTTTCATAAGCTATATATTTAGATTAATATATATATGTACAGACGTAATATTCTAGTATATTAGCTCATAAACTAACCCTTGCATTAAAGTGTTTAGTGTGGCATGCTAATCCGGAATATGATCTTACATGCATGTAGATATCTCTTTAGAGTCCAGTGGATGTGTTTTCACTATTCCATGAAGATGGAGAGCCCATAACAGGAATGTATGTCATATCTTATACTAGGATTAAAATGGGTAATGGTGATGGATAGAGTCTGCTGGATATGCTTCATTGTTCTACGAAGATGGTAAACCTATAGTAGGAAAGCGTGTTTTATTTTATACCGAAAATTTATATCATCAAATATCACATCATCTTTTTATATATAACACTATCATGATGATTCATGCACTTACATCATATATGGTAGTGATGGATGTATATTGGTGATGAGTTGATGGTTATATGATGGTGGAGAATGGATGGATGTTAGCACTTGTGTTGGAATATATTTGATGAGAAGAGGGCATGGGAAGGGGTAAAACCCATGCCCGGCTGGCCGTTTGGAGTCAGGCTTAGCTGCATGAAATCCCCCATCATCGAATCCGGGTCTAGGTGAGCATTCCAAACATGCGAGAGTCCCCGCTACCAAGGACGAATGGGGAAGAGGTGTGACAAGCCTACCTAGTGGCAGACTGAGTTGGGTGGATATAAATGTTGAGTGGTAACCCCAACTGCAAAGGTCATTAGTATGTGAATGAATGTGTCCCTCAATGGGTTGGTCCGAGTAAGAGGACCGAGATTCAATTGATTGCTACCATTGATTATACTATTGAGGACCGGAGCTCTGCACATAAGTCCATGATGTAGAGCAGGTCGTGGACACTTTCATGTCCAAGATGGATTAGAGAAGGCCCGATCGGAGGTGGAAGTCATCAAGACTGTTAGATCCTTAAAACAAGCATATCTTGCAAACTGGAACGAGTTACTCGACGTACCATATATGATTTTGGAATAAGATGAGCTACTTTAGCCAATCAACCTGGCTATTCCGGCTTGTGAGATTCCATTAGATCGACAGTTGAATTTCCTATTTATTTCTGTTTTTACTATTTTTAGTAAGTTTTGGTTTGATTGTAACTCTTCATCGATCCGTTGGGATTTAGAAGTTGTGTCCAACATGAAAAGCGCTTAGAAAAAATAGGAGAATAATGTGGTTAAGCCACATAGGACACTTACTATAAATATTAAATTTACTATTTAAAGTAAGTTACGAATTTTAGGGAGTTTGAGTTGGATTTTGGTTCTGAAACTTCTTTTGAGTTTTGGTATCTCTTTAATGGGTTGTAAATTCATTTTTATAATCTATCAATCAAATTACGAATTTTATAGAATTTATTTATTTTTTTCTTGCTTTTTTCTTGGTAGATTTGAGAACTCTTTTTGAGGAGTCCAAAGAAGCTCCGTGGATTCAGAGTAGTTATCCTTGAGGAAGACAGTGCTTGACCTCATCATGTTCATCCTTGCGTCAGTCCACCAGCCGGTCTGAGTTAGATGCCCTATTGTTTGGGACAGGGGGAGATAAATGTGAAGGCTCCACCGGATAAATGTGAGGCCTCCACCGGTCCGAGTTATTTTACTGTTTTACTTATACTTGCATTTACCTAATATTTATGATGTTATTTTGCGAGTCATATTCGTTGCATTCATTTGTGCACCACATGCATGTTTATCCTATGTACTAGATGCTATCCATGGAGTCATGTTCATTGCATTCATTTCCATGCCGCACACAAGTACCCAAACATGGCGCCATGGAATGTAATCACCACACACGAGAGATGTACTGATCATTGAGCTTTTGTAAGCTCTAACATTCTTTTTTTTTTTTGCTAATACAAGTAGCAGGAGAAGCATATAATAGACTTTATTAGCTGCACCCTATTTTAAAAATAAAATAAAAAATAAAATAAAAAATTGTATAATGTATCTATGTAATTAGAATTTATGCATTCATTGTATTTGTAAATGTTACATGGTGGGATAAAATTCTAGTTTGGGTTGCTCTCACATATTGGTTGTGATGTTGGATATCATAGTTAAGGGAAAACACTATCAAACCAACCGTACAAAAAATAAATAAAATAAAATAAAATCTTATGTCGCATCCCAAGATCAGTCAGGGGCCAAGCTCCGTTTTCGAGACACGCAGTTCATGTTTTAACGATTGTCTTACGGCCATACGGGTCTAGAAGATTGTTAATCATCCATAGCCATCTTGCCCACTCCAACCATTGTCAGTAATTTTCCGCTTCACAGATCTTATCCTAATTCAATTATTCTTACTTGCCAATCGTACATCATATATATTCAAATTAATAAAATTAGCACTTTGAATTTTATTTCCCGATTCCTTTTTACATATTCTGTTGATGAATACGACAAAACTATCATTATTGTGATAAAAATCCTTGTTTTCAAGGTAAAAAGAACTCATTTGAAAGGCTAACTTTCACTTTCATAAATTGTTCGAAGTCATTATTAATAAGTGGTTGCCAATCTTCAGCGTATTAATACTGTGAGTTAAACACATACATAATGGTGGAACTCACAGAGGCCCTGACACGATCATCCATCTCTGCCTACATCCTAGCTGGGGTAGTACCCAATCCACACCCACCCTCAAAATACTTTCATGGGTAGGCATTCAACCATATGTTTTTAAGGGCTCATATTGATAATGAACCCTCCACTTTGCTCCCACCAAAGGAATGGGTATTTTTTATGGACTCCGTTTGGACAGTGTCCCCTCCAATTGTAGATCAGTTTTGGTTGGTGCTGGAAAAAGTTATATTATATCCATGCAGTTATCTCTTTTTCTAATCTTTTTCTAACTCATTTTACAAAATGAATGAAAAAAATGTGGTAGATCCAAATCTCAGCTGGACCATACCATAAGAAATATTGTTGATGGAACGGCTCTTTTCTGATTCATCTTGGACATGAAAGTATCTGATGCCAGCTCCACATCAGGTTAGATGAGCAGATAGTCACCACGGTATGAACTCTATGGACTGCACATCTACGTGGGGCCCACTAGCATGAATGCATGAAGTTGATTTTTGAGTGCTACATGAATCACGAGATTCCATCTGTCTGATATCTTTAGAAAAAACTAGCTGCCCACGTTCCATGGGATACATCATACCTCATCTTTCACATCATATGTGCATCTTTCTTCTATGGTGGGTCCTTATGATTTATCACCTTTGCTGGCTGCTATCCCATGGGTATATACCGTGATATGTTCATGATTGTTAGAATTGAGATATTTAATTTGGAGATTCCAATCCATTAATCTGAACCGTTCATAAGATCTGGAATATAGTTTTTAAAGGCTACTATTAAAATTGACACTAAGTGGATGGTTGAAGCATTCCATAAGTTTTTCTTCTCTTACATAATCGTTTGTTTTTTTTAACTCTTGCATAGAATAGATAAGATTTAATGATAAAAGGAGTGCTTCAAACAATAAGCGATCCATGATGGTCTCTAACAAATGGATGACTTAGATTGTTGATTGGATTTATTACCCTGCGAAAAATCCTGACCACCCATTTTCAAGGTACTGGTTTCATGCGTAGCATCGGTAGCGGATTAGGTGAGACCCTCGACTCACCCATAATGGTGTGGCCATTACTGTGGGGCCACCTTGATGTATTTATTCTCTATCCATACAGTCCATCAATTTATTTATTTTTATTATTTTAATGCTAATCCAAAAAACGAAGCAGATCCAAAATTTCAAGTGGACAATATCATAGGAAACGGTGGTGATTGACCATTAATAATAGGCCACAAAAGTTTTTTGAATCAAGCTGATATTTGTTTCTTCTCTTCATTCAGGTTTATGTGTCCTTATCAACAGTTTAGATGGCATATAAACGGTACAAAACATTAAGTTACGTTTTAAGAAGTTTTTAATGGTACCACGTTAAATAACAATGCTTAGATTGGACCATGATCCAAACTCTGCAATTCTTAACCATGGATATATACATTTTCTTACCCATCTGAACAATTGGCTTATAATGGAAGGGTTGGGAATATTCAATTAAAGTTTTTTTATTTTTTATTTACTATTATTTTTTTTTAACACGGTCAATGTTATGTGGACCCATTGGACCAATAGTCCGGCGGATGCGAATTGTGTACTGATAAACTCTGTCGAGCCCACTGTGATTTATGCATTTTATCCACTCGGCACATTCATTTTAACATATAATTTTAAGACTTGAGCCCATAAATGAAGCATATTCAAAGCTCAAGTGGACCACACCACAGGAAATAGTCTCAATTGAATGTCTACAGTTGAAATGAGGTGGAGAAATGGATGGACGGTGTGGATAAACCACACACATTCAAGTGGGCCAACAGAGTTTACTCGGTACAATAAAAAGCGTAGCTGAGTAACTGAGTACGCAATTCGATTTCTAGTCCGTCTTCAACTCAGATTAGAAGATCCGAGTCATCCAATCATTATACTTAGATTGTAAGGACCATTTCCATTTTTCTTTTCCCACCGTTGCCTTCCAAAACCAAAGCTTCGGAAAATCTCTCTCTCTCTCTCTCTCTCTCTCTGTGCCATATCTTCAAACTCCTTCCCATTTCCTATTTCTAAACCTATTTGAATTCAAATTCCTCCCTTCTCTCTCTCTCTCTGTTCCATATCTTCAAACTCCATCCCATTTCCTATATTTACACCTCTTTGAACTCAAATTCCTCCCTTCTTTCCATCACTACCAAAAACAGAAAACATGGTTGATTCACTGGTCTCGCTTGCCATAGAAAAATTGGCCAAAGTTCTTGAAGATGAGGCGGTTTTGTTGGTGGGTGTCACCAACGAGATCAAAAGGCTTTCTAGTACGTTCACCTTGCTCCAAGCTGTGCTTAAAGATGCTGAAACTCGGCGAGTGAAGGAGGAAGCTGTGAAGAAATGGTTGGAGAATCTCAAAGACGTGGCCTACGATGTGGATGACATACTAGATGAATGGATGACCGAAGCTCTCAAATCACAAGCACCTGATGAAGATGGTGTGTCCTGTTTCAGTAAGAAGAAGGTAACAAGCTTCCTGTCACCTGTTAACTGCTTCAATCATGTCGCGTTACGGCACAAAATTGGGAGTAGGATAAAGGAGGTGAGGGGTAGATTAGATGAAATCGCCAAAGAGATGAGCCAATTTCATTTTATTATTATAAATAGTGGTGTGAGTGAGAGGGTGGATAGTGAAGTGAGGCGGGCCGAGATCAGAGCGCGAGAGACAGTATCCCTACTCGACCAACCATCAGTTGTTGGCAGAGAAGATGACAAAAATGAAGTCCTGCACTTGTTGCTGACGGAGAGTAGTGGAGAGGTGAATGAGGTGCCCTTCGTCATTTCTATCGTTGGAATGGGGGGGTTGGGGAAGACCACCCTTGCTCAGCTCGCCTACAACGATGAGAAAGTCAAGGGGCATTTTGAGATGAGAATGTGGGAATGCGTTTCTGAAGATTTCGATGTCAAACAGATTACAGAATCAATTATAAAATCTGCAAACACCGAGTTTAAGGATGAAAACTTAAACTTGGATCAATTGCAACTTCGCCTCCGAGAAATGTTGCATGGAAAAAGATTCTTGATTGTGCTTGATGACATTTGGAGTGAAGATAGCGAGAAGTGGGACAAACTGAAACTTCCCTTCCAAGCTGGTGCATCAGGGAGTCGAATCGTCATAACTACTCGCAATGAAAAGGTTGCCTTAGCGATGGGAAGGGCTCACATACACAAACTGGCTGTCTTATCCGATGATGATTGCTGGTTAGTGTTCCGGCGCATAGCACTCGAGCATCGGAGTGCAGAAGAGCTTTCGGAGTTGGAAGCTACTGGAAGGGAAATTGTAAACAAGTGTGGAGGGCTCCCTCTTGCAGCGAAGACGATAGGGAGTGTCATGTGCTCGAGAAGGACGAAAAGCGAGTGGGAGCTTGTCTTGAAAAGCGACATATGGAATTCACATGATGTATTAAAAGGCGTTTTACCAGCTTTGTTACTCAGCTACCATGACTTGCCTCCTGCTTTGAAGCAATGCTTCGCATATTTCTCCATCTTCCCGAAAGATTGGAAGATAGAGAAGGATGTGACAGTGAAGTTATGGGTGGCACAAGGTTTCATCCGCTCCGACAGAAGTACAGATATCGAAGAAATTGGTGGGCTGTATTTTGACGATTTACTAAGACGCTCGTTGCTTCAAGATGCGGAATTGGACGATGTCAGGTACATAGTCAAGTGCAAGATGCATGATTTAGTTCATGATCTTGCGCAATCTGTTGCAGGTAGTGACTGTTTACTGGTAGATATCAGAGAGCAAGCCTCGCTGAACCCAAGCAATGTCCGCCATTCTCTTTTAGTTTTCAGTGATAAAGATGGTGATGAAGTGGCTTCCATTTGGCCCACCTTGTATAAGGCTAAAAAGTTGCGTACATTGCTATGCGTCTCAAGAATTTCCAGGCCTATGGTGACAAACAATTTATTTCATCATTTCAGACACCTAAGGGCATTGGACTTGAGTCGCACTCGCATTCAGAAATTGCCTGGAACGGTAGGAAAATTGAAGCAGTTGAGATATCTTGATTTAACTTGGGCAGAGATAGAGGAGTTGCCTGAGGAGGTGAGTAATTGTGGAAATTTACAGACCTTGATACTCAATGGGTGTTCTAAGCTAAAAAAACTTCCGAGAGGGCTGCTAAAAATGATCAACCTGAGACATCTAGAATTAGAAGACACTGATGAGCTGAAGTACTTACCGCAGGGCATAGGGAGGCTAAGTAGCCTTCGGACGTTAACAAAGTTGATTGTGGAGGGTGGCATTGAAGGATGTAAATGGGGAGAAGTGAAACAACTGATGAATCATCTTCATCTTCAAGGAAGACTCCAAATCGCTGGGTTGGAAAAATTGAGCAGGGACGAAGCAAGGGAGGCAGAGGTGTATAAGAAGCAGAAGCTTTATGCTCTATCCTATGAATACAGAGGTGATGAAGCGTTAGATGATGATGACGTGAAGAGAATGGAGGACGTGCTTGAAATCCTGAAGCCCCACACAAACTTGAAAGAGTTTGAAATAAAAAATTACATAGGTTGGAAGCTTCCCAAGTGGATAGAGGATCCAGTGTTCTCCGATCTAGTGAAGGTGGTAATCGATGATTGTGACAGGTGTAAACAATTGCCAGGTCTTGGTAAACTACCTTCCCTTAAATTCCTTTTTATTAAGGGAATGGAAGAGGTGAGAAAGGTGGGTGGTGAGTTTAGTGGGGATGATAATAATGATGGAAGTGGTGGTGTCGTGTCATTCCCAAAGCTCGAGGCCCTTATCTTCTATCACATGACAAATTGGGAGGAGTGGGAATTGAGAGGTGGAGATGGAGAGGTTATGCCATCTCTCCTCCATTTACGAATAGAAAAGTGCCCAAAGCTAAAGGCGTTGCCCAACAACCTTCCACCGCTCCTACAGACGCTGAGTTTAAGCATAGGTAATGATGGGTTGCCATCGGGTGGGCCCTTACCCATCCTCCCCAACCTTAACCGTTTGTTTGTTTTTGGAAGTGATGAGATGACATCGTTCCCTTGTGGTTGGTTGGGGCAACTCAAAGCCCTCCAAACCTTTGGAATCATTGGTTGTAAATGTTTGGAGTCTCTACCAGAGGAGTTGCAACACCTCACCAAGCTTCAAAAATTATTTATCTCTGAAAGTCCACTCTTAGAAGAGCGCTACAAAGTACGAGGAGAAGATCGGGACAAGATTGCCCACATCCCCAATATCGAAATTTATTGAAAGGTATTACGGTGTTCTGGGTCCAAGAAGATGAAATCGACGAACAGCTTTTCACTTGCTTGTTTCAAGGAATTTTGTTGATGTTCTGTGTAACTACTCTACTCTTTTTTTATTCTTTTTCTTTTATGTTTTCATTCTTTTTTCTGTTTCTTTTCTTCTTTCTTTTTTAATTATTTTTATGCATTTAGTTTTAATAATATGTAAATCAAAGGATGTTTATCAGATGTTGATTGCCTTTAATTTATTTCTTCCACGTAGATGCAACTGATCCAGCGTACGTTGTGGGTGAGACCCTGACCTCGGGGCCCACCGTAATCTATATATTGTGTCATCTGTTACGCTAAATCATTTTATAGCATGGGCCAAAGATGAACCATATACAAATTTAAGGTAGATCACACCACAATAAACAGTGGTGGAAGATCATTATAAGTATTTTTTTAATGGGCCACAAAAGTTTCGGAACAACCTTATCAAAAAAGGTTAGATGGCAACTAGACTTTAAGAAGTTTTTAACGGCTACTTCTTATGGTGTAGTCTATATGCTATAAAATGATCTGGTAAAACAGATGGAAGGAATATATACACAACATATACATATACATCCAATTTATTCTGTACACGTACAACAGCTTATCGCTTGGTTCAAGAGGTCATATACAGATGCAGGGGTCATTGAAAGCTTGGATTACATCAAAAGCCTTCCAATAGTTGCATGTGTAACATGTGTGTCACTAGGCTATTACTCTATTGGACACATAGCTCACTAATGATATCCCAAAATAATTAGATTATCAATTGCGTCACTATAATTACTTTAATATGATGATAAGTGCCGTCCAATATTGTCCATGTAAATCAACAATTAAAAATCGTTGGTTAGTCACTCGGATGTGATCTTGTGCTTGTCGCCATCCGAAACACTTGGAATTTCATCATTTTCGGGCAAAGTATATATTTCAGCGGGATTATTACAACCATTGTGTCCAACGTTACATATGTTCATTAATTAGACATATTAAAGTTGATTTAGTAATTAAATTCAAACCCCCTGTAAATACACCATGAATAGCTACTTTTGGATTAAAGTTAATTTTGAATCCAGGGTGTCAAACACAACAAGAGGATTTCAAATCCAGGTTCGAATCCACGCTCCCAAACGGGCCCTAAATATATTGCAAGTGTGACATTCTCCACAATGTGAGGTCTCCTGGCCCATTTGATGATCAGGCCTGAATTTCATGATTGAACTTAGACCGTAACTTTAAATTGACCTTTCTTTAAGCATTCACAGTCCTATGCTGTGGTCCACCTGAGATTTCCATCTGCCTTATTTTTTTGCTCATACCCTAAAATGAATTGTTGTGCTCATACCTAAAATGGTGGGTCCACAGAGCACCAACCAGTACTGACCTCTGTTCAGAAAGGGTCACTGCTGAATCTGAGCCCACCTACTTCTACCTGTGTGGAGCCCATCAAACCCACACATTAAATAGATCCCACCATAATGATGGGATGCTCATGCCTATCTAATTGTTAGGTTAGCCATAATAGAAAGCAATTGGCAACCATCCAAGTGCCTCCAACTTCTTACGGTACCCACATGAAGGTTGGATTAAACTGAATTTTTCATGGTGGGCTACCCTTTTACATAGGTTGATAGCATACATACCAAAGTAGGCCCATATGCAACCCTTGTAGACTGAGTTTGTTCTACAAGCACTGGTGGAGGAATAGACCTTAAATAATAATTAAAAAAAAACCCTCAATTTTAAAAGATACTCAGAAGTGCGAGGGGAAGGAAGTATAGGTCTCAAAAGGATGTGGGTGGAGTTAGTAAAAAAGACTGAGGACTAGTAGTTTATCTAAAGACGTATCCATATGAGAAGAAAATAGCAAAAGAGAACCGGTGTAGCTAACCCCACTTTTTTCTACTTTTTTTTTTTTTTTTTTTTCTCTCTTTCTTTTTAATGGATGAAGATTTTATTGAAAATTGTGCCAAAAGAATAGTAAAAAAATACAAAAAGAAAAATAAATTACAAGCCCAAGCGGGCCATCAAGACGCAAGCCAAAAGCCATTTCAATCACCCAAAACATTGCCTTGCGATGGACCCAGCCTTCCAATTCTTATTCGTTTTCGAAGAAATGCCTATTTTTATCTCCCCAATTAGTTCTTGTTGTAAAACAGATGTCTTAAATTTGTAATTCACCACGCTGCTCGACCAGTCGAGGGACTGGCTTGACCGTCGAGGGGTCCTTCGGGTCGCGGCCCACTCGACTGGAAATCTAGCGAACAAAGTTTTGTGATGTCCGGGACACTCGATCAGTCGAGGATCAGGCTCGACCGGTCGAGGGTGCCCTTCGACTAGTCGAAGCCCTGGCTCGACTAGTCGAAGGTTACGCAGATGTTGCGCGGATTCTGCGCGAACTGTGTAAATTTGAGGTGGTTTCGAAGAGGTGCGTAAGCGGATTTTCCTGAACTATAAATAGGGGTCCCTAGGGCTACTCTAAAGTATTCTAAGACTTCTTAAAGGCTTTTTAAGGGTTTCTTAAAAGAGTTCTAGGGTTGTCAAAGGGTGGAGAGGGTGAGATTCGATGTTGTTCGAATCGGGTAAGTCCTATTTTCTTTGTAATTTATGCTTTCATAGTGGAATTTTGTCACTTTATGCCATGATTTTTTCCCGCAAAGGTTTTCCCACGTTAAATCTTTGTGTTATTTTGTGTTTGCTTAGTGCCATTGGATTGCTATATTAGATTTAGATCTGTGTAATTTCGCAGTACAAATCCCCAACAAGTGGTATTAGAGTAATCGTTAGGGCACAGATCTGAATCTGCAGGATTAATAATAATGGTAAGCACTAGGAATGATATTGAAAAGTACTCAGGGAAAATTAATTTTGAGTTATGGACGATCAAGATGGTCAGTTCCTGAATCAAGCAAAGGCGAAAATAGTGTCCTTGTGGAGCGAAAGTCTACTATGACTGATGATGAGTGGAATACTCTTGATAAGAAGGCCTTATCATCGATCCGTTCATGTCACACGGATGAGGTTCTCTACAATGTCATGAGGGAGAAAACTGCGGCTAAGTTATGGGTGAAATAAAGGGTGTATGCAAAAAAAAAAAAAAAAAAAAAAAAAAAAAAAATATATATATATCCTTTGAAAATCGCTTACACTTGAAGCGGTAGTGGCATAATTTTAAGATGGCTGAGGGTGGAGATCTAGAGGCTCACGTAAGCAACTTTAATAAATTGGTTTGCAAATTGCTGGATATGGAGGAAGTGATGAAAGATGAAGAACAAGCATGTATGTTGCTGAATTCTCTTCCAGCGTCTTATGAGTCATTCAAGGACACAACGTGAACCACGAATAAAATTTTAAGTGTCAACCCCGTTATCTCAGCACTTTAAGGGAAGGTTATAAGAAAGCGTAACGTCGACATAGAGATCTTCTGATGCACTGCTTATAAGGGGTAGAAATTCTGAACAAGGTACATATTCTTCAGGTTCTAGATCTAAATCCAAGGGCAAGGGCAAAAGAAATATAAAGTGCTAGAACTGTGGGATGGAAGGACATGTGAAGAAGGATTGTATAAATCCTAAATCTAAGAGAGAAGATTCTGAGGCTGGTTTGCTGCTGGAAGTTATTGCTCTCCCCTGCTCTGTTTTGAGCTCTGGATTGCTGCTGGAAGTTGCTGCTCTCCACTACTTTGTCACTCCTTACTGTATCTTCAGTTCTCGTCGCTTTTATGGGCTGCTTGTACCCTCACTGTTTTTTCATTTAGGTGGCCTGTTGTATATCTCAATAATAGGAGTTTAGCAATCATATGCGAGGCCTAGATCCTTTTTGGTGTGGCCCACACGAATGACCGTAAATCCCCTGTTTTCTTAATATACTTCTGGTGGCATGTTACCACCTTGAAAATAATAATAAATAATAATAATATGACGAAATGGGCCCTGATGTCAATTTCTCTTATCCATTCATTTTTGCTTATTGCAGTAAAATACATCAAATAGGCAATAGCTAAGCTGTTTGTTTGATATGCATCTACTAACATGAGCGATAGCTATATAATAATAGGAATAGAATGTAGCACTTTCACTCATTAGACGAGCCATGTATATGCTTTAGATTCTTAACTGTTCACTATAATGGTTTAGATTGTCTCATTAGGCCTATGATTTATATATATGTGGTTGGGAATTTTTAGAAGTCAAAACATCAACAGTTCAATATCCATAGATGCATATGCACCGTGTGTACATGAATCCAATAATATTTCAGTTTTTGGATGGATGTGCTTTCAAACATTATTTTATCTTTTATTTTGATTGTGTATCCAACTTGATGGTGTGTCCAAATAGTTGGCTGTCAAGCTTTCGGGCCCTAACTATGTTGGATTTCAGCATTAGGCCCAACAGTCAGGCTTTGGTTTAAATTTCAATCCCTGACCAACAGGTGTATCACCCCATTTTAGATCCAAAACCAAAAAATAGCCATGTCCATGTTTTCAAGTGGACCACGTGATTAGAAACAATGTACAATGCAATACTCACCCTCCAAACTATTTTTCTTCTCGTGGTCCACTGAATAACTTATAGGCATAATGTTTAGCACTCAGTGCTAAGTTTTAGTGTGGTATCTAATGGTTAGGAGTGTATTTTATATAATCATCACGATGGACCCTATAAATATCAAGGTGGAGGACGTCTCTCTCCCACCTTTTCTCTTAATGTAGTTCACATGAATCATTTGTCGAACTGATTTCTGTCCATGGGCCTATTAAAAGAGTACACATCCAATAGCCAGTGTGGATCTCACATACACTGAGGGTGGGCCCCTTAAAAAAGGAATCAGTTTATGTCCTGGCACTTGGACCAACACTACACCAAAATAGTCATTTAGGAACGGTTTTAAACCGTTCCAAAATCCCTTAGGAACGGTTTAAAACCGTTCCTAAATCCCTTAGGAACGGTTTAAAACCGTTCCTAAAAGAGGCGTCGCAGAAAAACTAGAACGGTTCAGAATCGTTTTGGGTACCGTATCAAATTTTAGATACGAAATTTTAGGAACGGTTTTAAACCGCTCCTAAGGTTGCAAACGGTATTTCTCAGATTTTACGAAATTTTAGAAACGGTTTTAAACCCTTCTTAATGTTGCCAACGGTCAAATTTCCAATTTTAAATTTTAGGAACGGTATTTTTCATTATTTACGAATGGCCAATAAAAGCTGTGTATTTGTTTTTATATTTAAAAACCAAAGAATATTATATATAATTAAAAATTAATATTGAACAAATATGGTACAACTTTATAATAAAAATTATATATATTTACATCAATAAGTTTACAATTGCACGAATGCATTAAAAATAAATAAAAAATCCTCATGTGCTCCACTCCTAGAGAAAACACAAGCTCCAGTGACATTGGCTTCTCATGCTCCATGAGACCATCAGTGAAGTGTTCTCCCACCTTTGCATCTACAAACAAAGAACAACCAAAGTTCGTCAAAGAAACAATGCTCATATAGATTCAAGTAGTTTCTACTTTCAACATGTAACAAACCTCCAATACCTACCCTTCTTGTGTGGAGCCGATGGGCTTTCTCCCTTAGTCTGAATACATTGTACAGATTGGTATCGTTAACAGGTGGAGGTGGCTGAATAAACACAAACATGATGGAGATGCTTACATTGAAAGCTAGGAAAGGACAGGATATCACACATGTTGTGAAAACAGACCATTGAATATGAATGATCAACTTGACAAAGGTCATAAATGGACACCCTACAATCAGCTATTGTTTATTTATTTTATTTTGATGTGGACAAGCTCATCATATTAGAAATACGGTTTTCGCATAAAGGTCCACGTCACGTATGGTGTAGATGTTTATGGAAAGAAAAAACAGCAGCTGGGACTAATTACTGACCATCTAATACCCATTTCACCATTTCACTAAAAGACGGTGGAACACAAACCCATCAATTTGCCTAATCTTACTAGTACACCTCTATAACTTTGCCATCAAATGCACTTCGAAAATTGATAGGAAAAAAAAAAAGGAAAGGAAAAGAAAAAACAAAAAGCCTCACGTCAGGTACTCCATCGGCAATACCAACTTGTAATAGTTCCGAAACCGTTGCATAAAACAATGCACAAGCCAATATAAAGATGAGCTGTATGTCTGGCTGCTCTCAAGTTACCAACCAAAATAGTGGAAGCAGAAATGTAGGGAGAGTTGAATGAATGTGGAGCATAAAGCGAAATCTAGGAAAAGGATTTTACCTGAACCTCTTACAGTTCTTCAAGTTCCACTGTTATCTGTGAGAAGGATGGCTGATCAGTAGGAGTTCCCTCCCAACATCTCTGCATCAAGTCTAACAGCTTGGGGTGCATGTTGTCAGGAAGTTCGGTCACAGACCCTAGAAAGCATATGCACCAGATCAACCTTCTTTATGGCATTAGCTCAGTTTGGAACCGTATCACTTGCACATGACTATGAAGGAAAGGACAATAGAGGCATTGGAAAGGACCAAGTGAAGGAAAGAACCAACCAATTCTTCAACAGCAGTTCACTTGACATATTTTATAGTGGCAGATCCTGAAGCAGTAAAAATGCACTCCCCAATGGGATTCTATCCTGCTCAGAAAATCTAGCCCCAATGATAAAAATGTTTCATGACATTTGGTGCAACCAAATGCACCCTTGCACAAAGCATGAAAAAAATCTAGCCCCATAAACCTCATTAAACTATACAATAGTCCATTCCAAAGGCTTCAAGATTGATTCTTTTGAGTTCATGTTTGAATGCAATGAAACCATGATGACAAAATTTAATAAACATAATCAACAAAGAATCACCTGAAAAGTATTCTATCTAAGAGCTCCCCACCTTCACATAACCTGAAATATACAACAAATGAATCATTAGGATTCCAAACTACCATCTTTAATTTACCCAGTTCATTTATTAGATCTCGAATTCATTTATTAGATCTCAAATAGCCACACATTATTTCCACGCACATGATAGAGGAATTTCAGTGACTATTATATCATATTAGAACTATTCAATGATAGATAAGTTTGACACTAAAAGTTCAACAATGCCAAGTTCAAATGTTCCACCATCTGTCTAATAGGCATTTTGATGATGATTCAAATCTATTTAAAATACAACCTTGTTCAGACCCAAAAGAGAAACCCGCAACATACAAACTCCTCTTGTATCTCTTCTCAAATGTTTCAACCTACCTATCCTGAAAAACCAAACACATGGAGAAGAAAACCTTGTCAGCATGATATCTGCAATGAAATAGTACTCCAATAAATCACAATTAAGAAAACAACAATAAATCACAATTAATGGTCTAAATATTTGGTATGTCAGCATGCAATCGTACAGAAAAAGTTCTTTAAGATTTTTGAGTTCATCTAACCAATTAGGAATGGCTGCGTGTATATGGTATCCATACAATGACAACCTCTCTAAATTGATTAGCTTAGTTATGGCTCTTGGAATGCTACCTCTTTTATTCACATTGAATTCCAATTCAAGACCCACAAGTGAGGTTATATTCCCAACAGACTCTGGGATTTCTCCATTTAGAAGACCATCTGTAGACAGATAAAATAGCTTAATCCTACTAGAAATATCCTCTCATGATTTAAGCAGAAGCATGTTTTAAGAAGAAAAATGGCAGCTTGAGTAGCGCAAGTATCTTGAAAAAGAAAAGGAGCATTTTCACCCGAAATCATGGATGGAGTAGTGACTCCATCCATGAAACAACGCTGCTCATGATTTGAGCTGAAAGCATATGTTTCCCTTGAGGTTTCAAGTGATTTGAGCAG
This sequence comes from Magnolia officinalis, assembly GCA_021015155.1. Taxonomy (NCBI): domain Eukaryota; kingdom Viridiplantae; phylum Streptophyta; class Magnoliopsida; order Magnoliales; family Magnoliaceae; genus Magnolia; species Magnolia officinalis. Next base: position 74,542,772 of record JAJHSJ010000009.1, on the reverse strand, counting down.
AAATAATCAATTTCACACGAGGTTTTATCTGGCTAATTACTCCCATAGCTACAAAATTTAACTGAACATTGCTAAGCTGAACTGAATTTCAATACTCTTCTATCAAAATATCACTTTCCAAAGTATCAACCTTCTCTATTGGGATGACAAAGTAGGAGGCTTTAACATAATATATCCAACAATAGTAGCTTGGATCCTCAACTAGCATCTTTGGATAGAATCTTAAAAACCGTACATGGAATACCCTAAGGAATTGTCAGCAAATGGAAAACTGCAGAATCCAACAGTAAATTCATTGTTGGAATACCCTAAGGAATTGTCAGCAAATGGAAAACTGCAGAATCCAACAGTAAATTCATTGTTGGAATACCCTAAGGAATCTAGTCTGATATGCTCAGTGCTCATCTAATGACTGGAAAACATGAAGAAGTAAATGAACATCAGGCAGTTCTTACCTTTGACCACTTGCTTAATGGGTCTAGATTCACTCCTCTGTTTATCATAACACCAACCAGATCTCATCTCTGAGTCTGTGCAAAAACAGGGGAAAAAAGAACATGAATGGTTGCATCTTTCAAGCCTAATTTGCAGTGATAGCTCTCACAAATGGTTGTACAGGTGCCTAGTTAGAGGTCTTGCGCTTAGGCAACCTCTACTAGGGGACCCACTGATTTGGAGTGGCTCCACAAAAGTGCAGAAGTGTGCTCCAAAAAACCGTCCATACAGTTTTGTGGGCCTCAGATGATGTCTGAATGACAAAAAATTGGTTAACCATTTCATACTATATTCAAAATCATGAACCTGAATAAAAAAATAATTTAAAAAAAAAAAAAGTACAAGAAGAAGAAGAAGAAGAAGAAAAGAAGGCATCACGTGAAAGCTTGTTGATAATAGACTGGCTAAAGAAGAATTTTCATATATAAAACTAGAATTATTGGTTAACCATTTCAAACAGTACCTATTATCAAATGATGAAAAACACCTGTGTAGCACATTCACTATCAACTCCACTGTAGCAGAATCTGCCATGGCGGTATCTGTCATGTGAGTGTGTTCAACCTATATATCAAGATAGTTATGGACCACCAAAGATAGCTTACAAGAAATTTCTTAATTTATAAGAATGTAACATTCATGCTTGATTATGCCAGAACAATATTAAAAACCAACTGAAGGAGCCATAGTTCCCACAGAAACTCACCTGCCTAGATCTTCCAAGTTTGCTCTCCTATTTTCTCCAAAACCTGCATACATCTCATTCATAATTCTCTCCACCTACTGTATTAACACCCCCCCAGAAAATCAACCATTCCATAGCATCTTGCCTTTCAACCACAACCCTTGGTAAAGACCCATCTGACAACACATACTTCTCCACTCCGCTGATGCCTGTATGCAAAAATATATGAATTGGGTACCAGCTTGGCCTAAAGTGGGGTTGTGCTGGTCAGGTCAGACAGGTTATCCACATTACCAACAAATCCATACTAGGTACTGACCTTATCACATGCAGTGTACAGAACACTCTTACGCTGGCAATCTTCCTTTGTTATAAATTCAGGCAATACTCCTTCAGCTGAGAACCACCCTTGGTCTTGAACTGAGCAAAAAAAAAAAAAAAAAAAAAAAAAACAAGGAACACGAGAACAAAATAGCAAGTAGAAATGAGGAAAGATGATGGTAATACCAATAGGTACTTAATTCTTTCCATTTCTTCTTTAATAATTCCATAAAAAGAAAATTGAATTCATATACATATATAACCATGCTATACCATCTAATACTTCCTTGCAATGGTTTTCTCAAGTCAATGCATGCCAATTTGCCTACAAGGATCGGGCATGTGTTTGTTGATATGGAGTTCTGAACAGTGATGTAGAAGTGGCATGATGCCCCTGGGAAAGTTCCACCAGATCATGGATTTAAGTACCAGTTTCAGAGCGATTCACCAGGGGACCAGAACCAGTACGACTGGCCCCGATTCTCTCTCGTATCAGTGTGGTGACTCATATCATTTTGGAGCTAAGCAATACGAGTCAAAACAAACAGTGTCGTATCAGCCGATATTTAAAACCATGCCCCAAATATGCTAGGCTGGTACCCAATATAGGACGAGTTATCATCTTAAGTTTCCTAATATCTTGGAGGTAGAAGAAACATTATAGAAATGGCACATAACATCTAGAAAATAAACACAGTATAGAAAAATCTTAATTACATTACCTCATCAAAGAGAACCCTATGAGCATTCAAGTCATATGATATAATGGTCGGCCTTCAGTACTACAATAATCTAATGCTTCTGCAATATAGAAAGCAACTCTTAAATGCATAGCCCATTCAATGGTTGGATTTTCCCCTGCAAAAAGAAGACAAGATGCACATAGCTAAGGAATTATGACTGAAGATCTGTGCAAGAGCATGTGTAGACCAAATATTTGAGGCAAAAATTTAAACAGAAAAATGCACAAAACAGGAAAAAGGAGGAGAAACAATCAGGACACATCTGGGATTGCTCCGACAAGGAAATTTTTGGGTCATGAAGCATCTGGGATTGGGCTCGCTGGATCAACCGTCTAAATCACAAAACAATGGGCCCCACATTATGAACTCAAATACTGAGGATCCCATACATATCCATGGGCTGAGGATCATAGAATTCCTCAAACAGTAGAAGCATAAGTTGGCCATTGATAGATTGGCAAAATGTGATGCTTTCCTAGCTGCACTGTCCATATGGAAGGCAATCATTGCAGTGGTTATTGTCACTGTCACTATCGTTACTGAATTTGATTTAATAACATTTTTCTTAACAGAAATAAAATGCACTTATTGACATCTAGTTTATAGAAAGAAAACAAAAAATGACTAATGAAAATAATAGAAAGTTTAAGTTCTTTATGATGAACCAAATGCCTAAAACCTTTGAATGGAGGGGAAACTACAAGATCAGTCAGAGATCTAGCTCACCAGCAAAGCAGTAAGTTCATTTGATGGAAGGTCACCTCTCATGGCGCATAACTGGGAAAAAGAGAATAAAGATCTAGCTTACCAATTGACTTATGTCTGGAACTAGAAAATGAAAGAAAGACTAGCAACCATAATGAATTCTGATCAAAGAAAGAATCTTACCAACTGTTGTTGCATTTTGAAGGTCACTGAAAATTCTAACAATACCAAAAGAGCCCAAGTTCCATAATCCGCAGCACAAGAATATCAAATACATGTCATGGAATGATATCAACTTGGCCATCAGCACTGATGAGATGAGAAATGTTAAGGAGAGATGAAGACAGGAAAATATTTAAACACGTTTTTCTTCACAAGGTCCAGAAGAGAATGTACTCTTACACAACATCATACATTAAAATGGATCTGAAGCTGCTCCTCAGCTCTTAAAGAATCTTTAAAAAGAGAGAATAGAATAGGAAGTCATCAAGTCATTATTAGCAAAGGTGAAATTGAACCTAACCTGCAGTTTCTCTACAGATATAGATGCCACACCTATCAAAAAAAGCTTGATGTAGATGCCACACATCTGCTAGCATGGCCCATGGCCCATCACTCCCGGACCCAACCCATCATCAGGTTGGTCCAGCCTTAAACACATTTCCACAAAAAAAAAAAAAAAAAAAAAAACAGGTTCAATCAGCATGTGGGCCCCAATATTGGAAACAGTTGGATGGGATAGAAAAATTCAGCCAAGTTCCAATATGTTAATTCGTAAATTATAAAAAAAAATTAAAAAAAAAAAAAAATGTAACAAATAGACACTGTACATAACTTAAAAAACAATCAGCATTCTTAGTTCATATTATTTGTAGTGTTGAAAAACCATCTATTTGTTTAAGACATTGAACTTGTCCTTGCATATGTCACAGAGTAGCTGAGTGTTAGATGCCAAGATTACATGTAAGAATAGGATACATTAAGAAAAGCACTTCAATAGAAAATTACAGGAACATGAAAGGAACATCAGCATTCTTAGTTCATATTATTTTCGCCCCGGCTACACACTGATGGAGAACAAATCATAATATTGCCTACATGTACCATTTACTCTGATACTTAGACCAAATATGTTTTAAAAATGAGTAAAAGACCCTAAACTCACATTTTTCCGGCTATGGTCAAAGAATATGAAAGCTGCACATCCCAGCTCCGCTAAGACCAACAAGATCACCAATATAGAATACTGGTAGGTTTAAGGAAACCGTTTACTATTAAGAACAAAATGAGTGATGTCAGGAAATTCCTTGTGGGCTTTTATTAGGGCCAAGAGTGATGTAATTGACTGGACAATGGTGTCACCTGCTTTGAGAGACTGTAATTTCTTAACAATCGAGAACCGTCCATCTAGTGGGCCTTATCATAAATGGACCATGTTTCGGGAAGCACACCTATCCAACAGTCCTATCCACCACACACTTCTCACAACTGAACGTCGACCACTATCCATTTCCATTTTCTACTGTACTCATCAGTATTTTCTTTCTCGAATATTTTCTATCCACAGCAGGGCCTACCAGACGGACGGTCTGGATTGATAAGTTACCCACCATGTGTACTATGGACTGAGGTCTCTAACATATTCCGATTATACCAGGCCTACTGTATGGTTGCTCCCCAAACGAAGACAGCACAGTGGTTGTGTGGCCGCTGTTCTTTGAGTGTCCACAGCAATAGATCTACCAAATAATAGAAATGTTTTCCTTGAGATCACCATGCCTCTAGCTGTTGAATAAGCCCCAAATGTGAGCAGGACATCCAAGCAGCCTACAAATTCAGAATGGAATTTGATGTGAAAAAGACAGAAAAAGAAGTAACAAAGAAAATATCCAAATCTGAGAGTTATTTTACTTAACCCCCATCTGCTTTGAGGCCCATCATATAAACGGTATGGATCATTGAAATGTAACACAAGATCCAGCTGCTGCAGTCCCTACTTATAAAACCCAAACATCAGGATGTATCGTAGCAGATAACCTCTGCATCTTACACCATTCCTAAAACAAGCTCTATCAAGTCCACTCATGCGAGTAGATTTTGATGTGGACTACTGGAATGAAATCCGCCAACGGTCTATCTCATGTCCAATCCGCCACAAAAACAGTCTCCTACTCCTACAAGGCCTATTCAAAATCCTCTCAGGAATTTCATCGAACACCCCACATGCACACCCAATCACTTCACATTTTGCAAAGAAATTCAACAGCCCAATCTGTACAAACGGGCTCGAAATGACAAGTTTGGTCATATGGTAATGCACACTACATCCACTATACAACAGATGCCCTGTTCCAGGTACACTTTACAACACAAAGAAGGTTTTCAGATGTGACAAGTTTGGACGATGGTTCAGTGAATGAGGCCATTACAAATCAAAATAGTACTAGAGATTTCATTGGCCAAAATCTACAGAAATTTGGGGGAAAACAGAAACTGAGTAAGAAAAATCAGGGAAATGTGGATTCAAACCTTATGGATGGACTGAATGCAATACCTAAGCGTACAGACCAGATCCGAACTCCGGCCGATCCAAACCTGCGAAATCCGGTCGTCAGAAGCTCGATCAGATCAATGGCTCGCTGTTTCTGGTGAAGGGGAGAGGGAGAGAGGGAAATAGAGAGAGTGAGAGAGAGAGAGATCGGGCAATTCACAGTGAGGGAGTGGGAGGGAGACAGATGGGGAGAGGGATCGAGAGGGTTTTCATCCTTCTTGACCTTGGCCTTGTAGATGTATGACATCCTCATGCCGCAATACCAGGCCACCTCCTCCATCGTATTCACACCCTCGATCTGAACCAGAGATGTCGATGGGTACTGGTTCTTCGCACGTACAGCCTGACACGCTCGCCCTTGTGCCCTTTCACCATTTTCGCTGCAGAGGTTTTGCCAAGAGAGAAACAGGTGGGAAAAAAAACCCTAGAAGACGCAGACCACGAATTACCTTGTTGTGCTCGTTGAGGCTCTCTTCGTCGAGCTCCGAGTTGGAGAGGGAGAGGAGAGGAGAGAGAGAGAGAGAGAGAGAGAGAGAGAGAGAGAGAGATGAGAGAGATAGAGAGAGAGATCGAGAGAGAGAGAGAGGAGAAGAGAGAGAGAGGGAGACTTGATCGAAGATCGAGAGAGAGAAGAGAGAGAAGAGAGAGGGAGAGAGAGGATTGAGGGAGAGGGAGCCTGATCGAGATCGAGAGAGAGAGAGAGGAGAGAGAGAGAGAGATAAGGGAGTGAGAATGAGAGAGATAACGGACGGTTCGAGGTTCCGGGCGTTAAAATTAGAACGGCTTAAACCGTAGTTAAACCAAAAAAGTAGCCGTACCTGAATGACGATTTTGGTCTAGTGCAAATCAGTCCAAACAGGGTTTTATATCAACATCATTCATCCCTTTGTCCATATCATTTTAGGTTATGAGCTCAAAAAGTGTATCAAATAGGAAGGATTGAGTAACCACCATTAAAAAATTATTTGGGCCCATGGAAGTTTTGGATCAAGTTGAAATTTATGTCTTCCTTTCATCCACATCTATGTGACCTTATGAACAGGTTGTCAAATAAACAATAGGGTAGGCCTTTGGAAGGTTTCAACAGTGATCATCATTAGCACGGCAGCTTCCTGTGGTGTGGCCCACTTGATTCTTGATCTACCTCATCATTTTTGGGCTCATATATTAAAATAGTTTGAACAAATGGATGAACGGTGTGAAGAAAACCCATACATCATGTCAGGCCCCATGGAGCCCTCCCTGGGCCAATTTCTGTTCAGACAGGGACAACATGCAATCAGACTTTTGGGAACCTAGTTGGTTTTGATGCTAGATCCATCCTGACCATCATGCTATGGCATCGAACATCAACCATACATGTGTTTTAATTAGATCACACAATTGGAAATAGTATACCCGGGCATGCTCACCCTCTAAATTGCTTTCCTTCATGTGGCCCACTTGACTAACCAACAGGCCTGATGTTTGGACCCCAAGCTTAAGTGTCTAATGGTTGGAGTGGATTTTATATAATCATCATGGTGGGCTATGTAAATATCAAGGATATCGCTCACACATTTTCCCTTGTATGGCCCACCTGAATCAAGGGTCATTCTAATTTTTTCATCTTTTTTCCTGATAGTATTACACATCTAATGGCCAGGGTAGATCTCAGATAAATATCCCCATGGGCTCCATAAATAAATTTAAAAAAAAAAAAAAAAAAAAAAAAAAAAAAGTGTGCGTTCCAATAAACAAGGCAAGGGTCAAGAGGAGTCTTTTTTACTCGGGCAGGTTAGGCTTATACCACCCCGTATTTCCAAGCTAGGCTCGGGTTGGACTATCTTGGCCTATCACTAGTCTAGAACAGGTATGGGTAGGGGTGTCGACAGGCCGGGTTAGTGCCAGGCCAAGTGTTGTCCAAGCTCGGCTCAAATGTACAGTCTAAGCTCAAACCAAGCCCAAGCCCAAGCCCAAGCCCAAGCCCAGATGGGCCAAAATAGTCCAGCTTGAGCTCAGCCTGAAATGTTTAATACAGAGCCTGGACAAGAATGTTTATACAGAGCCCGACCCAGGCCTGAGCCCGAATGAAATTTTATAAATATACGTTATGGTGGGCCCCAAATATACCTCTGACACATTTCCTTTTGACATCTAATACACGCATTTAGCAACAGGGCATCCTTATATCAGCTCATGGACTATTTTGTATAATTTCTCAGCTGGAGGAGGCTCACGAGTTCACTCGGCTAAATTGTCCGAGTCTGCAAACGACTTGGCCAAGTTGGGCTGAGTCGGTATGTGTCAGCCCCATGATATGAGATTTGTGGTCCCAAACCAGATCAGCCCGGAGTCCAAGTCGACTCAACTCGTCTGAGTCGCATCATGGTCCCAACACATTCCACCAGAGACAATTATACTGACCAAACAGGATTATGTAATGCAGCTGAATGCAGACTGAGACCTGACTCAGGCAGCCCAAAGCAGACCCAAACCATACACCACGGACTGCGTCCTGATGATTCAGGCCAATCGCGATACCAAAACAAGCTTGCAGAAGCAGGCCAGCAGAGTGCGGATGCTAACGGCTGGTTATGGAGCAGTCAGTCAGCTCCATAGCCTTCTACAAAGAAGCCACAGATACAGAAATGGGCAGGGGATGCAAGCTGCATGCATGGTGACCCAGAACATCATGCTGTGAAAATGAGGCATCAAAGCAAGATATTCATTCAGCTCAATGGGCAACAAGGAACCTGCCTGCCAGCTGCTCAAACTCAGTCCATAGACCTGAAGCAAACAGATAAAACCCAGAATCCAGGCCAAATTCCAAAAAAATAGCGGTGTGCATATGCTGACCATTGGATTAATTGGCTGGCAGGAACCCAATGAATTATATGCCCCAGCCATCATCAGTTGCTTCTCCTTCTAATGGCAAATGAAAACCCCCAGCAACTGGCCGTCTCATTGCAGCCTGGGATGGAATGAAGGCACAGGCAGCTGACCACGTTCTTGCCAGACTAACTTTTAGATTATGGAATTTGACTATGCTCCTTTCCCCATAGCTCTCACACAACACAGAAAAGCTCGCCGGTCCACCTTTCTCCCATCCCCTTTAGATTGGAAGTTAGTAACCCATGTCTCATGGACTGGTGAATGTAGTTTGATGCCCATGGGATATCAACAAGATGAAAAAGTGGAACCAAAGATGCTGAGATTTTTTGCAGCATAGGGTAGCTATAAGACCAGCCATGCTTCATAGGATGAGCATAGCTGAAATGAGGATGTTGAGATGGATGAGCAGCAAGACTAGGAAGTTAAGGGAACTTAGGAGTAGCACCAATAGGAAATAAGACGAGGGAAAGTAGGGAGGCTAAGTAGGCTTAAAGGGTTGGGAAAAATGATTAACCTGAGACATTTAGCATTAAAGGGCACTGACCAACTGGAGTACTTACCGCAGGGCATAGGGAGGCTAAGTAGGCTTCGGACGATAACAAAGTTGATTGTGGAGGGTGGCATCGAAGGATGTAAATGGGGAGAAGTGAAACAACTGATCATCATCTTCATCTTCAAGGAAGACTCCAAATTATTGGGTTAGAAAAAGTCAATAGCAGGGACGAAGCTAGGGAGGCAGAACTGTATAAGCTGCAGATATTTATGCTCTATCCTATGAGTACAGAGGTGCTGAAGCGTTGGATGATGATGAGGTGAAAGATGGAGGACGTGCTTGAAATCCTGAAGCCCCATACAAACTTGAAAGAGCTGACAATATGGGTTACAAAGGTTGGAAGCTTCCCAGTGGATAGAGGATCCAGTGTTCTCCAATCTAGTGAAGGTGACGCTCAGCATTTTGTGACAAGTGTAAACAATTGCCAGGTCTCGGTAAACTACCTTCCCTTAAATCCCTTTTTATTTATGGAATGAAAGAGGTGAGAAAGGTGGGTGGTGAGTTTAGTGGGGATGATAATAATGATGGAAGTGGTGGTGTCGTGTCATTCCCAAAGCTCGAGACCCTCTACTTCTGGAAAATGCCAAATTGGGAGGAGTGGGAATTGAGAGGTGGAGATGGAGAGGTTATGCCATCTCTCCTCCAATTAACAATAAATTGTTGCCCAAAGCTGAAGGAGTTGCCTAGTAATCTTCCACCGCTCCTCCAGAAGCTGCGTTTATACGCAAGTGATGTTGGAATGTCATCAGGTGGGCCCTTACCCATCCTCCCCAACCTTAACGAATTGGTGATTGAGGGAAGTGATGAGCTGACATCGTTCCCTTGTGGTTGGTTGGGTCAACTCAAAGCCCTCCAAACTCTGGACATCAGTGATTGTTCCAATTTGAGGTCTCTACCTGCAGAGGAGTTGCAACACCTCACCATGCTTCAACGATTGCAGATCCGGTACTGTCCACTCTTAGAAGAGCGCTACAGAGAAGGAGGAGAAGATCGGGACAAGATTGCCCACATCCCCAATATCTACTTTATATGAAAGGCATTACGTACGGTGATCTGGGTCCAAGAAGATGAAATCGACGAACGCTTTTCACTTGCTTGTTTCAAGGAATTTTGTTCATGTTCTGTGTGTAAACTACTCTACTTTTTTTTTTCTTTTTCTTTTATGTTTTCTTTTCTTTTCCTTTTTTTTTTTTTTTTAATTTTATGGATTTAGTTGTAATAATATGTAAATTAAAAGATGTTTATCAGATATTGATTGCCTTTTTTATTTCTTCCACGTAGACGCAACTGATCCAGCGTACGTACATTGTGGGTGAGACCCTGACCTTGGGGCCCACCTTAATCTTTATATTGTGTCATCTGTTACGCCAAATCATTTTATAGCATGGCCCAAAGATCAACCATATACAAATTTAAGGTAGATCACACCACAATAAACAGTGGTGGAAGATCATTATAATTATTTTTTTTATGGGCCACGAAAGTTTCGGAACAGGCAACTAGACAAGTTTGTAACGGTGGGAGTTCAATGACCACTCCTTAAAATCCATTTGAGACTTGTATCTACTTCATTTTTGAGTCCATGCCATAAAATGATATGGCAAAACGGATGGACGGAATGGATTGGATACACAACGTATACGTATACATCCATTTATTTCGTACACATACAACAGCTTACAGCTTGGTTCAAGGGGTCATATACAGATGCAGGGGTCATTGAAAGCTTGGATTACATCAAAATCCTTCCAATAGTTGCATATGTAACATGTATGTACTATTACTCTATTGGACACAGCCCACTAATGATGTCCCAAAATAATTAGATTATCAATTGCATCACTATAATTATTTTAATACGATGATCAGTGCGGTCCAATATTGTCCATGTAAATCAACAATTAAAAATCATGGGTTCGTCACTCAGATGTGATCTTGTGCTTGTGGCCCATCCGAGACTTGGAATTTCATCATTTTCGGGCAAAGTATATATTTCAGCGGGCTTATTACAACCATTGTGTCAATCATTACATTTGTTCATTAATTAGACATATTAAAGTTGATTTAGTAATTAAATTCAAACCCATGTAAATACACCATGAATAGCTACTTTTGGATTAAAGTTGATTTTGAATCCAGGGTGCCAAACACAACAAGAGGATTTCAAACCAAGTGGGTTTCAAATACAGGGATTCCAAATCCACGCTCCCAAACGGGCCTGAATTTCGTGATTGAGCCTGGACCGTAACTGCAAATTGGCCTTTCCTTAAGCATTCACAGTCCTTTGCTATGGTCCACCTGAGATTTTGATCTGCCTTATTTTTTCGCTCATACCCTAAAATGAGTTGTGCTCATACCTAAATGAGCTGCCAAAATAGATGAACAACATAAATAAGACACATCATGGTGGGGCCCACAGAGCACCAACCAGTACCAACCTCTATTCTGAAAGGGTCACTGCTGAATCTGAGCCCACCTTATACATGTGTGGAGCCCATCAAATCCTCACATTAAATACATCCCACCATAATGATGGGATGCTCATGCCTATCTAATTGTTAGGTTAGCCATAATAGAAAGCAATTGGCAACCATCCAAATGCCTCCAACTTCATACGGTACCCACATGAAGGTTGGATCAGACTGAATTTTTCATGGTGGGCTACCCTTCTATATAGGTTGATAGCATACATACCAAAGTAGGCCCATATGCAACCCTTGTAGACTGAGTTTGTTCTACGACTACAAGCACTAGTGGACGAATAGACCTTAAAATAAATAAATAAATAAGCCTCAAATTTAAAAGATACTCAGAAATTCCATGCCAAGAAATCGAAGTGATTTAATATAACCTCAGGTGCGAGGGGCAGGAAGCATAGGTCTCAAAAGGATGTGGGTGGAGTTAGTAAAAAAGACTTGAGGACTAGTAGTTTATCTAAAGACAGGGATCCATAATGAGATGAAAATAGCAAAAGAGAATTGGTGTAGTTGACCCCACTTTTTTCTCTACTTTTTTTTCTTTTTTTCTTTTTAATGGATGAAGATTTTACTGAAAAGCTGTGCCAAAAGAACAGCAAAAAATACAAAAAGAAAATTAAAATTACAAGCCCAAGCGGGCCATCAAGACACGAGCCAAAAGCCATTTCAATCACCCAAAACATGCCTTGCCATGGACCCAGCCTTCCAATTCTGATTCGTTTTCGAAGCCTCTCTCCTCAATTAGTTATGATAGTGCTTAAGATAATGGCGATGATAATTATTTAATTCATTAATTCCAGTTTTCATAATGAAGATACACAACCAATTGATTCCACAATGCACTCTCATTATAATATTCCCCATGCCTCTTGTATTAACAAGGAATTAAAAATAAAATAACTACTGTGTTTCTTTTAAAACTGGCCAAATGTGAGGAGTAGAGGATGAGACGGCCAAGCATTATCACTACTGCAATGAGACTATTAATGAATTCAGACTAATCATCCATCCAAGGTCCTGCAAGGAATGGCTCACAATATAAAAACCAACTTAAATGGACCTTGTTCCTTTTGACCATTATAACTTCCCTATTACCACCATCTATTGAGAGGACCACAATTGGACAGTTAGGTGTCATTTGAGATGGAAAGCATAGGGAGGGAGGGAAGCATATCCAAGATTGAGATAGCCCGAGGAGTTGTCACAGATGGAAGGCATCGCCAAGATAGAGATAGAAGGCATCAGTCCATTAACAATGTGACCTAGCAGTCTGTCATGACCTATTACAGTAGCCAATGTCAGGATTCATGGACCACTCAAGACCAATTGAGAGCAACTGAGCTGTGGGCTGTACAAAGCAATGTTGGCAGTTAAGCTCCTATGTAGTAAACCATGGAACAAAAAAACAGTATTGCATTCTTCATGGAATAATGTTAGCATATACAATCCCCATTTCCTTTTCCCCAAAACTCAATATTCAATCACTTCATTCACAACGAAGGTTACAGATAACAAGTAAACATGGGCAGTTTGAATTTTCAAATTTTCTCACCCAAGTGACTACATTCAACTACAGAAACCAAGTTTCTAAAATGATGCAACGCTGTGCTTTCATCATCACGTGCATTAACTCTCTTTTACTGGCTTCTCTTTTCCCCCCTTTTCCAGCCCAAGGCAACTTTTCCTTCACTTCTTCAGCATAAGCTCACAAGTCTTGCCTCGCCTTCAACCTCTACGCTCTACACTCTCCACTCTCCTCATCTTCCAAAAAAAAAAACATCTCTCCACCCGACCAATATTTGGCCATGGGCTGCACCTGATCAATGCCATCCATTGCAGGAGAAAGCAAATGAAAATCAATAGTAAAAACACTGAGATGACGGATCCATTGAGTATCCAATACAAATAATAGAATGTAAAGAACAAAAGAGAAATGCAGCACTGATTCGTGAGGAGAGAGCTGTGAAGTGGTGAATCATGGGGACAAATGCCAACTGGGCACACTTGTGTGAGAACTGTGCTAATCATCAAACCTGGGAACATGCCCTGGCCCATAAATCAGGCCAATCAACTCATCAGATGGGAGATTAAAAAGCAAATAAACAGCCCATACTCACACTTGTGCAACTGATGAGGGGGGATCAGAAGGCTCCTAGCAATCCCACTAGTGTGCCATAATTGATCCCTTCAATCTCTCCTGCGAATATCTTCAAAATTTTTTTAAAAAGAAAGGCTTAAAATCAAGTTAGCATTCTTTTCAACCATCATAATATTAAAATTGGCAAATTAAAGAATCAAGACAATAAAAGTTAATGAGAGAGGCAAGCCAGAAATACCATATATGCGTATACAAAACTTATAATGGAGTTAACCTGAGATATCAACGCAAGTAGGACAACACTTGGGCGTGATTCACATATTTAGAGATGAATCTTCACTTGAAACATAAGAATACCATTTTATTTGGGTCAACAAAGAATATTCAAAGCTGCTTCCTTACCATGACTACAAGAGGCCAGGAGGACGGCAGGAGTGGAAAGTGGAATAATGGTATTGTATCAAAACTGACAGAGGCTAGAGCTGCAAACAGATTGGATTGACCCAATGACTGAGTAGATGGGACCTGATCCAAGTCAGAACCAGGTTTGGTCCACATTTTAGCGTCCAATGGGTTAGGATTCTGATTCAGGTAGTCGTACTAAAAAAAACTGCCATTTTAGTTTTAAGAGGAAAAAACCATTCTTATAAGTAAAGTTGGTGGAATGATGAGGTTCACAAGCCCATCAGCAAGAAACAATCATGTTTCAAGGACTGAAAAAGACTAAGAATATAGAACTGCCATAAAGAAAAACTAAAGAGTAGAAAGTGATTAAGCTAAACTCAAGGCATATGAGGATCTTTACAAGAGAAGGTATCTTCAAGCTAGCAAAAATCAAGAGAGCAATGGTGGGGACCTAGATAATAAGGATGATGAGATCAACGAAAGGTGGAGAAGCTATTTCCATAACTTATTAAATGATGACTCTCTCATAAAAGAGTAGAAAGGGGAGCATGTGATGCTTGATGAACTGGCACTCAAAAACTATACACATAGCATATATATTTACTCAAACTAAACTAATTAATTTGTGGAACCACTACCAAAAAAACAAGGCAACAGCAACCGCTAGCCGTCAGCAATGATCTTCCCTAACGGCTAAAAGCCGTCGGAGGGTCCGTCGGGAAAGAGGGCATCTGTCTTCAACGGCTAAAACCGTCAGCCATCGGTGTTTCCAACGGCTAAATTCGATGGCCAAAACCGTCGGAGTTTTCGACGGTTTTAGCCTTCTGACGGTCAAGTTCGACAGTCATACGCCAACCCTGTTTGTCATAAATTTTAAAAATAATAATGATAATTAATTGGCTAGTATAAAATCAAACATATATGAACTGATTATTCGTTCCCAAAATACAAAAGGTGCACACACCCCAAAGAAAGAAAAAAAGTACTAAAGAAAAATCACTTACTAAAAAAAAATCAAACCATAAAAAAGATAACTAATCTCATGTGAAGCAGAATCCAGCCTTCTCAAAAAATATAAATAAATAAATATCCGAAAGAAACACAAATCCAATCCACAACATGAAAAACAGAGATGCATAATCAGAGGCACAGGGGAGTTTAGTTGGTGCATTAGAATATAAAAAACAAGATCCACATAAGCTGTAGAGGCCATTAGACAGATAAACACATGATTTCAAAGTAACTTTAAAAAACTTTTTTCATTGACAGGTGTAAAACTAATAATGAGATACCTATATAAAGGGATAACTATATAAGACTGTAAGATGAAGCGGGGGAAAGAGATACCTCTGGAGCCATCAAATAAGGACTTCCGTTCAGCAATGTATAACATCTTGTCTTTTAGGTTGAATGCCAACACAAATCAACATAGCAAAAAATGTTGTATGAAAAATTAGAATGCTTTGGCTAGAACAATTGAGAAATTCGATGAAGCACAACTAGTTTTGAAAAACGGGGATATGCACACAATGTGCAGCTATCGTCACATCATTTCTGCGCTTTATATTTCAAGCAAATCCGAACAAGCATATATAATTTATTATTAACCTGTGTCAAGACGATCCTAGCAAACAGTTAATGCGTGAAGGGAGCTAGAAAAAAAATAAATAAATAAGAGAACCCAAGTGACCTTCAAAGTTTACGACAGAAGAAGGTTTTCATTGGAGCTTTCCATCCATACCAAAACCAACAAAGTTAGTTCCCAAAACAGTAAATCTCTCCTTTCCATCCTTTCTTCCACTCTCAAAACCTCTGACCCTCTTCTCACTGCCAAACATAATATACCAAAACCACCATAACCCAAAAGCCAATAATTTCCACATGAAAACCAACACAAACACAAAAGTAAAAGTCGAATGAGAAACAATTTCAACACAACAAGAAAACCTCCCACCTAAAATTCTCACACTAGAACCACCATTTTCATGAGAAAAAAAGAAAAAGAAAAAAAGAAGAGCTGAAAGAAGAGCTTTTCAGCTTCTTCATTTAAAAACCCAATAAAAAACCACTCAGCAAAAACTCAACTGCAAAAGCAGCATCAACGTGAGAAGCTCTCCATTCGCTAAGCACATCGTCATGCAACTACTGTTGCACAAAGCCAAGGAAACATACTTGCCAATCCTAGAAATACACTCATTCGATATCACTGGTCAAAATTTGTTATGATGAAGTAGATTGAGTGGTCGAGATTCCTCTTTGAGTCCACGGGGTGGTGGCTCATCAAACTCTTGGTCATATACCTCACCCCGCTATGGGTAAAGCCAGTTTTTCACTGTCCTCAGATCCTCTCTGCACAACAATAATCGCAAGAAGAATCAACACAACAGATTCAGGTGCAGGAATGGGAGAAGGCCGAAGGGTCTGTTTAAATGTTAGCAAGTATAAACAAGAGGAAGTGGAGTGTGAGCCCAAAGCAGAAGTGCATCTAGTTAGAAGGATCATGCAAATAAGGTCAAAAGAAGCATCAAATGACTAGACAGAAACCATATTTAGCTCAGTTCTGAGCTAATCAATGAGATTTTTCAAAACTGATTTCATATTTAGCTCCAATCAAAATTCCAAACTTCTCTCCAAGTTGATTGATAAATCAAGCTCCAAAGTGATCTCTAAGCCTGACCTCTGATTTGAAGGAACAATAGCTCTTAGATTTATCCACGAAAACAGCCTGATTTTCTGAATTATCAACTTTCCCAACTGTTTGTGGGAAGTTTGGGAGAGACCCACTTTTGAAACAAGGGGAAAGGAAAAAAAAAAAAAACAGAGGAAGACTTTTTTTTTTAAAGACCAATAATTATTAGCTTGATTTTCAAGGCAAACCAACTAGAAAGAAATCCCTAAAAAGCTCAAATGGGTTGTTCCCTAAATTGATGAAAACGACTTCTAGAACCTGTTCGGACTGAATGGTGTGGTCACCTGAAGCATGGAACCATCATTGGATATTAACTTCAGAACTTTGTGCCTGGAAATCAATACCAGAAAAGCTTAAACTAATATAGAAGTACTAATCTAAAAAACAAACCACCTTCAAAGCAGAACTGAAGCTTGGTGGTAGAATTCCCCTGCAAGCTGGTTTGAAAATCACCATTAAACACAGGCATTAACAGTATGCAGATTGTGTTCCGATCAAATGAGTTGATGGTTTTGTCATTAAGTGAAGAATCTTCCCTTGCTTCCAAGAGGAGCATCTGAGATTTGACAGGAACATCACTGTCGGACTTTCCATTTCTGGGTATCATTCACTAGATCTTGAATCTGAAAGAAAGAACAATCTGTATCCCTTGTTGTGACCACATAAAGACCAAAGAAAACCTTAAGATGAGAAGGAAATAAATCTTCCCAATGCTGACTGTGTTTGTTGAAATGCACACCAGAAGGACTTGTTTGAGTTGGAGTTGATTAAAAGCCTCCAGGCCAGGCTTCTGCCCAAATACAGAAGATGCTGTTTCAAGCAAAAAAAAAAAAAGACTTTCAGTCAGACGCCAATAGAATTACTGCATGTCAGACAATAAACACCTTGAAGCCAATTCACAAGGGAAAAAAAAAAAACCATTCAACTGAATACTTTCCCTCCACATCTCACACATAGGCTTTTTCTAAAGAGAATGTTTCCGCAGGCATTTCATCAAACATGCAACAGGCATCGTCTAGCTGGACCATTGGATGTATCTAGAGATCATGCAATTCCATGCAACGCGATCAAACCCATCAATTTGCTTGAAGATGGAGACGTATGAATCTAGTATCAAACTTGAGAAAAGAAAAGGATCTCCACTATAAAATCGTAGGAATTGCACATGAAAACTGTAGGAAGAGAAGTCACGAAAATTACATCTAAAAAAAGCAAATTAATCTTCCAAACCATAGGAATTGGACATGAAACAAAAGAAAATCCATAAAAATCAACAGACCTTGGAGTATCCATCCATATGAAAAGCTTTTCATACTTATGGAGAGATGCAGTTCACTAAAACTTGGTGGGTCGACTCAACATGGTTGAGTCGACTCAGTTCAATGAGATTCCGAGCCAGTTTCACAGAAACTCGCTGGCCAGCATGACACACTCATAACATGACTTGACGAGTCGTGTCAATTTAGAAATTAGAACACAACTTCAGGTCCAACTCATGAACATCCACCCTCACTTCATTTAGAAATTAGAACACACAAACAGCTCACCAAAGCTACTTATTTCTTGTCCTTCAAATACACAAAGAATATAATATGCACCAGGCAATCCCCTGATTTGCCTTTACTCAAATGAAACTAGCATTTGACATGCATTTCATGAGCCTGGGATAGGTTGACTCAGCGCATATGTCAACTCATTGTGTACTAAAGATTTTAACACATATATTAGGGCCTTTCTGCATCTCCCTTGCATATCAACCTGACCATAATCCACAAAATAAGTAAACAGTTAATTAACTAAACAAATTTATGAATCTGTTACCATTATAAAATCACAACTGCATGATGTCAAGAAGCATGAATTTCACTTGTCCAGCAAGTTTAAGACTGTGTCGGCATGTATTCCATTCCAAGATATAAATTTGGTAAATGGCACCTGGAACAAGAAAATTTCAAGATTCAATCTGTAAAGAGACCACACTCTCAAGAGATAAGAAAATTTTAGTTGCTGATAATATGTGCCCCAATAATAGATGAATCCATGATACCACACTCTGAACATGATGGGAAATAAAAGAACTAAGCCTTGTCTGATGACGATCACAAAGAAATAGAGGTGTTTGGAACTCACCCATTCGGTTCGGGTCGAGTCGGATCGAACCGAGTCGAACGAGTCGAGTTAGCCGAATCGGGTCGTCCCGTGCCCACCCCTAGTACAGAGCTTGTACGCTAAGCTTAGCTTAATGTACAAGGCAATGTGTGTGGGACTCACCATGACGTGTGCATGACATCTAATCAGTCCATCATGTGGTCCCCATCATGTTCTCTTGGACACTAGAAATTATGATGATAGAGAACTTGGGTGGGCCACACACAAGTAACATTGGGATGGAAATTCCACCATCAAAAAGCTTCCAGATTGCTTGTGGGGCCCAAAATATTTCATAAATGCCATCCAATGCATTCATAAGATGAATCTCGCCAGTATGAATGGACACCCCAAAATTCATGTGGGCCACGCCGGGTGACTTTATGATTATACATGGTTTGGGCTACATGAGGTTTTCCTTTCATCAGGGTTCTGTAACTTATGAAGAGGTTGATGGCAAGTAGACATGGTGGTGGACCCTATGATGGAATTGAGAGTGGGTATTACTGTCCCTACTACATGTGGTGTGGTCTACTTGAATCTTGGATCTGCCTTATTTTTGGGTTCATGATCTAAAAAGGTTTGAAAAAATGAATGGACAACATGATATAACACACATGGGCCAACAAAACAAACTTTGCCACATCAACACAGTACCCACATTGGTGTTGTATTCTTTACTTCCTAATCGGAGTCCACCCCGACGTGCCTTTGTCATGAACCGTGCACATCAGTTTCACCAGCTCATGTTAATAAGGAAGATTCAAAACTAAGTTGGGCCAGACTATTAAAATAAGCCGGTATTAGTTTTGGGTCTGCCTCATTATTTGGACCACATCCTATTTGGATAAGGACAGCTGGAATTAGTCTTGGATCCACCTCATTATTTAAACCATGTCATATGTACGGAGTGGATGCGAAGTGAACATCTCGGTAGGCTCACAGTTACATATAAACAGCTGCTGCTGTTTAAAATACAGTAGGAAATTGAAAGCGCACTCCATGTATTTGTGAAAATGTTGCACATGTTCGATCTTGACTTGAACTTAGCTTGAGTTGGCCCGAGCTGCTGACCAAACCCAGCCAAGCTGGCCAGTTTGGCTCGAGGACAGAGCCGAGTTTGAGCTGAGGTCAGCTAGTGGCCGAGCCGAGCAACTTGACTCGGTTTGACTCGTGTACACCTCCGACCAGGAATATTGAATTAATGACTCGCCAATGATTTTTAACTGTCTATTTAAATGACTAACATTTAGATGGCTCAAATCATTTTATTAGTGTGATTTTTGTAATGTAACTGATAAATTAATTATTTTGGAATATATCAATATGCAATATGCCACATGTACCGTGAATTAGTAGGAACGACAACACATGCTAAAATGTAACTTTTCATTTAGCATTATTAGTTCCATTGACCTTCATTTATAGTTGGGACCCCATAGTGAAAAAGGTGCATTTATATATATCCATTGTCTCCGATGCTCTCGAATATAATGTGCCAAACGATACCTTTATAGGGATATGTATTTTATCTCTGTGGTGGTTCAAGATGCTGCACGAGTTGTAGCCAATTGAGGCGGCCCACACGCTAGCATGAGTTGTAGCCCATTGAGGCCTACACACTAAGTGATCTGAAGATCGGGACCGTCTGATGAACTCTATGTTATGCAGGCCATAGAATAATCAAAGAAGATTTTAAATGGCTTTTGTTTAGTTCTAGATATCAACGGTTAGGATTGTTGTTGAACATGACCATGTGTGAATAACTTATTTAGGATAATAAACGGTTCAGATAATTGGACCATAGTGGCCCAAGTCGAACACACTAGTTTCTAGGTAGTGATGGAGGGAAAATGATCTCATGATAAATAGCCAACCGCGAGTCCTATGGCCCATTGTGATGGTTATTTGATATCCAACCGCGAGGCCTTTGGAAGGTTTCAACAGTGATCATCATTAGCACGACAGCTTCTTGTGTCGTGGCCCACTTGAGTCTTGGATCTGCCTTGTTTTTGGGCTCATATATTAAAATAGTTTGAACAAATGAATGAAGGGTGTGAAGAAAACCCATACGTCATGTCAGGCCCCATAGAGTCCCTGCCTGGGCCAATTTCTGTTCAGACAGGGACAACATGCAATCAGACTTTTGGGAACCCAGTTAGTTTTGATGTTAGATCCACCCAGAGGATCATGCCTATGGCATTAAACATCAACCGTACATGTGTTTTAATTAGATCACACAATTGAAAATAGTATACCAGGCATGCTCACCCTCTAAATTGTTTTCCTTCACGTGGCCCACTTGATTAACCAACGGGCTTGATGTTTGACCCCAAGCTTAAGTGTCTAATGATTGGAAGATAGGCCTGTAAATAGTAATGGTTGTTGTATCTCTCCTAATTTTTCCATTGGTATGGCTCACTTGAATTACGGGTCAGTCAGATTTTATTTTATTTTTGTTATGGGCCTAAAACAACATTACACACTAGTCTAGAACAGGTATGAGTAAGGTGTCAACAGGCTGGGTTAGTGCCAGGCCTAGTGTTGTCCAAGCTTGGCCCAAATTGTACAATCTAAGCACAAACCAAGCCCAAGCCCAAGCCCAGATGGGCCAAAATAGTCTAGATTGAGCCCAGCTTTAAATGTTTAATACAGAGCCTGGACAAGAATGTTTATACAGAGCCCGACCCAGGCCTGAGCCCAAATGAAATTTTATGAATATATGTTTTGGTGGGCCCCAAATATACCTCTGACACATTTCCTTTTGACATCTAATACACACATTTAGTGGGCTTCACTTTCAAGGGAGAAAAAGAAAGAGGGGTGAACCTGCTCCAATCAGCGGCAATGCTACTGGCCGAAGACCTCGCTGTTGCAAGCTGATCGAGGCTTGGTCAGTTCAGGTGCAGAATGAGAGATGAGAGGAATTGGTTGAAGGTGAGAGAGAGATGGGAAAGAAAGGGCCGGAGGTGAGAGGGAAATGGGAGCATTGGGCGACATGTGGGAGAAAGACTAAGATTGTTTCTTTTTCTTTTTAACCAGAAACAGCAACTAGTTGAGGTTGCCGGGTCATGTAGGCCTCACCATAGTTTTATGTAAAATTCACCTCGACCACTAGGCATAACACCTCATATTAGGCCCAGAGTGTAAAAAAACACCTCTGCTAGTGTTTTAAGTGGACCATACAATTGGAGACGGGGCAATGCTCACCTTCCAAACTATTTCCCTTTCCTTGGTACATGTGAATAATGGATGGGCTTGATATTTAAGCTCCAGGCCTATGTTTTGGTGTGATATCTAATGGTTGGAATTGATTAAATATAATCATCATAGTAGGCCTGGTAAATATCAAAGGTAGGCGTCTCTCTCCCAACTGTTTTCATTTATAATCATCTATGCATTTAAATAAGATGCATTGTAAATCGTGACTATTTGATTTGTCATTTGAGTAATCTTGGAGGAATTTCTACTCAATTGGCCACTCATGATTCAAAATCGATAACCATAAAGTGATGCAAGTAGTTGTGAGAAAGTTGGAGCATAGGATGTCGCATTGGAGCCTAGTGGTAGATTGTGGCTCAAGTGTAGCAGCATTACCTCGGCTAGGCTGCAGAGCTTGAGCGTTTGATCTATGTTCGGCATACCCTCATGGGACCATGCAAAAACATTGGCAAAGCATCGGAGGAGGGATACTAACTTGTCCTCTAATGGTGGCATTAGTGATGACCCAATTTGCACCGCTTTGGAGGGTTCAGACTCGTCCAGAAGGATCGAGACAAGGTCTTCCATAGGTCGGCCACGTGTTTGAGTATCCTCTCATGGGTCCAACAGCTCGATCATCATTGTTTCGCAAGGATTCTCAAAGCCGTGGCATAACACTGTCAAGCATCCTGTTGGTCGCCCTTGACAATCCCACACTGTGTTCAGTAGGGAATTTATAGCGAGGTGGTAGGTCGATACCGCCGCTCGGAGAAGGTACAATGATGGTCGACCAAGGATAACGTTGTAGACGGATGATCGGTCAACTACCAAGAAGTCGACCATCACGGTGTCTGATTTTTGTCGTTCCCAGCTGTAAGTGGAAGCTAAATAGCCCCTTCATGCATGACCTAACCTCCAGAGAATCCGATTAGGAGAGTTTTTACAGCTCGAAGTGAAGCTCGTCCAATACCCATCTTATTGAAGGCCTGCAAGAAAAGTACGTCCGTCGATGACCCTGTGTCAACGAGGATTCGGAAGACCTTCCAATTAACTATAGTAACGATGATCACCAATGCATCATTGTGAGGGTGGTGAACGCCTCGGGCATCTTCATCGGTGAAAGTCACACTGTACCTTTCCAATTTTCTCTCTTTTAATGGTCAGACAAGGACCATGACTTCTGCTTCTGGGCATCCGATGCTCCTTACATGGTTCTTTCAGGCATTGTTCGAATCACCCCGCCCTTATGGCCTCTAAATATGGTTCGGATCTCCCCGGTCAGTTGGTTATCGATCGGTTGTTCCTTGGCGGCAGCGGTTCGGCTTCCCCTTGTTCTATACGTTCGCTGAGGTGACCTTCTCGGATAAGCCTCTCGATTTTCTGTTTGAGTTGGTAACAGTTGCTCGTATTGTGTCCGTGATCTCGATGAAAATGGCAGTACTTATTCTTGCTTCTTCAGCCGGGATTGCCTCCTAGCTTGTTCGGCCATTGAACGAAAAGTTCGTCTTTAATCTCCATCAGGACTTGCCCCCTAGGTTTGTTCAGCAGGGTCTAATTACTGAACTTGTTATCAGGCCGCTTGCTCGACCTACAATCATCACGAGAGCGATCATCCTTTTGCTTCTTACTCATGTTGGTCAAGTCGGGTTCTTTTTTCGCCTGCTACTTAGCCGCGGGGCCTTTGTTTTGGACAACATCTCGTAAGATCCGGGACTCTTCGGCATTAGCATACTTCTGCGATTGGTTTAGGAACTCCGCCAATGTGGTAGGAGGATTCTTATCCAGAGAGGAGGAACGATTTATTTCTCAACCCAGTCATGATGGCATTCAACGCAGTTTCATCCGAGTGTTTCTGCAGTTGTAGCACTTCCAGATTGAAGCACTTAATATAATCTTTTAGTAGTTCGCCGTCTTTCTGAACTATGTTCATTAGATGGGCCGGTGCTTTTACTCTCTTTTTCCCTCCGATGAAATTAGTGATGAAGGCCTCACTAAGTTCGGAAAATGTTTTAATGGACCTTGGTTTTAGCTGTTTAAACTAAAGTCTAGCAGCGTCGGCTAGAGTTAATGAGAAAGCTTGGCACATGACTAAGTCGGACGCATTATGGAGTTCAATGTAGGTCCTGAAAGAATCCATATGCTCTGTTGGGTCGATATTGCTAGTATAGGGAGCGATTTGAGGTAGCCAAAACCTGTCTGATAACCATGCCTGCATGATGCCGACCGTGAAGGGGATTTCATCTCCTCCGGGGCAGTCGTGTTGCCTCAATAGGTCTGCTTCATATCATCGATCTGTCGCCACAAGCTTTGCAATTCGGTCTTACAAGGCTCTTCATTGTCGTCGGTGACCTTAACTGGGGCCTTGCTGCGCCTTCGTTGATTTATCTCGTGCTGCAGGTCAGAGGCAGGTAGCGGTACTGTCCCCGACATGTGAGATGGAATTGGCTCGGTAGGGGCAGGCTGAGGGTTCTGTTGAGAGGCAACGTGTATGACCGAGGGCTAAGGATGGTTAGCGCAAGGTCGAACGTAGCTCGAATGTCCCTCCCCTTGGTGTTCGGGCTCATAGACGTGATGCGGCTACATATTTTCCATCATTTACTTTAGATAGCCTAGGTCGGCTTTGATTTCTCTAACCTCTCTTTTAAGAGCGTCTCATTGTCCGCCCTTACCATGCCTTTGCTGGTCATGTCGGCTCGATCCCGAAGTGGCCTAACATTGTGGGGAGCCATGGCGGCTCTCCCGTCGCTCAGGGCATTCGACGAGCTGCGTGGCCTGAACGGGCATAGGTACAACAGTGATCGGGATTGCTGGGGGGGGGGGGGACTGGGCTTTCTTCTTTCCTTTCGCCATTAATAAAAGTTGTATGTTTGCTGGTAGAACTAGAATGGCTTGACTGTGTCGATTCCCACAGACGATGCCAAATTGTTGATCCGATTTCCCGACAGACCCTTCGTGGCGTTTCTCCTTGAACCTGCACAGACAAAGGTAAGAGACAAAGGAGGCCCTAGTTTGTTCATGGGACTCTCTGATGCCTAAGTCAGGCTCAAGGTCTTAGAAAGAGATCAGTTGGGTGTTTTCTTGGTTCTTGAGAACGTACCTTAAGATGGGAGGAACCCACCTATTTATAGGGTAGAGGGGATCCCGTTATGGAGGGGAATCTTGCCATATATCTTGGAAATCTATTACAATCCGGGATCTTCCCGAGATTGCAGGTTCTCTTGATTATAGGGATTTGATTTTATCTTCTGGAGATACTAGGAGAGATCTCCGAAGACCCTTTAAAGCTTGTAGCTTGGCTCTAGGTCTTATCTCGAAGCGGGTATCAGTTTGAAATGATAAATATTGTTCTGTTTGATAGGTCAGCATTCACCATTTTCGACCGTCAGCTGAGCCAGAGGGATAGTATTTCCCTCGTTCTGATGCTGAACCTTCTCGACTTTACTAGGAGCATTTGTCTAGTTTGCAGCAATCTATGACCGGGCTATGGCTGATCTATGACCGTCCTTCAATTGATCTTCGATCGATTTATGGCCGATTTATAACCGAACTATGGTCAATTTGTGATCGTCCTATGACCGATTTATAGTCGACCTATGACCAATCTATAACTGAGCTATGGTCAATCTGTAATCGATCTGTGGCCGATCTATGGTCGATTCGTAATCGACATGTGGCTGGTCTGTAGGCGATCCATAACCGTCTTTTAGCCAACCTATGAATTAGGTCGGCTTTTCAACCACTTGTGTGGGCTTAGAAGCCTTTCGGGCATCTTGCATTTGCATTTTCCTTCTTGAAGGTCAGCCTACTTTTCGACGTAGGATCATTATTGGGCTCGGGTTTCATTGAGCCTATGCTGGTTTAATAGAGTTGGTCCATTCCATAAGCTGACTTTCGGACTTACGGATTTTTCCCCAACATGATCCATGATTTTTTTTCTAACAAATGGAGTGGCTTAGATTGTAGATTGGACTTATTTATGTGCTAACAATATGAAATTTTCTGATTTTTGTACACCCTTCAGAACTAACCCAAACCCCTAGCTGATCGATTGTATTGTACAAGTAACTTGACCGTTGGTTCTAACTAACATGTGGGGGCATGGTTCGGTACTACAGACCGTTGGATTCTTTTGATTATTATGTTCAAAACAACTCTAGATTGAATGTTGTAATCACTTGTTTATAAAAGGTAATCTTATAGGACAAGCTGATTTCCTCAAGACCTGTGCCAGGGAGGACCAGTGGGGCCCGCCCTAACATATATGTTTTATGGACAACGTCTATCTATTTTTTGGGTCATTTTAGGACATGAACCCGAAAATAAGGTGGATCCAAAGCTCAAGTGGACCACACCACGGACAACAAGGGAAATTAAAAGCCTATTGCCGAAAGCTTTTTAGGGGCTACAGAAGTTTTAGATCAAGCATATATTATTGTTTTCATTACCTTAGGAGTAAATAAACATCACGGAGGACCCAAGAAGGTTTCAATGGTGGGTCGATTGGACGGATGGTACTTTTAGGGGCTTTGTGGGGTCCACAATTATGTCTATAGTTTATCGATGCCGTTCATCCATTTTGAAAGATCATTTTAGAGCATGAGTCCAAAAGTGAGGCAGATATAAGACTAAATTGGACCACGTCACAGGAACACTTTGGATTGAAAGTTTACTGTTGTAAAATCTTTAGCGACTACATAAGTTTTGGATCAGTCTGATATTTATATTTCCCTTTCTCTAGGTTTATTTGACCTTATGAACAGGTTGGATGGAAAATAAACATCATGGTGGGCCCTAGAAAATTTTCATTGGTAGGAGTTCAATCCCAACTGCTTCCTACGGTGTGGTTCACTTGAGCTTCGATTTTCCTCCTCTTTGGCATCATGACTTAAAATGATCTTTAAAAATAGATGTATGGTGTGGATAAAATATACGTATTATAGTGGGCTCCATAAAGGCCCTAATAGGACCGTCCGTCTCTGGCTACGTCCTGGTGGCAAGCAGTACTCAATCGGCGTCCAGTGTAGGGTCGAAGGTTGCAGGCAATCCGCGTCCCAACTTAACTTCGTCGCAGTCAATCCGCGTCCCACTGCCGCATGGGTCCCACCTGGTGCATCCACGTTCCACAGCCAAGTGGCCTCAACGGGTGCATCTGCGTCCCTGACCCAGCTTCTTCGTAGGCAATCTGTGTCTCGGTTCACTTTACATTAGATGCCTCCTCTGTAACATCATATACGTAGGATCCTTGCTCTTACTCCTCCGATGGTAAACTCTCAGGAGTTTCAACACTCGGTCAAGGGTTCGAGTATCCATAGGTGGTGAAATCCCACTACGCCGTGAGTGTATGGGGGTGTGTGTAAAAATTTTAAAAAAAAACATATACGCATTGGGAGCGTACCTTGACCCGAAATGGATTGGCTACTCACCCCACCACCAGCCAATGGCTACCATGATGTATGTGTTTCATCTACTCTGTCTATCTATTTTTCCAGATCATTTTATCGTATGCAACCAAAAATAAGCCATATCCCAATCTCAAGTGGACCACAGTATAGGAAACAATGTTAAATGAATGTTGACCGTTAAAACTTTTTGGGGGCCATAAAAGTTATAGATCAAGCTGATCTTTGTTTTTTTCCATTCATCTGGGTCTGTATAACCTAATCAACAGATTGGATGTCAAATAAACAGTATAGTAGGCCTTAGGAGGATTTTAATGGTGGATATACAATCACTATTGTTTTCATGTGGTGTGGTCCACCTGAGATTTATATCCCTCTCATATTTTAGATAGAGCCCTAAAATGGTCTGTAAAAATGGATGAAACACATATATCATGGTGGGGCCCACAGAGCACCGACCACAAACCATCGGGCTGGTGGCATGGGGAGTAGCGCGGCAGGGGGAGTAGCCAATCCGTCTCCACCGTGACCTAGCTTCGGTGGGTCCCTCTCGCAAGTGAGTGTACCATGATATTGTTCATGATCATCAGAATTAAAATATATGGTAATTCCAATCATTCAATTTGAACCATTAACAAGGTCTGGAATATAGTTCTTGAGGGTTACTAATAAAATTGACACTAGGTGAAGCACGCTATAGTTTTCCCCACTTACACAGCCATTTGTTTTCTAAACCGTAGATGTAATGGATATGATTTCCTGATAAAAGGATTACTTTAAACTAGTAAGCAATCCACTAACAAATAGATGGCTCGGATTGTTGACTAGACTTATTTCTCTGTGAACTATTTGAACCGCCCATTTTATAATGTACTAATTGGATGCCTGGAATTATCTGATCTTTCCTTGGTATACCATACCGGGGACATGGATTGCATCTTACCCTGCTCGTCTCTAGCCACAAATGTACAAATTTGTGTGGGGCCACCATGCTTTATCTGTCTATCTAAGCTGTCCATACCATTTCTTTGATCATTTTAAGGAAAGACCCTAAAAATGAGGTAGATCAAGCACTCACGAGGATGACACTAAATAGTAAGCTTGGGTTACATTAAATGCAAGAGTCATGTATGGTGTGACCTACTTGAGCATTGGATTTGCCTTATTTTTAGGGTCATACTTTAAAACGATCAGAGAAAAGGGATGAAAGGCGTAGCTAAATAGATACATGTGCGAATCTATTAAGAGAACTTATATATGGACTTCGTGCTCGGTTTCCCATAAATACAACACGGTATGGATTCAGTATTCATGGTGGTAGATCGTTTCTTAAAGATAGTGCACTTTATTCCAACTATCAATGCAACACATGTGGCAAACTTATTCCGGGGTTCCTATAATCATTACTTTTGACCGTGACACAAAGTTTATTAGCCACTTCTGGTGAACTTTGTGGAGTCGGTTCGGTACACAACTTCAATTCAGCAGTGTCTATCACTCACAGATCGATGGGCAAACTAAAGTTGTGAATCGCATATTGAGAAACCTCCTTCAATGTATTTTGGGTGACAAACCGAAGCACTGGGATTTAGTCTTATCTCAAGCGGAATTTACATTCAATAACATAGTGAATCGCTCGATGGGGAAGTCCCCATTCCATATTGTTGTGGTCGAGTGTTTTGCCACACACTTGACTTGATCGCTTTGCCCAAACTTATGGGCATGAGTATTGCAACAGAACGTATGGTGGATTGAATTGTGGGCATTCATGCATATGTGTAAGCCAAGTTACATGCTTCAAACGACAAGTACATGGAGCAAGCCAACAAGCATTGGCGACAAAAGGTGTTCGAGGTGGGCAACTATATTATGGTCCACTACGTAAGGAGAGATTTCCGACCGGAACCTACAACAAGTTTTAAAAAAAATAAGAAGATAGGGCTAGTACTGATGCTCCAAAAGATCAATGGCAACACTTACGTTGTTAATCTTCCAGATGACATGGAGATTTCACATGCTTTCAACGTCGCAAACCTGATCGTGTATTATGAACCGAAGCAGGACGAGTTCTTTTGAAGTGGAGGGGATTGATGTAGAGTAGGTCGCGGACAATTTCATGTCCGAGATAGACCAGAGAAGGCCCGATCAGATGCGAAAGTGATCAGGACCGTCAGAACCCTAAAATAAGTGTATCTTGCTAATCAGAATGAGTTATTCAATGTACCATATATGATTTTTGGGGTAGGAAAATCTACTTTAGCCACTTAACCCTATTATGGCGGGTTTCCCATACCGAATTTACAAGATTCCATAAGTTGACCGTCGAAAGTCGACTTTAATTTCGTTTTTAGTATTTATAGTAAGTTTTAGTTCGATCATTACTCTTGATCAAAATCTCAACTGGCCCATATATACCATAAGAAATAGTGTTGATCAAACTCCTATCATTAAAAGAATAAAAATTGGGGGCATGATGAAGTTTTGAAGCAAGCTGATATTTGTGTTTTCCGATCATCCAGATCAATCTAATCAATAGATTAGATGGCAGATAAATTAACATTAACAAAGTTCCTAAGAAGTTTTTAAAGGTGGGTCACTCCTTGTTTCCTATGGTGTTGTCAACCTGAGATTTGGATATATTGCCCTAAAATGAGCTGAAAAATGAATGGCCGCCCTGAATAAAACAAGTACATCATGGCCACGGAGCTTTTCTAATACTGACCCGGGCATTGGAGGGTGTTCACTCCCCAAGTGTAGGGTTGTGAGGTAGTAATAAACTCGGTAAGACCGAGGTCGAATCCACAGGGACTGAAACTTGTACGTAATCTGAAACTAAGTAGAACTAGAACTAGACTAAGATGAAATCTAAATCAAATATAATTTGAGGAATAATAGTGAAATATTTATTTAAAACTTTTTAAAGTATTCAAGGAGGGGAAACTAGGGATTCAAAGGATCTACTTGTAGAGATCAGGGAGATCTTATGCCTGCATCAAAAGCTCAACTGACTTATTTGATATAGTTTTAAAGAGATGAAAGGTATGAAAGGTATGTGAATTAGGATGGATTCCATCACCAAACCATGCCCAAGAGGCAAAGCAAACAACAGAATTAAACTAATTACCAACCAATCAACATGCTATAAGGGTTAGGAAAAGGGTACCATCATCCGACAATGCCCAGGAGACGATGGTGAACAACAAGGCTTCCTGACGTCATAACATAAAAGAAAAAAAGAACATGCTCAAAGCTATCGCAGATCTATTGTAATTTCAGTTACAACGAACCATTAAAAATTGAAAGTATTCCCTTAAAATCACACCAGAATCAACATCAATTCAGTCTTAAACAAAAGGCACAAGCAACAGGTCCTCCCATCACGCTACAAGCTTCACCTCTTAGCCTTAGCTAAGAGGTTTAGCCACTCATAATCATGATTAGGCTAATCACAATAATAAAATTAAACCAAAGAACGAAAAAGAAAAGAAAAAAAACCAACTCTTTCTCCTGCCTAGCCTCCACGACCTCTGTCCAAGCTCCCCAGCTATCAGCCGCTGCCCTCCTTAGATCTTCCTTCTCTTCTGTTTTTATAGGTAGCAGGGAGGAGTGAATGGGAGCTCGAGATCATGCTGGAGTCGGAGAACCAACTCTCTTTACGCAGCACCATGTGCAACTCTGTTTACGCAATCACAAAGGCGTGGAGAAAATCACCCACTTTCCGTGCTGATCAGTAAGCAATCCTTCATGTTTGGGTCAGATTATTTGTCCCTACAAGATGAACGGAGCAGATTTTCTATCACCTTGAAGACAAGGGCCCACAACGATCCGCAGGCACGGAGATCCAACCGTAATGCGAATCGCGCAACAGAATCCGCGGGATTTGCGGTGCAGATAGAATTTCATCCCTGATAATACGAACGGTGAAAGTGGCCCTCTACCGGTCGGTTTTTTGTTCTGATCACAATGGACGGAATGGATCGTCCTGAGAAATCTTGCGGGTGGCCCATCCGGATCGTCTGCAAGCTCTGCTGCGAAACAGAGCTCGCGCAGATGTTGCGCTGGTGATTGATGGGACCCACAGTCTCTGATGTTTGAGAAATCCACACCGTCCATCAGCTTAGTCTCAAAAAACAATTTTAATATGGTCGGTTTTGGATTGCTTCTGATGTGGTCCACTTGATTTTTTCATTCTGCCGTCTAACCATCGTTTAACGTTTGGGCCCTTGCAGAAGCTTGCATGGTGGAAAAAATCCACATGGCTATGGTCTTAGCCATTCTAGAAATAGAATGGACGGATCAGATCATTACCCCGGGCGTCGAGTGGGGCCCACTGGCCAAAACCGCAGTCGCCTGGTGAGGACGCTGGAGCGTTTTCTTTTTATTTATTTATTTATTTATTTTTTTTTTTGAAAAGTTATCGGTCAGTGTAACGCTGACCGATTGAGATGGCTGTGGTGCACGGCGAGTGCGTGCACATTGTGCACATGCACTCTCCTGGGTGGGATCCACTGTAATGTTCGTGAGAAATCAGTTCCATCTATTTGATGTGTTACGCGTTTAAAGGCGTTGATACCAAACTTGAAGCATATCCAGATCTCAGGTGGGCCCCGAATCAAGATTTTGCAGGCTGATATGTCAGTTTAGCTACTTCCACAGGGATCCGGGAGCTGAAATTCGACGTGTACGGTTCATTTATGGTCCTCAGGTTATGTATGAAGTTTCGAGCCAAATGGATGATGGGAACCTTGTGATTTTGCATTCTGGCTGACTTTCAGGCCACTTGAGCTTCAGTTCCTTAGTTTTCTTGGATTTCTGGCGTTCAAATTCGTCGATCTTGGTCCCCTGGAGTCTGTCCCTTGCCTTGGTAGCTTCAAAGCGTCAAATCCACACTTTTAGAGCTCTTTTACAATCAAAGCTTCTAAATTCAACCTGCAGCATAAACACGATTAAGTCAGCCTTTAAACAATATTATGTCCATAAATCCAAGCAGTAATTAGGGTTTGATATGCAATATTTGACCCTCAACAGAGGGGTCACTACCGAAGTCAGATTCCATTTTTAATGTCATTTTAGGTTATGATGCAAAAAAAAAAAAAAAAAAAAAGGCAAATGTGGACCACACTGTGGGTATTAAATTCTTACCGTTGAAAACTTCATGGAGCCATAGAAGTTTTAGATCATGCTGATATTTGTGTTTTCCCTCATACAGTTCTATTTTTGAGCTCATGACCTAAAATCTTATGAAAAAATGGATTAATGATGTGGATAAAATCTGATCTCATATAAACATTTAGAAAACAATTAGGTCTATGAGCAACGTATCTCTTTTTCTTGGTAAACAAGTCATGGGTATTCTTAATCATAATATTAAGATGTTTGGTTAGATTATTGTGTGATGAATTAACAATTGTTACTTCTGGCATATGTTCGGAAGAGATTGAAATAGCACGTTACTTACCCCTCCAACTCCAAAATCCTAATTCAAATAGACGGGATTGTGTCCCATTCATTTTTTTATTTATTTTTTTTGTTTTTTAGGTCTGACCGTGATGTATGTATCTTATCTACACTGTCCATCTATTTTATGTATATAATCTACACCGTCCATTCATTTTACTAGCTCAATTAAGGGTATAATCCTAAAAATAAAACCAATTCTAAGCTCCACTTGACCACACCCATATATCATGGTGGGGCCCACGGAACACCGACCATCAGCCACCGGGCTGGTGGCAGGGGGAGTAGCCAATCCGTTTCCCTCGGGAATACCCACAAAATGTAATGCTAACACGATTCGTGGCATGTTGGGTGGATCTGATCTCGTATAAACAGTTAAAAAACAATTAGGTCTGTGAGCAACGTATCTCTTTTTCTTGGTTAACGAGTCATGAGTGTTCTTATAATATTAACATGTTTGGATTAGATTATTGTGTGTTGAATTAACAATTGTTACTACTCACATGCGTTTGGAAGAGACTGAAATAGCACCTTACTTACCCCTCCAACTCCAAAATCCCAATTAAGATAGACAGGATTATGTACCATTCAATTTTTTGGGTCTGAACGTGATGTATGTATCTGATCTACACCGTCCATCTGTTTTACTAGATCAATTAAGATCATGAGCCTAAAAAAGAAGCCAACTATAAGCTCCACTTGACCACACCACTAAAAACAAGGTATATAATAATATTCGCCATTGAGAGCTAAAACAAGGCTTCCAGCTCATTGGGAATCTTAGGGCTGTCAACGGGCCAGGCCTGGGGGTAGGTCTGGCCCTGATTTTTAAGTGTTTCAGGCAGAGCTGTCTGGTTGCCACTGTTCAAAATTCTAACTTTCAAGTCCGAACTCAACCCGTTGACACCCCAAATTGGGAAGTGTGTTTGTCATTTAACTTTTTCAAAAAGCCATATTGACACAAATACCAGCTTCAACCAAAACTTACCTTCCTTTGATAAGTTTTCAACAGTGTTCAATTACTCCGGTTTTTTGTGGTGTGGTCCACTTACACCCTTGATCCACCGTTGTTATTTTGTTTTTTTTTGTTTTTTGTTTTTTTTTTCTTGTAACATCATGCCCTAAAATAATCAGTCTTAAGCCAGCTATTTTAGTGCTTGGGTCATAAGGCGTTTGGTTCTATTCAAGTTTAATATAACCGTGGCACGCCTGACATATATATACTCACAAACCGACAGCTAGCGTGAATGCATCAAGTTAAAATTTTAAATGTTCCATGAGTCATGAGATTCCATTTTGTCTAGTATCTTTAAAATAAAAATAAAAATAAAAATAAATAGCCCGGCCACATTTCATGGATACCAATGTTATATGCACATCTTTCTCCTTTGGTGGGTCCTTTGCATTTTATCACCTTTACTAGCATTGCCACTACAACAAAAAGGCCTTTGACAGCAGTCAGAAGTGCTGGCAAAATCTTCCCTCGGCAAGCATCAGGAAATTGATACGTTGGTAAATATTTTACCGGCGCTAATCACCCTTTACTGGCTTCTCTTTTTACCCCATTTTCCAGCCCAAGGTGACTTTTTCCTTTACTTCTTCAGTATAAGTTCAGAAGTCTTGCCTCGCCTTCAACCTATACGCCCTGCACTCTCCGATCAACTTCCCAAAAAAAAAAAACACCTCTCCGCTCCAACAATATTTGGCCATGGGCTGCACCTGATCAATGTCATTCATTGGAGGAGAAAACAAATGAAAATCAATAATAAAAACAGTCAGTTAAAAGATCCAATACAAAATAATAGAATGTAAAGAGCAAAAGAGAAATGCAGCATTGATTCCTGAGGAGAGAGATGTCAACCATCATAATACTAACATGGCAAATTAAAGAATCAAGATAATAGCAGTTTGTTGGGTGCCTTGCACAAAACCTTAGGATCTAGCCCTCCAGAACAAACCAGAATTATGGATAATAAAGCAATGAAATAAATCAAAGCATTGATCACACACCACACAAGAGATTTTTACGTGGAAAACCCTCAAAGAGGTAAAAACCACGGGACCTCGTCCAGATCAACAATCCACTATGAAGTAGAACATTACAACCTTCTTCACTCACGCAGGAGTGGATAAACAATAAGAGAAATAGAGAAAATCGAGAGATCTAACCGATTACGAGGACATAGAAGCGCTGAGATATAGATTGCACAGTAGATAACTTCCACGAGCAAAACCTCCCTTCTATAAGCTTCCTCTCTCTCTTCCTCTCTCTCTCTCTCTCACCTTTTGATAGCCCTAAACCCTTTAGAAAATCTATTGTAAAGCTTTATGAAACCCTCTTGTTGTGCCTAGAAAAACCCTATAGGCAATCCCGTTTATAGTTTAGGAAACTTCCTTTTCGCATCCCGGTTGCGAAAGGACTCAAATCCACAGTTTCGTACAAAATCGCGGAACAAACTGCGTAACCTTCGGCTAGTTTAACTGAGTCTTCGACTGGTCATAGGACCCCTTCGACCAGTTGAGCCTTCCCTTCGACCAGTTGTAGCTACAGTAAAAAATAGCAAAAAAACTCGCTGGACTTTGAGTCGTGTCACGACTCGAACCTTCGACTGGTCGACCACCAACCTTCGACCGGTCGAGCAGGGCTCACGACCGGTCGAAGATGGGTCAAAAAAATCCATCAAATCTCCCCCTTTTTGACCCAGGAGGGATCCACATTCTTCAAGCCAGTCAGGTTTTTACAAACCTCA
This sequence comes from Magnolia officinalis, assembly GCA_021015155.1. Lineage (NCBI taxonomy): Eukaryota > Viridiplantae > Streptophyta > Magnoliopsida > Magnoliales > Magnoliaceae > Magnolia > Magnolia officinalis. The sequence goes on along the minus strand of JAJHSJ010000009.1, from coordinate 74,507,221 downwards.
AACTTGCTCTTAAGCAAAGCCTTGGTCATCATGTCTGACCCATTATCGTCCGTGTGGACCTTTTCAAGCTGTAACACCTTTTGTTCCAAAGTATCCCTGATCCAGTGATACCGAATCTCTATGTGCTTCAACTTGGAATGCTGACTTAGATTCTTACTCAAGTGTATAGCACTCTGACTATCGCAATAGACCACGTGCTTCTCCTGCTTTAGCTTAAGTTCATGTAGGAACATCTTCATCCAAAGCATCTCTTTACATGCCTCTGTGACTGCAATGTACTCGGCCTCTGTCATCGACAATGCTACGACCTTCTGTGGCTTGCTCTGCTAAGAAACCGCTCCCCCTGAAAACGTGAACATGAACCCCGATGTAGACTTCCTGGAGTCTATGTCGCCTCCCATATCTACATCTGTGTAGCCCTCTAACACAGGTTTACCGTCACCATAGCATAGGCTCAGCCTGGATGAGCCTCTTAGATATCGTAGTATCCATTTCACCGTTACCCAATACTCTTTTCCAGGATTGACAAGATACCGACTGACAACACCAACCGCATACGCTATGTCTGGGCGTGTACACACCATAGCATACATCAAACTTCCTACCGCTGACGCGTAGGGTATCTTCTGCATCTCTTCCACCTCTGCCTTCGTCTTGGGACACTGCCTGTCGCTTAATCTGAAGTGACCATCTAGTGGAGTACTGACTGGCTTCGCTGCATTTATATTGAACCGCTCTAGGACTTTCTCAATACCGCTCTTGTGACAGCCAAAGCTTCCTGCTGCTTCTGTCACGGGTTATCTCCATTGCTAGGACCTGTCTAGCCGGGCCCAAGTCTTTCATCGCAAAAGACTTGCCCAACTCCTGTTTCAGCCTGTCGATCTTCTTGATGTCTTTTCCTATGATGAGCATGTCATCAACGTATAATAGCAGAACTAAGAAATCACCATCTGAGAACTTGCGAGTGAACACACAGTGGTCTGACTCCGTCCTGTCATACCCATGTTTCAACATAAACGAGTCAAACTTCTTATACCATTGCCGTGGAGCCTGTTTCAGCCCATACAAGCTCTTCCTCAGCCTACACACCATATGCTCCTTGCCCTTGACTTCGAACCCCTCTAGTTGGTGCATGTAGATCTCTTCTTCCAGGTCACCATGGAGAAAGGCAGTTTTAACATCTAACTGCTCTATCTCCAGATCCATGCTAGCCGCCAACCCAAGCAACACCCGTATGGATGTCATCTTCACCACTGGTGAGAATATCTCCTCGAAGTCTATGCCTTTCATCTGACCAAACCCTTTTACTACAAGTCTAGCCTTGAACCTCGTCTGTGAATTCTTCTGCTCAATCTTCTTTCTGAACACCCACTTGTTGCTCAAAGCTTTCTTGCCCTTAGGCAATTTCACCATATCATAAGTGTGGTTCTTATGCAAGGATTTCATCTCCTCTTGCATAGCTTTCAACCACTCCCCCTTATGCTCGTCGGCTAGGGCCTCATAATAATCTTCTGCCTCTCCCCCATCAGTCAGCATAATGTACTCATGTGGCGAGTACCTCTTGGATGACTGTCTATCCCTAAATGACCTCCTCTGAAGAAACTCTCTCGTCCTCTGTACCTTGCTGTACTCCCTCGTCATCAGGCACCACGGGAGGAGTAACTGGATCCATGTCCTCTAGCTCACCTGAATTAGGCTGGTTCTTCTCTGGCTTACCAATGTCTTCTGTACACTGATCTTCAAAGAAAACCATATCTCTGCTCCTGACGAGCTTCCTCTCGGTTGGATCAATCTGTAACCGAATTTTTCATCACCATACCCTAAGAACACACACTGCCTGATCTTCATATAGAGCTTGGACCTCTCGTCCTTTGGTACGTGAACGGATGTCCTGCATCTAAACACCCTGAGATGACTGTACGATGGATCCTGTCCAGTCCACACCTTCTCAAGTACTTCTCCATTCAATGGGGCTGATGAAGACCTGTTTATCAAAAACACCGCCGTGTGCATTGATTCTCCCCAGAACGTCTTGGACAATTTCGCATGGGATAACATACATCTGATTCTCTCAACAATGGTGCGATTCATTCGCTCAGCTACACCATTATACTGGGGGGCCTTAGGAACCGTCTGTTCATGCCTTATACCCAGGGACTTGCAGTACTCGTGAAAGTCGCCAATGTATTCACCACCATTGTCAGTGCGGATGCACTTCAATGATCTACCTGTCTCTCTCTCGACCATAGCATGAAATAATTTAAACACACTAAAGACCTTGTCCTTGGATTTCAAAGCATAAGCCCAAACCCTCCTAGATGCATCATCTATAAAAGTAACAAAATACAATGCCCCACCCAAGGTTTTTGTCCTCATAGGACCACAAACATCAAAATAAATCAAATCTAATGCATGCACTTTATTAACATGAGAAGCAGTTTTAACGAATGAAACTCTATGCTGTTTCCCTGATAAACAATCAAGACAGGTTTTGAAAGGTGTACCTGTCATGTGTGGAAGGAACCGCTTCTTTGCTAGTACCTGAAGCCCTTTTTCACTCATGTGTCCTAGACGCCCGTGCCACATGTCAATAGCTGAATCTTCCGCTGCATTCAACCCACCCTTGCACATACTGACACTTGCCTTGTAAAGGGTGCAACACTTCTTTCCTCTGGCCACGATCAACGAACCCTTGATGAGCTTCCATCGCCCACCAGCAAACTGACTTTCATAGTCATCATCATCCAACCTTCCTGTCAACATCAAGTTGAGGCAAAGGTCTGGGATATGTCTCACATCCCTGAGAACTAATGTGCAGCCCACATCGGTCTTCACACAAATATCACCGACTCCCATGATTTTTGATACGCCGGAATTTTCCATCTTCACAGTCCCATAGTCACTTGACTTATAGCTTGTGAAGGAGTCCATGCGTGGAGTCGCATGAAAAGAGGCTCCCGAGTCTGTCACCTGGTCGGTGTCCTGACTCATAGCCGTGAGACATACATCATGATCTACTGAAAGAATAACTATCATATCGCCATCTGAAGCGACTGCAGTGGAATCTGATTCATTTTCCTTCCCTTTTCCTTTCTTGTCGTTCTTCTTACCACGACATTCATGCTTGTAGTGGCCCTTCTTGCCACAATTCCAACAATCAACATCTTTTCTGTTATTCGACTTGCCTCTTGATTTATCTTGGGCCTTCCCACCCTTCCTGTTCTTTCCTTTCCCCCGTTCCTGTGTCACAAGAGCCTCTTACTGAGTAGACCCCTGAGACTTCCTCCTTGTCTCTTCATTGAAGAGATAACTGGTTACCTGTTCCATGGATATCTTTCCGTCTGGCGCGGAGTTACTTAGAGACACCACCAATGTCTCCCAACTGTCAGGCAATGAACTAAGCAATAGTAAAGCCTGCAATTCATCATCTAGGACCATCTTCATAGAGGTGAGTTGGTTCACTATATTGCTGACCTCATTCATGTGCTCGGTCACAGAACCACCATCCTTGAATTTGAGATTCACAAGTCGCCTTATCAGAAAAATCTTATTACCGGCTGTCTTCCTCTCATACAACCCTTGTAATTTCAGCCATAAGCTAGCTGCTGAGGTTTCTGTAGACACATGGTGGAACACAGAATCATCCAACCATTGTCTAATAAACCCCACCGCCTTTCGATCCATCTTCTTCTAATCATCATTAGTAATATCCTTAGATTTTACTGATATGCCTAAAATTGGAGAATATAAGTCTTTGTAATAAAGCAGGTCCTCCATCTTAGCCTTCCATATGTTCCAGTTAGAACCATTGCGGCTGATCATCCTTGATGAGCCACCTTCCATAATTCAAACCGATCCTACCCGTTCAATAAACTTAGCTCTGATACCACTTTGTTGGGGGCACAAAACCTTAGGATCTAGCCCTCCAGAACAAACCAGAATTATGGATAATAAAGCAATGAAATAAATCAAGGATCAATCACACACCACACAAGAGATTTTTACGTGGAAAACCCTCAAAGAGGTAAAAACCACGGGACCTCGTCCAGATCAACAATCCACTATGAAGTAGAACGTTACGACCTTCTTCACTCACGCAGAAGTGGATAAACAATAAGAGAAATAGAGAAAATGGAGATCTAACCGATTACGAGGACATAGAAGTGCTGAGATATAGATTGCACAGTAGATAACCTTCACGAGCAAAACCTCCCTTCTATAAGCTTCCTCTCTCTCTTCCTCTCTCTCTCTCTCTCACCTTTTGATAGCCCTAAACCCTTTAGAAAATCCCTTGTAAAGCTTTAGGAAACCCTCTTGTTGTGCCTAGAAAAACCCTAGGCAACCCCATTTATAGTTTAGGAAACTTCCTTTTCACATCCCGGTTGCGAAAGGACTCAAATCCGCAGTTTCGCGCAAAATTGCGGAACAAACTACGTAACCTTCAACTAGTCTAGCCAAGTCTTCGACTGGTCATAGGACCCCTTCGACTAGTCGAGCCATCCCTTTGACCAGTTGTAGCTACAATAAAAAATAGCAAAAAAAACTCGCTGGACTTTGAGTCGTGTCACGACTCGAACCTTCGACTGGTCGACTACTAGCCTTCGACCGGTCGAGAAGGGCTCACGACCGGTCGAAGATGGGTCAAAAAAACCCATCACAGTTAACGAGAGTAGCGAGCCAGAAATACCATATATGCATATACAAAACTTATAATAGAGTTAACCTGAGATATCTACGCAAGTAGACTCTGGACAACACTTGGACATGATTCACATATTTAGAGATGAATCTTCAATTGAAACATAAGAACACCATTTTATTTGGTTCAACAAAGAAAATTCAAAGCCGGTTCCTTACCATGATTACAAGAGGCCAAGAGCACGGTAGGAGTGGAAGTAACGGAATAATGGTATTGTACCAAAACTGAGAGAGGCTAAAGCTGCAAGTAGATTCGATTGAAGAAATGACTGAGTAGATGGGACCTGATCCAAGTCAGAGCCAGGTTTGGTCTACATTTCAGGATCCTGATTCAGGCACTGGGACTAAAAAAAAAAAAAAGGCGAAGCCATTTTTAGTTTTTAGATGGAAAAACCATTCTCATAAGGAAAGGGGAATGATGAGGTCCACAAGGCCATCAGTGAGAAACAATCATGTTTCAAGGACTTAAAGTGACTAAGAATATTACTCCAAAAAACCTAATTAAAATAGATGGGATTGTGTACCCTTCAATGTTTTGGGTCTGAACGTAATGTATTATGTGTTAAATTAACAATTATTATTTGTCACATGTGTTTGGACGAGATTGAAACAGCACCTTACTTAGCCCTCCAACTCCAAAAACCTAATTAAAATAGATGAGATTGTGTACCATTCAATTTTTTGGGTCTCAATGTAATGTATTATGTGTTAAATTAACAATTATTATTTGTCACAAGCATTTGGAAGAGATTGAAACAGCACCTTACTTACCCCTCCAACTCCAAAAACCTTATTAAAATAGATGGGATTGTGTACCATTCAATTTTTTGGGTCTCAACGTAATGTATTATGTGTTAAATTAACAATTATTATTTGTCACAAGCGTTTGGAAGAGATTGAAACAGCGCCTTACTTACCCCTCCAACTCCAAGAACCTAATTAAAATAGATGAGATTGTGTACCATTCAATTTTTTGGGTCTGAAAGTAATGTATTATATTATATGTTAAATTAACAATTATTATTTGTCACATGCGCTTGGAAGAGATTGAAACAGCAACTTACTTACCCCTCCAACTCCAAAAACCGAATTAAAATAGATGGGATTGTGTGCCATTCAATTTTTTGGGTCTGAACGTATGTATCTAATCTACACCGTCCATCCATTTTACTAGCTCAATTAAGGTCATGAGCCTAAAAAAGAAGCCAATTATAAGCTCCACTTGACCACACCACTAAAAACAAGGTAATTAATAATTTTCACAGTTGAAAGCTAAAACAAGGCTTCCAGCTCAATGGGAATCTTAGGGCTGTCAACGGGCTGGGGATGGGATAGATCTCGGCCCAGATTTTGAACTTTCAAGCGGGGCTGTCTGGTTGCCCATATTCAAAATTCTAATTTCCGGGTCCCAACTCAACCCATTGCACTCCTAATTGGGATGTGTATTTGTCACCTAGCTTTTTCAGAAAGTCATATGGACACAAATACCAGCTTCCACCAAAACTTTTATGCATTTGATCAGTTTTCAACACTGATCAATTCCTCCTTTTTCTTGTGTTGTGGTCCACTTACACTCTTGATCCACCGTTGTTTTTTGTGCTTATGAAGGGGGTTGGATGAGTAGATAGTCACCATGGTGTGAACTCTCTTGGCAGTGCACATCTAAGTGGGGCCCACTAGCGTGAATGCATCAGGTTGATTTTTAAGTGCTCCATTAGTTACGAGATTTCATCTGTCTCATCTCTTTGGAAAAACCGAGCATTGGATGCCCCTTCAATCACATCAATATAGAAATCTTCTCCTTTGTTTTCCTCATTCCTTACATTTTATAACCTTTGGCCGCCCACTCTCCCATGGGAGTGTGCACCATGATACGTTCATGATTATCATGTAATTGGGATATTTGGATACTCCATATCGATCAATCTGAACCGTTGTAAGATCTGGAACATAATTTTTTCAGGGCTACTATTAAAATTGGCACTGAGCAGATGAATGAAGCATTCCATAAGTTTTATTTCCCTTAGATAGCCTTTTTTTAAAAAAAAAAAAAAAAAAAGCTGTTGATGGAAATGGAACGGATGGGATTGCCTGATAAAAGAAGTACTGTAAAACAATATGTGATCCATGATATCTTCTAACAAATGGAATGGCTTAAATTGTAGATTGGACTTATTTCTGTGTTAACAATATGAAATTTTCTGATTTTTGTACGCCTTTCGGAACAAATCCAAACCCCTGGCTGATCGATTGTATTGTACAAATAACCTGACCGTTGGTTCTAACATGTGGGGCCATGGTTTGCTACTGCAGACCGTTGGATTCTTTTGATTATTCTGTTCAAAATAACTCTAGATTGAATGTTGTAATCACTTGTTTAATCTTTTAGGACAAGTGGGGATTGACTGGAGACCTGTGCCCAAGGAATACCCAACTATGTGGGCCTGCCTTGATGTATATGTTTTATCCACAACGTCCATCTGTTTTTCTAGATCATTTTGGGACATGAACCCAAAAATAAGGTGGATCCAAAGCTCAAGTGGACCACACCATAGAAAACAGGGGAGATTAAACGGCTATTGCTGAAAACTTCTTAAGGGCCACAGAAGTTTTGGATCAATCACGTATTATTGTTTTCCATCCACTTGCGTTGTTGTTACCTTAGGAGCAAATAAACAACACACAGGACTCAGAAAGGCATCAATGGTGGGTGGATTGGACCGACCGTACTTTCAGGGGCTCTGTGGGGCCCAACATTATGTATATATATTCTATCCATGCCGTTCATCCATTTTGAAAGATCATTTTAGGGCATGAACTCCAAATAGGAGGCAGATATAAGGCTCAATTGGACCACAACACAGGAACAGTTTGGATTGAAAGCTTAATTACCGTTGCAAAATTCTTGGGTGCCATTGAAGTTTTGGGTCAGTGATATTTATATTTTCCCTTTCTCCATGTCTATTTGACGCTATGAACAGATTGAAGAGAAACTAAACATCATGGTGGGCCTTAATTAGAAAGTTTTCAACAGTAGGAGGCTTTCTATGGTGTGGTTCAGTTGAGCTTTCGATCTACAACTTTTTTGGATATCATGACTGAAAATGATCTGTCAAAATAAATGAATGGCATGGATAAAATATATGCATTACGGTGGGGCCTACAAATCCCCTGACAGGACCGTCCGTCTCTAGCTACGTCCTGATGCAGGTAGTACTCAATCCGCGTCTCCTGTAGGTTCGCATGCAATCCGCGTCGCACTACCGTGTGGGTCCCATGGGTGCATCTGCGTTGCACTACCGTGCGGGTCCCGCAGGGTGCGTCCGCGTCCCGACCCAGCTTCTTCGCAGGCAATCTGCGTCCCTCTGTAACATCATATACTAATTGGGAGCATACCGTAATCCCCGTCCTATGGGAGTGTACTCATCCAAAATAAATTATAGAGAGACTCCAATCATTCAATCTGAACCATTAACTAGGTCTGGAATATAGTTCTTTAGGGCCACTGTTAAAATTGAAACTGGGTAGATGGTTGAAGCACCCCCCTCTTACACAGCCATTTGTTTTCCAAGTCGTAGATGTAATGGATATGATTTCCTAATAAAAGGATTACTTTAAACTAGTAAGCGATCCACTAACAAGTAGATGGCTCAGGTTGTTAACTAGACTTATTTCTCAACGAACTATCTGGACGGCCCATTTTATAATGTACTAATTGGATGCCTGGAATTGTCTGATCTTTCCTTGGTATCCCATAGTAGGACGTAGATTGCGTCTTACCCCTCTCTAGCCACAAATGGACAAATTTGTGTGGGGTCCACCATGCTTTATCTGTCTATCTAAGCTGTCCAATACCTTTTCTTTGATCATTTTAAGGAAAGACCCTAAAATTGAGGCAGATCGAACACTCAAGAGGACCACACCAAATAGTAAGCATGGGTTGCATGAAATGCAAGAGTCATCTATGGTGTGGCCTACTTGAGCGTTGGATCTACCTTATTTTTGGGGTCATACTTTAAAACGTTCAGAGAAAAAGGGATGAAAGGCGTAGCTAAATAGATACATATGTGAATCTATATTGAGAGGAGAAATGAACCTCGGCCCCGAATTAAGAGAAAATATCCCCAGCAGTGGGAGCCCCGAGACCTGGTCATGAAGGATCCATCCGAGCTAGCAGGTGTTTCTTACAATTACGCCCAACAGCCCACTTGAGCAATTTGCCATTCTCCCATTGATTCCTATGAATATTGGAAAATTTTCTTTCTCATTCACAAATCCATCTTTGTCTATGCTGCTAACTCTCAGTTTGGTCCTACTTCTGGTTCATTTTGTTACTAAAAACAGAGGGGGAAACTGAATTTCTCATCTTCTTCCTCGGGTTTTAACAATCGAAGCTCCAACAGGTGGCCACTCCCTTCTTAGGGAACCGTACGTGAGACTTCCGCATCATACGGCTCCATCCCGAGCTTCCGTCGTCGGCCCTTGTCATTAGACCACTATCTACAACTCACTTAAGCAGCAGCTCCCATCCTTAACTGACTGTGCCTTGCTTCCCCTTGCTTGCCACAGTCTTACGAGAAACTCACCGCTTCCGGAACTGGAACTGGGACTGATAGAACTCTTTCCCTTGCCTTTGGGACTGCTGCCTACCCTGCTTCCCATGCACCTACTTCTCATGCACTGCTCTCGGAGAATAGGTTATGCAATCCTCCACTTTGCAATTTAGATCAAAGGAGTAGAATGCTGCTTTCCGTGCTATCAGTTGTTCACATTCAAGCATGAGTTAGTTCAGAGTCGGCAAGGGGAATCAGAGAAAGGGCAGTTTAGTCAACAATCATGACCATGAGAACATTTGTTCGCTTTCTAGGTACCCCCGAATCTACTAGTCATCGCCTTTGAGCTGGGAAAAGCATTTGCCTGGAGTCGGAGGACCTATAGCTAGGATTAGACCACACAGCTTGCTGTGAGACGAGACCGAGACTAGAGGTTCCAACTCGAAACCCTAAGAGAAGAGCCCCCACTATACGAGAATCTCCCTGACGGTACGTTAATCTAAAAAACTGGAATATCATATAATAGACTATACTAGCTACGTTCATCTACTCCACTCGCTGCCGGAGGACAGACAGATTAGACTCTAGCTGGAACGAAGGCACGAGCCGACGGGGGAATTTGTTGGGAAAAAAAGGGGTATAGTGGGGATTTCGTGCTCGGTTTTCCATAAACACAACGCGGTATGGATTCAATATTCCTGGTGGTAGATCATTTCTTAATGATAGTGCACTTTATTCCAACATCGATGCAACAAACGTGGCAAACTTATTCCGAGGTTCCTAAAATCATTACTTTTGACTGTGACACAAAGTTCATTAGCCGCTTCTGGTGAACTTTGTGCAGTCGATTCGGTACACAACTTCAATTTAGCAGTGTCTATCACTCACAGACCAATGGGTAGACTGAAGTTGTGAATCGTATATTGGGAAACCTCCTTCAATGTATTTCGGGTGATAAACCGAAGCAGTGGAATTTAGTCTTATCTCAAGCGAAATTTACATTCAATAACATAGTGAATCGCTTGACGGGGAAGTCCCCATTCCGGATTGTTTATGGTCGAGTGTCTCGCAACACACTTGACTTGGTCCCTTAGCCCAAACTTACAGGCATGAGTATTGTAACAGAACATATGGCGGTTTGAATTGTGGGCATTCATGCATATGTGCAAGCCAAGTTGCATGCATTGAATGACAAGTATAGGGAGCAAGCTGACAAGCATCGGCGACAAAAGGTGTTCGAGGTGGGCAACCATAATATGGTCCACTACGCAAGGAGAGATTTCCGTCTGAGACCTACAATAAATTAAAGAATAAGAAGATTGGACTAGTACTGATGCTCCAAAAAATCAATGACAATACTTACGTTGTTAATCCTCCGGATGACATAAGGATTTCACACACTTTCAACGTCACAGACCTAACCGTGTATTATGCACCAAAGCTGGACAAGTTCCTTTGAAGTGGAGGGGACTGATGTAGAGCCGGTCGCAGACACTTTCATGTCCAAGATGGACCAGAAAAGACCCGATCGGATGCAAAAGTGATCAGGACCATCAGAAGAACCCTAAAACAGGTGTATCTTGCTAATCAGAATGAGTTATTTGATGTACCATATATGATTTTTTGGGGTAGGAAAAGCTACTTTAGCCACCCAACCCCATTATGGCGGGTTTCCCATGCCGAATTTGCGAGATTCCATAAGATCGACCATCGAAAGTCTACTTTAATTTCGTTTTTAGTATTTATAGTGAGTTTTAGTTCGATCATTACTCTTGATCGAAATCTCAACTGGCCCATACCATAAGAAACAATGTTGATCAAACTCCTGTCATTAAAAATAAAAATAAAAATGGGGACATATGACAAAAGTTTTGAAGCAAGCTGATATTTGTGTTTTCCAATCATCTAGATCAATATAATCAATAGATTAGATGAAAAATATATTAACATTAATAAAGGTCCTAATAAGTTTTTAATGGTGGGTCACTCCTTCTTTCCTACGGTGTTGTCAACCTGAGGTTTGGATATACTGCCCTAAAATGAGCTGAAAAATGAATGGCCTTCCTGAATAAAACAAGTACATCATGGCCACATAGCTTTTCTAATACTAACCCGGGGCATTGGAGGGGTCACTACCGAAGTCCGAGTCCTGTTTGTACGGACACAGATTGCGTACTACCCCAGAGGCAGGGGCTCTAAGGGGCCATTGTGATGTAGATATTTCATCCACACCGTCCATTCTTTTTAATGTCATTTTAGGTCACGATGCCAAAAAAAAAAAAAAAAAAAAAGGCAGATGTGGACCACACTGTGGGTATTAAATTCTTATCGTTGAAAACTTCCTGGGGGCCATAGAATTTTTAATCAGGCTGATATTTGTGTTTTCCCTTCTTGCAGTTCTCATTTTTTAGCTCATGACCTAAAAATCTTATGAAAAAAATGGATTAACGGTGTGGATAAAATCTGATCTCATATAAACATTTAAAAATCAACAAAGCATATGAGCAACGCACCTCTTTTTCTTGGTGAATAAGCCATGGATGTTCTTAGAATATTAGCCTGTTTGGATTAGATTATTATGTGTGAAATTAACAATTATTATTTGTCACCTGTGTTTGGAAGAGATTGAAACAGCACCTTACTTACCCCTCCAACTCCAAAAACCTAATTAAAATAGACGGGATTGTGACCCATTCAATTTTTTGGGTCTGACCGTGATGTATGTATCTGATCTATACTGTCCATCCATTTTATATAGACACAAATACCAGCTTCAATCAAAACTTACATGCCTTTAATAAGTTTTCAACACTAGGTGTTCAATTTCTCCTACTTCCTGTGGTGTGGTTCACTTACACACTTGATCAGCCAGTAATTTTCTTTTCTTTTCTTTTTTTAAACCTCATACCCTGAAATGAGTCTTAAGCCAGTTATATCAGTGCACAGGTCATAACAGGTTTGGTTATATTCAAGTTTAATATAACTTTGACATGCCTAACACATATATTCACAAACCGATAATTAAAATCAAGTCATTTACTACATATGTGTTCGCATGTTTGAACAAAAGCACAACAACCTAATTACCATGACTTTATGGTGCTCTTATCTTAATGGGACGCATCTTGTGAAGGGGTTGGATGAGCACATATAGTCACCAGGAAGCGCCCATACACAATATGACATCTTCTATAGAGGAGATGCAGGGCATCTAAGTTCTCTTTTGCCCTTATCTTGGGGTTGGAAGCCAATCACTGAAGGTGTGGATAGAATGGGCATTGGGATACATATCATGGGTGGGCCCAACACGGCCATCCGCTTTGAAGTTGGGTGTAATTGGAGGTGAAACCCGATTTGATTTGATACCACGAGTCACTCACAACTCAGGCTAAACAAGTCGATGCAAGTCGTAGAGTATTTTAACCATTTGTGGACATTCATCTATCCATTTTAGTTCCAAGCGACTGTTTTCAGGGTTTGGTGGGCCAACTTGATCACTCATCAGGTGTAAACCCTCTATACAGAGCACATCTAGGTGGGCCACTATCGTGAATGCATCAAGTTGAATTTTTAAATGTTCCATGAGTCATGAGATTCCATTTGTCCGGTATCTTTAAAACAAAAAAAAAAAATAGCCGCCCACGTTTCATGGATACCATCGTTACATGCTCATCTTTCTCCTGTGGTGGGTCCTTTGTATTTTATCACCTTTACTCGCGGTTCTCCCATGGGAATGTACCGTGATATGTTCATGATTGTCAGATTTGGGAAATTGGGTAAAAACCATTTCAGGATCCTAATTCAGGTACTGGGACTTAAAAAACAACCATTCATAGTTTTAAGAGGTAAAAACCATTCTCATAAGGAAAGTTACGTTGGTGGAATGATGAGGTCCACAAGGCCATCAATGAGAAACAATCATGAAAGAGACTAAGAATATAAAAATGCCAAAAAGAAAAACTAAGAAAGTAGAAAGTGAAGTTAAACTCAAGGCATATGGGGATATCTCTTAATCAAGTGAGCGCTGCACCTTTTGGATCGATGGTTTGCATACCATGTGGTCCCATTACGTGAATTTGGTATTAGAGAGAGGTTGTAGATTCTATCTCTGATGACCTAGGGTCAAGGTTGTCTTTCAAATTAGTGACCTAAATATAAAGCACTCTGCTTTTATGATAGGAAAATAAGAATTATAAATTTAGGAACCATTTGCATTTATTGACGTCAAATATGATCTTATTTAGGACAAATTTTGAAGTAACATCTCAAATCTGGACCCTAAGGAATTTTTAAGAAGTTTTAGCCTACTACAGTAAGTTGGACATCAATAGTAAGCAAAAAACACTTAACTTTCATAAATCATAACTAATTAATTATAATTCCATTTAAGGCGATTCAAAATCCTAGTTGTACATTAACAAGTGCAGTTTTAGTAAAAAATAATTCAAAAATGTAAATTTTGGTTTCTCCTATACCAATTTTAAGTTATGTGTATACTAGTCAAAAATCATTTGTTTATTAACAGAACTAATTGTCCAAATTTTAGGATTTTCTGTAAACTTTGTATTAGGTTGAAATTTTATAGTATTATAATAGACTCATAGATGCATTTCAAAAAAATTTCAGATCAATCTAATACTTGTAAGCACCAGAAACATTAGCAGGAATAATATTCTCATAATCTGAATTTTCTACTCTACAACCTTAATACATATCATTGCTTGAATACTTTTGACCTTCATGTGTAAGTCTTTTAAACCATCTAATCTTTCTTGCAATCCAATAAATTTTTCGTGCTCTTAGAGACCTTAAATAGTATGCACTCCCTTAGTGATATTTAGAATTCAATTTTAGTTACCACAATCTACCTGGGTTGTCACACACTTAAAGCTTACATGTTTAATCAATCGTAGATTATGGCAGATCACAACATTGATGTCGAAGCCTCATCATGAGCTCCTGGTCTTGATGCTACAAAAAATGGGTCACTTATGGGTGAAATTATTAGAGTCATAGGAGATCTTACGGCTCTTGTGGGCTATCAGATAAGACAAACTCAAGCGCAAGGTCAAACCCAAACCGTTCATGTAGTTAACGAAGGGATAAGAACTTTATTGGAAAGTTTCAAAAGACAGAGGCCACCGATATTTAAGGGTGGACCTGACCTATATGAGGCTGAAGTGTGGAAGAAACAGATTGATAATATTTTCACGGTTAAGAGGTGCGATGAATACCAAAAAACAGAATTGGCTATTTACATGCTAGAAGGGAAGGCAAACCATTAGTGGGATTCAATTGTTAGGATGAACCCGAGATTTGAAGCCTGAACTTGGACCCAATTTTGCGATAAATTTGATGATAAATACTTTCCTTTGTACAAGTAAAATCTAAAGGTATGAGAATTCATGAAATTAAAGCAATGTAACATGACAGTGCGCCAGTATGATGCTAAGTTCACAGAGCTATCGTGATTTGTAGCTTTTCTAGTGTCCGATGAAACTCCTAAGACACATAAATTTAAAGAAGGTTTGAGAGCCTCCATTTGTAGCCAATTAGCCCCTTTCATACAGAAGACCTATGAAGAAGTGTTGGAGCATGCCTTAGCAGTGGAGAAAGATATCAACGAAAATATTGAAAAAACCGTAATCAAAAGAAGGACATAAAGAGTGGTGCTAGAACTGCTACACACATGTTGCCAGCCGAGCAAAATGCAGCTAAGAGGCAAAGAACAACACTGACATCGATGGCCAGACCGATGATAACACTTCATGCACCACGATTTTTGGGATTCCGCTATAATTGTGGACTCGAGGGCCACACCTTTCATTTCTGTCCCAGACCACAACGTACTCAATATCTACAAAGGACGGGATCGTTACATCAATCTTTCAGGCCTCCCCAGTAACATGCATCACCGCCTATGTCCCAGCGACCTTTGCTACATCCTTCCACATCACAACCTACCTCGAGACCACCTCAGTCATATCCACGGAGGCCGCTACAGTTGTACTTGAGGCCACCAAAGCAAGGACTTTCGTCGGTATATCAAAGACCACCTCAGCAATTGCAGCCATAAGTTAGACCTTAGCAATTCCAGCAGTCGAGGTAGGGAGGTCAGGTGCCACGACCACAAGCCCAAGGCCGAGTCTACACCCTATAGTACGGTCGGAGGATGACATAGCGCAGTCGTACGAGAACTTGGTGTAGCAATACGATGGCCCAATTTAGAGTTATGATGTTCCAACACAATCTGATAATGAAGCTACCCATACTTATGATAATGCCGCACCCATGTATGAGGATCCAGCACTGCCAACAGATGACATTATACAGCTTGACATCTAGGCTACAACGATGTAATCGAAGGTACCATCGTCATTTATTCATCCTTAGCTAGAGCGTTATTTGACTCTGGAGCATCGCATTTATTTATTTCTTACTACTTTTTATGCTCACTTGGGTTATCACCTAGTTTATTAGATTTAAAAAAGAAAAAAGGAAAAGAAAAAAGAGTTAACGGTAGCAAACCCCCTTGGTTATTCAGTGGACCTAAGTCAGATTTATAAATCATCTAATCATGATCGAGAACGTAAATTTACCAGTTAATCTTATAGTTATGCCGATGAGGGAATAAGATATTATATCGAGGATGGATTGGTTATCTCTATATTGGGCTAAAATCGATCGTTTTAGGAAAATAATCATATTGACTATCGATGGATGACCACCGTTACAATTTCATGGAATGTGAAGGAATGGAGCATCGGTTAGTTTGTCAGACATCTCGAAAGTTGAACCCCAAGGAGTAGATCAAATTCCGATTGTTAACAAATTTTTAGAAATATTTCAAGATATCCCTGAATTACCTCTAAAGAGAGATGTTGATTTCACAATCAATCTAGTACCTAAGACTGTACCAATCTCTAGAGTACAATACCGTATGACTCCTGTTGAATTGAGAGAATTAAATGAGCAACTTCAGTAGCTCCAAAACCAAGGCTTAGGGCTAATATGTTGTCATGGGGGTGCACTAGTATTATTTGTAAGAAAGAAGGATAGATCTTTGAGGCTATGCATCGATTACCGTTAACTTAATAAGGCGACAATCAAGAACAAGTACCCGCTGCCGAGGATAAATGATTTATTCGATCAATCGAAGGGAGCTAAATACTTTTCAAAGATAGACCTACGGTCTGGATATCATCACTTGAGGATTAGAAATGAAGATGTACTAAAGACTACCTTTAGAACTCGGTACGGCCATTATGAATTTCTAGTAATGCCCTTCGAACTAACGAACACTCTAGCAGTATTCATGGACCTCGTGAACAGGGTTTTCCAACCGTATTTGGATCGATTTGTGATAGTGTTCATAGATGATATTTTAATTTACTCCAAGACGCAAAAAGATCGCGCAGAATACCTTCGAATAGCTCTACATACTTTAAATGATAATCAGTTGTAAGTCAAAGCTTCAAAATATGACTTTTGCAAGAATGAAGTAAAACTTTTTGGGACACGTGGTGTCATAAACTGGAATGTCAGTAGACCCATCAAAAGTCGAAGTAGTGTTAAATTGGGAGCAGCCCACTAATGTGACAGAAGTGCACGATTTTCTCGAATTAACTGATTATTATATAAGGTTCATTGAAGGATTCTTTAAGATAGTAAGGTCATTGACTAACTTGACCAAGAAGGGAAGTTCTTTTAAATAAAATGAAAATTGCTAACAAGCTTACTCTGAATTGAAGAAGCAATTAATGGAAGCCCCAGTACTTTCTTTACCAGCTAAAGGGAAAAGATTTGTGGTATATACTGATCCATCTTATCAAGGGCTGGGATGCGTGCTGATGCAAAGTGGTAAAGCAATAACATTCACATCAAGGCAGTTGAAATCTCATAAGCAGAATTATCCCACTTATGACTTACAGCTTGCAGCTGTAGTGTTTGTCTTAAAATTTTGGACGCATTATTTTTATAGTGAGCAGTTTGAACTATACTCAAATCACAAGAGTTTAAAGTATATTTTTTATCAAAAGGACCGAAATTATGTAGCAGAGCAAATGGATGAAATTCTTGAAGGATTATGTTTTTGACATCTGCTATTATCCAGACAAAATGAATGTCATAGCTGACGCATTAAGCAGAAAGACACATAAGTTGGTAGCAAGTTTAATAATTAAAGAATGGCGATGCTTGATATAGTTAAAGATTTTAATTTCAGACTTCGTATCGAGGAACCTCGGGCTTATATCGGTAACTTAGTGGTGGAGCCCACTCTAGTAAGTAATCTCTTAATTATCATTTAAATTAGTCCTTTAATTATTATATCAGGATGCGGTTATTCGAAATTTCTTTTCTAGGTGCGACGAATAATGGAAGCGTGAAAAGATAATGCACGGCTATAAGAGAAAATAACAGAAGAAGCGAGAAAGGACAACTTGTTGCAAGATGTCTTAAATTTGAGTCTTTTCACAACTGGGATGCGGAAAGGAGTTTCGTGGATTTCGTGTCGCAAGTCCTTTCACAACTGGGATGCGAAAGGAGTTTCGCAGATTTTGTGACGCAAGTCCTTTCGCAACTGGGATACGAAAGGGAAGTTGCCAAAACTATAAATTGGGGTCCTTAGAGCTATTCTAATATTATTCCAAGACTTCCTAAAGGTATTCTAAAGGGTTCTAGGGTTATCAAAGAGTGTAGCAAGGGTGAGATTCGAGGTTGTTCGAATCGAGTAAGTCCTTTCTCTTTGTAATTGATGCTTTCATAGTGGTGATCTGTCACTTTGTGCCGTGGTTTTTTCTCGCAGGGGTTTTCCACGTTAAATCTGTGTGTTCTCTTTTCTTGTGTGTGTGCTTGGTGTCATTGGATTGCTATCCTAGATCTAGATCTGTGTGATTCCGCAGGCCAAAAATCCCCAACAAGTGGTATCAGAGCTTGAGTTCGGTTGGGGCACAGATCTGAATCTGAGGGATTAGTAATAATGGCAAACGCCAGGTACGAGATTGAGAAGTACTCAGGGAAAAATAATTTTGAGTTATGGAAGATCAAGATGATGAGTTCCTTAATCAAACAAGGCGAAGATGGTGCTCTTGAGGAGCGGAAGTCCACTCTGACTGATGGTGATTGGAATACTCTTGATAAGAAGGCTTTATCATCGATCCGTTTATGTCTCACGGATGAGGTTCTCTACAACGTCATGAGGGAGAAAACTGCGGCTAAGTTATGGGCGAAGTTAGAGGATGTTTATGCGAAGAAATCCTCTGAAAATCGCCTACACTTGAAGCGACAGTGGTATAACTTCAAGATGGCAGAGGGTGGAGATCTGGAGGCTCACATCAGCAACTTTAATAAATTGGTTTGCAAATTGCTGGATATGGAGGAAGTGATGAAAGATGAAGAACAAGCATGTATGTTGCTGAATTCTCTCCCGGCGTCCTATGAGTCATTCAAGGACACTATGTGCAGCATGAATAAAACCCTGAGTGTCGACACTGTTATCTCAGCCCTTCAAGGGAAGGCTATGAGACAGCTAGACAGCAACATGGGGACATCTTCTGATGCACTGTTTACAATGGGTAGGAATTCTGAACAAGGTAAAGGTTCTTCAGGTTCTAGATCCAAATCCAAGGGCAAGGGCAAAGAAAAGGTAAAGTGCTGGAATTGTGGGAAGGAAGGACCTGTGAAGAGGGATTGTGAAAATCCTAAATCTAAGATGGAAGATTCTGAGGCTTCATGTAGGGAGGCTAACACTGCCACGTCAGATGAATCGAGTGGATGTGATGGTGATGTTTTGTCTGTGTCTTCGCTCAGACGGTCATACGATGATCGTAAGGACGAGTGGATGCTAGACACAGGGGCATCTTTTCACATGACTCCTCATCGGAGTTGGTTCACCAGCTATAGGGAGTGCGATGGTGGACAGGTGTTTATGGGCAATGGCTTTGCCTGTAATGTTGTGGCTGTTGGTACGGTGCACATCAGGATATTTGATGGGGTGGAGCGTACCTTGACAGATGTGAGGCACGTTCCTGATTTGAAGCAGAATCTGATTTCTCTTGGTGTACTTGAGGCAAAAGAATGTAAATACACATGTATTGATAGTGCTCTTAAAGTATCTAAGGGGACACGGGTAATCGTGAAAGCGCAACGACTCGATCATGTTTACAGGTTGATCGGGAGCACTTCAAAAGGTGGAGCTACAGTGGATGTAGCGGATTCCACCTCTGCACGTGTGTGGTATGATGGGCATAGCCACATGAGCGGGCAGGGCAGAAAGGCTGAGACGTGCGGACAGGGATACAGAGCAGGTGGAGCAGTCATCTATGTGAAGAATCATACGGCATGATCGCAGGATATCGACGTGGTACATGGACGACTCTAATATCGCAGAGGATTCATCTTCTATTCTGATGGCTCTAGGTGAGCCTGGTGCTGTAACGCCCTGAAAATCGGGGGTCGAGCATAAACTCAACTCCCGAGTTCCAGAACATCACTTATGCAACAAAATGAATGATGATTGAATGTTGACTGTATTCGTGCATTGAACATGAGTGAGATTAAGCCAAAACAGCATATCATACTCCAGAGACAGTTAAATTTGCAAGCGGAAGACTGTGATAAATAGATAAAATATATAAACTATGATGAGTCTCCAGAGTGTGATAACATTACTAGGTTAAATAATTACAAGTACAGTTCTAAAATATACCAAATGTGAGGAAGTGTAATGTCTCCTATCCTAAGTACCGTAGCCCCGTCAATACAATACCAGGTCTTCATAAACCTGTCAGAGATTACATGTAGGAGAACTCCTCCTCAACATCATAGAAGTAGTCCGGCTCTGCTTCACAAGCATCGCCATCACCTGAAACTCAACAAATCTGGTTGGTGTGTACAACACCGTCCCGTAACGTGGGAGTGAGTGATCAACTCAGTGGAACAGTAAAGCATAGGTTAACATGTTATCAACTCAGTCAAGTAATAATGATAAAGCAGTACAATCAAACAATTCTAACTACTCTTATTTAATGCAAGTATGAAATGACATGATGTATGCCCTTGCCAAACCACCCTCATGCGACATCATCTTACGTTCGCGAATGCATAACTCCCTCAGTGCTCCACATCTACAAGGCACATGCGGTGCAATGATGCACGTGATTTTCGAGTTGTTATTAGTCCTTTTCAAACAGCAATATTGGGAAACTAAGGTACCTCCCTTGTATCATTCCCAAACATGATCCATTCTAGGGTCGTCAGTCCTAGTTAATATCAGACGACGGTATGTTTTCTAGGTCACTACAAAGGCTACCAGGGCTGTTACGCACAAAGGTTGCACCGCTCCCCCATCACCTCTTTAACGATTCATCACTGTACAGAAACAGGCCTAGTTCATACTCTATATACAGCGGCACACCCTAAGGCGTACTGCGATTTCAGAGTATGCTCGAGGTCACTACAAAGGGCTGTCAGGGCTGTTACACGGAATCGTTGCACCACTCCCCCATCACCTTATCAATGTAGGCCGACAGCACGAATATAGTGTCCCATACTACCATAATCGACTCACGAGTCTAGTTGCTCACTGGTCACTATGGGGAGGCACGTGGCCCCAACGTAGGTCAACAGCTCGACCACGGTGTCCCATACCACCATGTCCGGCTTATGAGTCTTAGCGGATCGAGGTACCATGGTTAACGGGATTTCACTGGTAAGTTTGGTACCCTAGGTTCAAGCAGTAGCGTCCAAACATGGTGAACATACATAAGACAGATCGGGTTACTTGACGAGCTCGGCTAGCTCGAGCGCACAACAAGTTGAACGACATGAAGTGCATAAGCACTTCGCGTGGCCAACCACTATCGTCAACCGAAGTACGACTCGGGTTCGTCGAACACATCTCATGTGGCAAATGAATCACAGCCACGAATTCAATTCTGGTACCGATTGTCTGGACTATAATCATAGCCCCAAACACAATCAATTGCAGATAGGTAAAGCAGTAATGGATCAAGATTCAACTCATACAATCAAGGTCTGGTATTATCCGTTTAGGGCTGCCAAGGCTGTTGCACGCACTCGTTGCTCCACTCCCCCATCACCCATGACGGATCATACAATGTAAATATAAATTTAAACATATGCATTACATAGTTAAAATCATAAAGCAGTTGAGCATGTTATGAATCACAACACAAGCATGAGTTTGTACAAGTTCAATTCCTAATCACACAACTATCCAAGGAGATCATACAAATAGTTAAAAGAGGTTGAGAATCATATCTCAACACCCTTTTACATTACAATTTGCTAACTACTACTTGAGACATTTCAAGAAACACTTAAACAAACATACAGCAACATACATGACATATGTCGATCACATAGGCATTAGGACAAATCCTTTCACTAGGGAGTTGCCCCAATTATAACACGCGTAGACCCACGATGGATAGTCATGGCAAGCAGGAATCCAAGTTCCATATTAATTCAGTCATTTCCACAAACACTTGGGCCACACATTTTAGCATATATAGTGTATATTGGCCGTGGCGTGATTTGGGGCAAATCCTTTCGTCAAAGGGGTATCGCTAATACAACAATCATGAATCCATGACAATTAGTCATGGCGAGCACGAATGAGAATTCTATACTCATTCAGTCATTTTCACAAACACTTAGAATACACTATTACAACATACATGGTGTATGTTAGCAAAACATGTATTAGGGCTATCCTTTAGCCAAGCAAGTATTTTATCTATGTATAATATATTGCTACAGCAAATAATCATGATAAATACACATCCAAAATTTATACGTATACAGTATTTTCTAGAATACGCAATTTCAACATACATAGTGTATATAAGTAAAACATGCATTTAGGCGAATCCTTTCACCAAATAAGTATTTTATCCATGTATCGTATATCCATACAACAAATAAACATGTCAAACACATTTCCAAAAAATATACGTATACCGTACTTTCTACAAATACCTAGAGTATGTAGAATTTCATATTTTTCATCTTTAATCAAAACGGAAAACAGACAGCACTTTGTACATGTGCAATTGCATGCAGATCATGAATCTATCATTATCTGACATTGAAAGCGTTGAAAACCATAACCTATACACCTAAAGTCCGCACCTTTTGTCGTAGAATCGTAACGGATTCGATAGGTTTGCTAAGCTTCCGTATTCGGCAGTTTGGTAACCTATAGAACGAAATAGGTTAGCTATTTCATAACCTACAACTACCCAAGCCCCAAATCAGATTAGGGTTAGGGCTTCTTACCTAGAAATGACGCCGGAAACGCCGGAAAAGCGATAGAATCAGACGGTGGAGCTCGTACAGCGGCAAGGAAGAGTGGCAGGGAGATTCTCCCACATCTCCCACACTTTCTCTCTCTTTTCTCTCTCTCAACCTCAAATTCGTATGGCTGCCATGAGAGAGGGGTTAAGGTCCTTATATAACCTAAAAACTAACCGAAATAGACTTATGTTCAAGGTATACTTACATTATAATCAAATCGGCATTGTTTCAGCTCAAAAGAGGGTTTCTGGCGGCCCTCCTTGAGCCAAAGGTCGGACTTAAGCTCACTAACGCTGGATCTACGTTCTATTAAGTTTTCGTTTCGGTCGGGATTCCAGATCACGCGTGGCGGACCAGTTTCAGTTCAACGGTCAGCGGATCTCGATCGGAGATTCCGAGTACATGTAAATGTATATGAAATTTCTCCTGATCCGAGGGTGTAGTTTGGTTTGATTCTGACGGTCTGGTTGCTTAATACTGATCCGCAAGCGAGAGGTGCCAGATTACTATTCAAGATATTTTATTTTGAAATTATTTCACATTTCTCACACTCTTCACTCCGAGCTCAAGCGAATAGCGCGAGATACTATCTGGATTTGATTTCCGAGATGGTTGTCAAGCCCAGCGAGGCAGTCCTAAGTCCTTAACTTCGTGTTAATCGGACTTCCGACGTGCGGTCCAGATCCGATACGGAGTTTCGAGATGCTCCCGAGAGCAGCCGGGCAATGAGATTGATCCTAGATTTTAGGGTAACCTAACGTCAATGAATCTACAAGTTTTGGGTCTTGCAGATCATATTTAAAGTGATTGGTGCTAATTTCACAGGCACTCTAGTTTAACACCAGCTAAATCTCACTTAATTTCTAAAGGGTTTAGTCCTGTAAGATTTCTGTCTGAGGTGGTACTTGGGCCTTTGTAGTTTGTATATAAAGTGATCCAAGTTATACTACTTAGCTAGTTTAGGATAGTGTCTAGGATGAAAGTACTTTGAAAATTTTAAAGAAAAAGGTGGTGAAGGGTGGAATTTGTGAAGAAAATGGTTAAAGAGCGATTTTAGACTGTGGGATTTAGTTCTGACAAGTTAATAAGGTGTTAGGATCGACCCATCGCCTAAGGACATCTAATCCCAGGTTGACAAAAATCCGGGATGTTACAGGTGCTAAGAAGTGGAAGGTGACTATGGGCGATGTGATGGATTCGTTATACCAGACCGACATATGGGAGCGGGTGGAGCTTCCAGTGGGCCGGTGAGCGGTTGGATGCAGGTGGACCTTCAGGAGGATACAATATAGATACAGGGCGAGGTTGGTAGCGAAGGGTTATTCTCAGAGAGAAGAGATCGGCTTCTTAGAGATATTCGCGCCGACAGTATAGCAAGTATCTATCAAATCCGTGATTGGCGCTGGTTGGCCAATGTGATCTTGAGCTATGATGTGATGCAGAAATAAGAGAAGAGGTCAAGAAGCTATATGGTTGAGGATTGAAGACATGGTGGAGATTGTTGCGAGATGTCTTAATTTGAGTCCTTTCGCAACTGGGATGCGGAAAGGAGTTTCGTGGATTTCATGTCGCAAGTCCTTTCACAACTGGGATGCGAAAGGAGTTTCACAGATTTTGTGACGCAAGTCCTTTCGCAACTGGGATACGAAAGGGAAGTTGCAAAAACTATAAATTGGGGTCCCTAGGACTATTCTAATATTATTCCAAGACTTCCTAAAGGTATTCTAAAGGGTTCTAGGGTTATCAAAGGATGTAGCAAGGGTGAGATTCGAGGTTGTTCGAATTGGGTAAGTCTTTTCTCTTTGTAATTGATGCTTTCATAGTGGTGATCTGTCGCTTTGTGCCGTGATTTTTTCTCGCAAGGGTTTTCCACGTTAAATCTGTGTGTTCTCTTTTCTTGTGTGTGTGCTTGGTGCCATTGGATTGATATCCTAGATCTAGATCTATGTGATTCCGCAGGCCAAAAATCTCCAACACAACTCAGAGTGGCGAGTAGGCTCTGATGGGGGGATCAGATTTCGAGGGAGATTATACATTCCAGACATATTTGAATTGAAACAAAAAGTCTTAGATGAGGCACACCGTACAAAATTTACCATCCACCCAGGAGGAACCACAATATACCGTGATGTTCGATGTCAATATTGGTGGAGTAATATGAAGAAGGAGATAGCCAACTACGTTACAAGGTGCCTTACCTGCCATGATCTGAAACCGTTCACAAGATCTAAAACATAGTTTTTAAGGGCTGCTATTAAAATTGACACTCAATGGATGGTTGAAGCATTCCATAAGTTTTTCTTCTCTAACATAATCGTTTGTTTTTTTTAACTTGTGCATAGAATGGATAGGATTGCCTGATAAAAGGAGTGCTTCAAACAATAAGAGATCCATGATGGTCTCTAACAAATGGATGACTTATATTGTTGAGTGGATTTATTTCCATGCGAAAAATCCTGACCACCCATTTTTAAGGTACTGGTTTGATGTGTAGCATCGGTAGCGTATTAGGTGAGACCCTGGACTCACTCATAATGGTGTGGCCTGTACTGTGGGGCCCACCACCTTGATGTATTTATTATTTATCCATACAGTCCATCCGTTTTTTTAAATTATTTTAATGATAATCCAAAAACCGAAGCAGTTCAAATTTTCAGGTGGACCATACTATTGGAAACAGTGGTGATTGGCCATTAATAGGCCACAAAAGTTTTTGAATTAAGCTGATATATATTTATTTCTTCCCTTCATGCAGGTTTATGTGTCCTAATCAGCACATTAGATGGCATATAAACGCTACAAAACATTAAGTTACGTTCTAAGAAGTATTTAATGGTACCACATTTAATCACCACTGTTTCCTATAATATGGTCCACCTGATAATTGGATCTGCTTTATCTTTAGGATAATGCCCTGAAATGACCTGGAAAAATATTGGATGGACGGTGTGGATACAGAATAACTATATCAAGGTGGGCCCCGCAGTAAGTGGCACACCGTCTTGGGTGAGGCGGTGAGGCCAGTCCGTTCCACGAATTGTCAGGTGTGATGTGTGCGATTTTTGGTTGGTAACCTGTGACATGCTTTTGAGAGCTAACCGTCTAAGTGGCTCAATAGATGGTTCTAACATGTGGGGGCCATGGTTGGCTACTTCACACCGTTGGTTTGTTGAGTCATGTTATGATTGGAGCATGATCCAAAATCTGCAATTCTTAACCATCTATATATACATTTTCTTAACCATCTGAACCATTGGCTTGTAATAGAAGGGTTGGTAATATTCAATCAGAGTTTTTTTTTTTTTTTTTTTTTATGTCTTTTTACATGGTCAATGTTATGTGGAACCATCAGACCAATAGTCCAGCGGATGCAGATTGTGTACTGAGTAACTCAGTAAGATCAGTGTACTGAGTAAACTCTGTCGAGCCCACTGTGATTTATGTATTTTATCCACTTGGCACATTCATTTTAACATATAATTTTAAGTCTTTAGCCCAAAAATGAAGCATATTCAAATCTCAAGTGGACCACACCACAGGAAACAGTC
Source organism: Magnolia officinalis (assembly GCA_021015155.1). Taxonomy (NCBI): domain Eukaryota; kingdom Viridiplantae; phylum Streptophyta; class Magnoliopsida; order Magnoliales; family Magnoliaceae; genus Magnolia; species Magnolia officinalis. Next base: position 74,481,102 of record JAJHSJ010000009.1, on the reverse strand, counting down.
TCAATTGAATTTCTACCGTTGAAAACTTCTTGGGGACTACATAAGTTTTGGATCAATCCTATATTTGTGTTTTCCCTTCATCCAAGTCTGTGTGATCTTATGAACAGGTTGGATGACAAATTAACATTATTGTGGGCCCTACAAAGGTTTCAATGGTATAAATCATTAGTCTCACTGTTTCCTGTAGTGTGGCATATATACTTAGCTTTGGATATGATTCCATTTTGGGATCAACCACTAAAATGAGGTGGTGAAATGGATGGACGGTGTGGATAAACCACACAAATTCACAGTGGCCCAATAGAGTTTACTCAGTACAATAAAAAGCTTAGCTGAGTAACTGAGTAGGCAATTCGATTTCTGGTCCGTCTTCTACTCAGATTAGAAGATCCGAGTCATCGAATCATTATACTTAATTTGTAAGGGCCATTTCCATTTTTCTTTTACCATCCGTTGCCTGTCCCAAAACCAAAGGTTCGGAAAATCTCTCTCTCTCTCTCTCTTCCACATCTTCAAACTCCTTCCCATTTCCTATTTCTAAACCAATTTGAATTCAAATTCCTCCCTTCTCTCTCTGTTCCATATCTTCAAACTCCTTCCCATTTCCTATTTCTAAACCAATTTTATTTCAAATTCCTCCATTCTCCTTCTGTTCCATATCGTCAAACTCCTTCCCATTTCTTATATTTACACCTCTTTGAACTCAAATTCCTCCCTTCTCTCTCTGTTCCATATCTTCAAACTCCTTCCCATTTCCTATATTTACACGTCTTTGAACTCAAATTTCTCCCTTCTTTCCATCACTACCAAAAACAGAAAACATGGTTGATTCACTGGTCTCGCTTGCCAAAGAAAAATTGGCCAAAGTTGTTGAAGATGAGGCGGTTTTGTTGGTGGGTGTTACCAACGAGATCAAAAAGCTTTCCACTACGTTCACCTTGATCCAAGCTGTGCTTAAAGATGCTGAAACTCGGCGAGTGAAGGACGAAGCTGTGAAGAAGTGGTTGGAGAATCTCAAAGACGTGGCCTACGATGTGGATGACATACTAGATGAGTGGATGACGGAAGCTCTCCAATCACAAGCACCTGATGAAGATGGTGGGTCCTGTTTCAGCTTCCTTGTTACTTGTTGCCTCTCCTGTGTTACTTTCTTCAATCATGTCGTGTTACGCCATAAAATTGGGAGTAGGATAAAGGGGGTGAGGGGTAGATTAGATGATATCGAAAAACAGAAGAACCTATTGGGTCTTAGAGGAGATAGTGGGGAGAGGGAGAGGGTGGATAGTGAAGCGAGGCGGGCTGAGATCAGAGAGCGAGAGACAGGCTCCCTACTCGACCAACCGTCAGTTGTTGGCAGAGAAGATGACAAAAATGAAGTCCTGCACTTGTTGCTGAGGGAGAGTAGTGGAGAGGTGAATGAGGTGCCCTTCGTCATTTCTATAGTTGGAATGGGGGGGTTGGGGAAGACCACCCTTGCTCAACTCGCCTATAACGATGAGAAAGTCAAGGGGCATTTTGAGATGAGAGTGTGGGCATGCGTTTCTGAAGATTTCGATGTGAAACAGATTACAGAATCAATCATAAAATCTGCAAACACTGAGTTTAAGGATGAAAACTTAAACTTGGATCAATTGCAACTTCGCCTCCGTGACATGTTGCATGGAAAAAGATTCTTGCTTGTGCTTGATGACATTTGGAGTGAAGATAGCGAGAAGTGGGACAAACTGAAACTTCCCTTCCAAGCTGGTGCATCAGGGAGTCGAATTGTCATAACTACTCGCAATGAAAAGGTTGCATTAGCGATGGGAAGGGCTCACATACACAAACTGGCTGTCTTATCCGATGATGATTGCTGGTTAGTGTTCCGGCGCAGAGCACTCAAGCATCGGAGTGCGGAAGAGATTTCGAAGTTGGAAGCTGTTGGAAGGGAAATTGTAAACAAGTGTGGAGGGCTCCCTCTTGCAGCGAAGACAATAGGGAGTGCCATGTGCTCGAGAAGGACGAGAAGGGAGTGGGAGGTTGTCTTGGAAAGTGACATATGGAATTCACATGATGTCTTACAAGGCGTTTTACCAGCTTTGTTACTCAGCTACCATGACTTGCCTCCTGCTTTGAAGCAATGCTTTGCTTATTTCTCCATCTTCCCGAAAGATTGGGAGATCAACAAGGATATGATAGTGAAGTTATGGGTGGCACAAGGTTTCATCAGCTCCAACAGAAGTAGAGACATGGAAGAAATTGGCAGTCTGTATTTTGATGATTTACTAAGACGCTCGTTGCTTCAAGATGCAGAACTGGATGATGACAAGAACATTGTCGAGTGCAAGATGCATGATTTAGTTCATGATCTTGCGCAATCTGTTGCAGGTAGTGACTGTTCACTGGTCGATACGAGAGAGCAAGCCTTGCCGAACCTAATTAGCAATGTCCGCCATTCTCTTTTAGTTGTCAGTGATAATGATGGTGATGAAGTGGCTTCCATCTGGGCCACCTTGTATAAGGCTAAAAAGTTGCGGACATTGCTATGCAACCCAAGAATCTACATGCCTAGGGTGCCAAACAATTTATTTCATCATTTCAGACACCTTAGGGCATTGGACTTGAGTTGCACTAGCATTCAGAAATTGCCTGGAACAGTAGGGAAATTGAAGCAGTTGAGATATCTTGATTTATCTGGGACAGACATAAAGGAGTTGCCGGAGGGGGTGGGAAAATTGAAGCAGTTGAGATATCTTGATTTATCTGGGACGTCAGACATAAAGGAGTTGCCGGAGGGGGTGGGAAAATTGAAGCAGTTGAGATATCTTGATTTATCTGGGACAGACATAAAGGAGCTGCCGGAGGGGGTGGGAAAATTGAAGCAGTTGAGATATCTTGATTTGACTTGGACAGCGATAGAGGAGTTGCCGGAGGGGTTAAGTAATTGTGGAAATTTACAGACCTTGATACTCAATGGGTGTTCGAAGCTAAAAAAGCTTCCGAAAGGGTTGGGAAAAATGATTAACCTGAGACATTTAGCATTAGAGGACACTGACGAGCTGAAGTACTTACCGCAGGGCATAGGGAGGCTAAGTAGGCTTCGGACTATAACAAAGTTGATTGTGGAGGGTGGCATCGAAGGATGTAAATGGGGAGAAGTGAAACAACTGATCAATCATCTTCATCTTCAAGGAACACTCCAAATTATTGGGTTAGAAAAAGTCAAGAGCAGGGACGAAGCTAGGGAGGCAGAACTGTATAAGCTGCAGGATATTTATGCTCTATCCTATGACTACAGACGTGATGAAGCGTTGGATGATGATAAGGTGAAGAGAATGGAGGACGTGGTTGAAATCCTGAAGCCCCATACAAACTTGAAAGAGCTGACAATAAGGGGTTACAAAGGTTGGAAGCTTCCCAAGTGGATAGAGGATCCAGTGTTCTCCAATCTAGTGAAGGTGACGCTCAGGTTTTGTGACAAGTGTAAACAATTGCCAGGTCTTGGGAAACTACCTTCCCTTAAGTACCTTTATATTCGGGGAATGAAAGAGGTGAGAAAGGTGGGTGGTGAGTTTAGTGGGGATGATAATAATGATGGAAGTGGTGGTGTTGTGTCATTCCCAAAGCTCGAGACCCTCCGCTTCCTAAAAATGCCAAATTGGGAGGAGTGGGAATTGAGAGGTGGAGATGGAGAGGTTATGCCATCTCTCCTCGAATTAGAAATATTTGAATGCCGAAAGCTGAAGGAGTTGCCAAGCAACCTTCCACCGCTCCTACAGAAGCTGAGTTTAAGGATAGGTAATGATGGGTTGCCATCGGGTGGGCCCTTACCCATCCTCCCCAACCTTAACCATTTGGTGATTCAGTTTAGTTATGTGCTGACATCGTTCCCTTGTGGTTGGTTGGGGCAACTCAAAGCCCTCCAAACTCTGCAGATCATTAATTGTTCCAAATTGAGGTCTCTACCTGCAGAGGAGTTGCAACACCTCACCATGCTTCAACGATTGGAGATCTGTTGGTGTCCATTCTTAAAAGAGCGCTACAGAGAAGGAGGAGAAGATCGGGATAAGATTGCCCACATCCCCAATATCTACGTACGGTGATGTGGGTCCAAGAAGATGAAATCGACGAACAGCTTTTCACTTGCTTCTTTCAAGGAATTTTGTTCATGTTCTGTGTAACTACTCTACTTTTTTTTATTCTTTTTCTTTTATGTTTTCTTTCTTTTCCTTTTTTCTTTTTTCTGTTTTTTTAATTTTATGGATTTAGTTGTAATAATATGTAAATTAAAAGATGTTTATCAGATGTTGATTGCCTTTTTATTTCTTCCACGTAGACGCAACTGATCCAGCGTACGTACGTTGTGGGTGAGAGTCAGACCCTGACCTCGGGGCCCACCTTAATCTTTATATTGTGTCATCTGTTACGCCAAATCATTTTATAGCATGGCCCAAAGATCAACCATATACAAATTTAAGGTAGATCACACCACAATAAACAGTGGTGGAAGATCATTATAAATATATTTTTTTATGGGCCACAAAATTTCGGAACAGGCAACTAGACAAGTTTGTAACGGTGGGAGTTCAATGACCACTCCTTATAGTCCATTTGAGACTTGTATCTACTTCATTTTTGAGTCCATGCCATAAAATGATCTGGCAAAACGGATGGACGGAATGGATTGGATACACAACATATACGTATACATCCATTTATTTCGTACACATACAACAGCTTACAGCTTGGTTCAAGGGGTCATATACAGATGCAGGGGTCATTGAAAGCTTGGATTACATCAAAATCCTTCCAATAGTTGCATATGTAACATGTGTGTACTATTACTCTATTGGACACATAGCCCACTAATGATGTCCCAAAATAATTAGATTATCAATTGCATCACTATAATTAATTTAATACGATGATCAATGCCGTCCAATATTGTCCATGTAAATCAACGGTTAAAAATTATGGGTTCGTCACTCAGATGTGATCTTGTGCTTGTGGCCCATCCGAGACTTGGAATTTCATCATTTCAGCGGGCTTATTACAACCAGTGTGTCAAACGTTGCATAGGTTCACTAATTAGAGATATAAAAGTTAATTTGGTAATTAAATTCAAACCCCAGTAAATACACCATGAATAACTACTTTTGTATTAAAGTTGATTTTGAATCGAGGGTGTCAAACACAGCAAGAGGATCTCAAATCCACGGGTTCAGAGTCAACGCCTAGACCATTTGATGATCAGGCCTGAATTTCGTGATTGAGCCACCCGGGTCGTCGTGGGAATAGGAAGCTGATCGCGGCCGACCTTCATAAGACGTCCGACCAGCACTCCTGTGAGGCCCACCATGATATATCTTTTCATCCACGCCATCCATTTATTTTCTCATATAACTTTAAGGTACGAGACCAAAAATAAGGCAGATCCAACTCTTAAGTAGACCGTACCAAATAACGAGCTTAGGTTACATTAAATGCAAAAATCGTATTTGGTGGGTTCCACTTGAGTTTTGGACATGACTCAAAGCGTGGATAAATAAACACATCACGGTGGGCCCGACGAGAGTGGGGTTCGACGGCTTATTGTACTAGAAAAGGTGAGACGCAATCGGCTTCCGTGGGCATAATGATTCCCATTGTTGAAACCTTTGCCTGACCTATTACTATATTTATTTACCATTGATAAAGTTAAAAAAAAAAAAAAAAAAAAAAAAAAAAAAAAAAAAAAAAACCAAGATGACAAGAAAAAATAAATAATAAATAATAATAATAATAATAATAATAAACAATATCAAATTGATCCAGCAGGTAATACGGTTTAGATACAAGCATATAACACATACCTCATGATAGACTCATAGAACTTGGTGACCTCTACACACCAGCCAAACTGCTTTCCAAACTGCTTTCCATTACAGAGCTGCATACCCTAAAATGAGTTGTGCTCATACCCTAAAATGAGTCGTTGTGCTCATACCTAAAATGAGCTGCCAAAATAGATTAACAACATAAATCAGACACATCATGGTGGGGCCCACAGACCAACCTCTATTCTGAAAGGGTCACTGCTGAATCTGAGCCCACCTGCTTATACCTGTGTGGAGCCCATCAAACCTGAACATTAAATAGATCCCACCATAATGATGGGATGCTCATGCCTATCTAATTGTTATGTTAGCCATAATAGAAAGCAATTGGCAACCATCCAAATGCTTCCAACTTCATACGGTACCCACATGAAAGTTGGATCAAACTGAATTTTTCATGGTGGGCTACCCTTCTACATAGGTGGATAGCATACACAAAGTAGGCCCATATGCAACCCTTGTAGACTGAGTTTGTTCTACAAGCACTTGTGGACGAATAGACCTTTAAAAATAAAAATAAAAAAGCCACAATTTTAAAAGATACTCAGAAATTCCATGCCAAGAAATGGAAGTGATTTAATATAATAACTTGGGTGTGAGGGGGAGGAAGTGTACGTCTAAAAAGGATGTGGGTGGAGTTAGTAAAAAAGACCGGGGACTAGTAGTTTATCTAAAGACGGGGATCCATAATGAGATGAAAATGGCAAAAGAGAATTGGTGTAGCTAACCCCACTTTTTTTCTTCTTTTTTTTCTTTTTTCTTTTTAATGGACGAAGATTTTATTGAAAAACAGTGCCAAAAGAACAACAAAAAATACAAAAGAAAAATAAAATTACAAGTCCAAGCGGGCCATCAAGACACGAGCCAAAAGCCCTTTCAATCACCCAAAACACTGCCTCCAAAAGCCCTTTCAATCACCCAAAACACTGCCTTGCCATGGACCCAGCCTTCCAATTCTGATTCATTTTCAAAGCAACGCCTATTTCTCTCTCCCCAGTTAGTTGTGATAGTGCTTAAGTTAATGGCGACGATAATTATTTAATTCATTAGTTCCAGTTTTCATAATGAAGATACACAACCGATTGATTCCACAATGCACTCATTATAATATTCCCATGCCACTTGGATTAACAAGGAATTAAAAATAAAATAACTATGTGTTTGTTTTAAAATTGGCCAAATGTGAGGAGTAGAGGATGAGACAGCCAACCATTTTCACAACTGCAATGAGACTATCAATGAATTCAGACCAACCATCCATCCATGGTCCTGCAATGACTGGCTCACAACATAAAAACCAACTTAAATGGACCTTTTTCCTTTTGACCATTATAACTTCCCTATTGCACCATCTGTTGAGAGGGCCACAAATTGGACAGTCGGGTGTCATTTGAGATGGAAAGCATAGGGAGGGAGGGAAGCATATCCAAGATTGAGATAGCCCGAGTTGTCACAAATGGAAGGCTTCGCCAAGATAGCCCGGTGAGTTATCACAAATAGAAGGCATCAATCCATTGACAAAGTGAGCTGGCAGTCTGTTATAACCTATTACAGTAGCCAATGCCAGGATTCATGGACCACTCAAGACCAATTGAGAGCAACTGAGCTGTGGGCTGTACAAAGCAATGTTGACAGTTAAGCTCCTATGTAGTAAACCATGGAACAAAAAAACAGTATTGCATTCTTCCTGGAATAATGTTAGCATATACAATCCCCATTTCCTTTTCCCCAAAACTCAATATTCAATCACTTCATTCACAACAGAAGGTTACAGATAAGAAGTAAACATGGGCAGTTTCGGTTTTCAAATTTTCTCACCCAAGTGACGACATTCAACTACGGAAAACAGCTAAGTTTCTAAAATGATGCAACGATGTGCTTTCATCCACGTGCAATTACTCTCTTTTACTGGCTTCTCTTTTTCCCCCCTTTTCCAGCCCAAGGCAACTTTTCCCTCACTTCTTTAGCATAAGCTCACAAGTCTTGCCTCGTCTTCAGCCTCTACGCTCTACACTCTCCTCATCTTCCAAAAAAAAAAAAACACCTCTCCACTCCAACAATATTTGGCCATGGGCTGCACCTGATCAATGCCATACATTGCAGGAGAAAGCAAATGAAAATCAATAGTAAAACACTGAGATGACAGATCCATTGAGTATCGAATACAAAATATTAGAATGTAAAGAACAAAAGAGAAATGCAGCATTGATTCGTGAGGAGAGAGCTGTGAAGTGGTGAATCATGGGGACACATGCCAACTGGGCACACTTGTGTGAGAACTGTGTAATCATCGAACCGTGAACATGCCCTGGCCCATAAATCAGGCCAATCAACTCATCAGATGGGAGATTAAAAAGCAAATAAACAGCCAATACTCCACCTACACTTGTGCAACTGATGAGGGGGGATCAGAAGGCTCCTAGATCCCACACTAGTGTTCAGCAAGGTCCTTAAAAGTATATTTTGTAAGTGCACCAGAGATCCCTGGCACAAAGCATGCCTCCATTCCCTCTCATGGCTTCCAAGGACAAAACATGCTTTAGCAACTAAAGTGTCACTCACTAGGACCTTATGATCCACATACTAGGACAACTGACAGAATTCCTTGGATAACTTATTTTATTAATATTAATAAAAGTAAAATCACTTAGTAAGACGAGAAAAAGGAAAGCAATTTATCAAGGTAATGGATACATCTTCCAATGCCTACAAACACACACTTTGTGTCCATCTTCCACAATTTCCTCTTGCATGCAATGCAGGCAATCAGTACACATGCACTGACATCACTTTCACTAGCTAAATGTCACTGAGATAAAATGTTGTTGAAGTTACCTAGTGACTCAAAACCCACCTACCAAGGATGACTACATTACTTTTTGGAATGGAAAGGTGGGTTATTCATTCAGAAAAGGAAGCATTGGAGTCGATCCCAAAAAAAAAAAAAAAAAATGTTTTAATCAGATGGCACCAAACTGTCTTTTCTAATCAGATTACGAAGTTGGTCATCTACGCATGATGAATTAGTTCACCAAAATTCAAATTTGTCATTATGCACGATGGATCAGTTCACCATTATTAAATTTTTCATTCCTGATGCTTACCATTTTTCAAGAATTCATATTTTGGTAATCATTTTCTAAATAATCACCACCCACAAACGTCAGAAATAATTCATTTAGTACCCAAAAGCATTCAGGAGCTCAAGTCACCACCATTTAGCAATGGTCTTAGTATTAATCCAAAGTTTTCACTGACTAGGCCAAGTCATTCGCTAAAGCAAGTCAAAAACCTAGAATTTTATATTGCAATTTCCAAGTTGTCTCTGATTTTAAATGATACAGCGAGTAAAAGGTATACTTGGATAGGAATATGTGTCCTTTCCAAGAATTGGAGAAATTTATAGACAGACGAGATTATATTTAGCGTAAAATTTTATTTTTTATTTTTTTTCAAAGATAACAAGAATTCAACTACATCTCTGCATATATTTAGCGTAAAATTTTGAAGAATTATCAACTACATAAATCAGTCTCCACTGCATCTCTGCATATACCTGCCATTACGAATATGCTATTTAGTTGCATATATGAAACATACGGCAGTATCTCATGACAGAGAACTTACTCAACGTATACTGGATCTGGGTGTACTAAATTCATTTTTCAGAAGATCTCTGCTGCACAACAAGATCATCAGCAGAGTAATAGTCCGCAATGAGCCGATACATATACGATGGGTTATGCCCTCCCCTGGAAAATACAACAGATGATAGTTAAAAGAAATGTCCAATAATTTATAGAAATATCACCAAACCAAAAACTACAATAACACTTGAGAAATTTTTTTAGAGAGAAGAAACAGGAAATTGTCAAGAGAAGACAAAAAAAGTAGGCCACCAACTTCTTAAGGACAGTCAAAACATCCCCATCAACTAAGATTTTTGTTTCTCTTTGGATGCTTTTTTTATTATTATTTTTTATGAAAGGAAACAAAAATTTTATTAAAGAGATTGCCAAAGGGAAGGTGAAATAAAACAACTAAAGGACTCATCACTATGGTTGAAGCTTTAATACAATAAACCCAATCTATTACATCTAACTTCACCCTCTTAAGGACATCAACTACCGTCCCGCTTTTATTTCCGAAACACCAATTATTCCTCTTGTTGCAAAGAGAGCCCGAATTACAACCTAACGTCGACGCCACTCTTTCTTTTTTCCCCAACCCCTCCCCCATGCCAAGCAAGGAAGAGGCCTTTAAAGGATCCCAACATCACCCATGACCTTTTAAAGAAGGCAGGAAATCTCTTTGACACCTGAGCAAACACGCAATGGATGTACAAATGCACTAACTCCGCGTCTGGGAATCGTCATTGACCTTTTTTTGCAGATTGTCAATTGTAAGCACCATATTCCTTCCCACTAGCCAAGCAAAAGCCGCAACCTTGGGAGGAGCCCCATAGAACCAGACATGGGACATATGACCACTACTCTCACCCAAAGGTGGGTTGCAAATTGGTTTGGTTCTCTATCCAATCCTGTAGAAGGATCGGACAAAGAACCAACCCGACTTAACCTTGGTCTGCACCATCGAATCCCTATTGCCCAACCCAAAAAGCCTCTTTCTAAGAGCCAAATGAATTCCTCCACATTCTCATCCATTAAATTCCTTTGATAAGGAGGGGACCAAACAACTACATTTTCGGAGAAAGAGAAGCACCGATCTATGGAAACCTCCCTATCCGGAGCTAGCCTAGCTAATCTCGGAAACTCCGCCTAGAGTGTGCTCTAACCAATCCATAAGTGCTCCCAAAACCGAATCCTCTTCCTGTCATCACAAGAAAAGTGAACCTCCTCCTAAAACTTATTCGCCAATTTGCAAACCACCTTCACATCCAAGAGACCCTATATAAAGACAAATCCTTCACCCATCAACACCCTTTTGGAATTCAATATTTACCAGCAAGCACCTCTCTCCACAGCCTCCTTCTTCTACCCCCAAACCTCTGCAGACATTTTCCTAACAACACAAGATTCATCTGCTCTAATTTCCTTATTCATACTCCCCCTTCTCGCTATAGCTTGCACACCTCTTCACATCTTAAAAGATGAAACTTTTACTTCACTTATGCTCATTGCTACAGAAAATCTCATCTCAACCTTTCCAACCTATCTAGCATGGACGACGAACGCCTGAAAAGAGACATAAAATAGAGAGTTAGGTTCGACATGGCTGCTTCAATCAACGTAAGCCTGACATTCAAAGAGGTGTCAAATCTTCCACCTAGACAATTTCCTTTCAAACCTTACAATTACCTTATCCCATTTAGCGGGCTTGTCGATGCACAAAAGGGAGCCCCAGATACGACAATGAAAGCCACCTTGCTCAACACCCAAACACCACCACCAACCTTACTGCCTCTTCTTTGGATGTGCAAATGGCCAACAATTCAAGCTTGAGAACGTTAACCTTTAATCCGAACAAGAACAACACTTCGAAGTATTTCGATATTTTCCTCAAGTCGTCCTCAATTTCATGTCTGCATCACAAACGAGAATTGTGTCGTCGACAAACTAAAGATGAGAGATCTAGAAATCAGCGTTCTCCACCCTAAAGCCATTGATCAACTCAGCAGATTGACGTCTATCCAACATCTTACGATTTCAACAACCACCATGAACGGGAATGGACAGAGCACGCCTTGACTAAGACCTCTCAACGCCTGGAAAAAAAAAAAAAAACGTCTTTAGGAGACCCATCGATTGGTACTAAGAACTTAGCCGATCAAACACATTCTTGGATCAACTCCATTTTTTGCTCGCAACCCAATGTCTCCAGCATATAATAAAGAAAGTCCCATTTCACATGATCGTACGCTTTCCCAACATCCAACTTACAAATGATAACCGTTTTCCTTTTCTTGTTTTGGAGTCGAGACATTTGTGAGTAATTAGTGCACTATTCGAGATTTGCCTCCCACCAACAAAAAAAAAAAACACACACACACACACACCTACGGATTCTGATATGACATTCTCTAACGCCGCACAAAATCTTGAAGCCAAGAGTTTTGCTAAGATCTTGTAGGATCCCCCAATCAGACTCATACCCCAAAGTCCCGCAAGCACTCAACACCTTCAACTCTCAGATATTATAGCTATCAATGAAGCACCCAACTCCAACGACATCCAACCTCTCTCATAAAATTCAGCTAAAAGGTTTATCATATCAAAGAACAAAATGGCAAAAGAATCCTATTCTTTTTTCATGGCAACTGAGGCAAGGGGTAATTAGGAGGAAAGAGGCGACTGCATCAAGGCTCATTAATAGTTAAGAGGGAACCTAATGTTTCTTCTAGATACTGTCACTAAAAAACAGATTAACTTGTGCCTCAAATTACGTTATTCAAAGTAAGGGTATATGTAAATTTTATCAAAGATTGAGGCCATTGTCAATTAAGTGAGCTTCAGGATAAGAACAGAAGTACTACCTCTTTCAACTTCATTACCGCAATTTCAAATGTTTTCAATTAATATCTAAATTCAAGAAAAAGCAAAAAGGCTTAGAAAGTTTGGTCAGTCACTATAACTGCATGCAAAATTAGAAAGAAGAGTGAGCTTACGTGTCAGTGATGAAGAGGCTAACAAGCTTTGGTGGCACATAATCAAATGAAGGATTGACAACATGAAGAAGAGGAGCACCACTGCCACATCCAAAATCCATGCAATCCGAGAACTCCCCAAAATCCAGCAGTTCAGATGGGGATTTAAGATCATTTAGCAAAACCTCTGGATTGTGTGGATACAAGGGGCACAACTGCCATATAGACAACAGAATTAAAAACAAGGGTGCAAATGGTGTCATCATAAATCAACCAACACACTACATCACAAATTGGAATTAAGCATTAACGCTCCAGAAAAGAATATGGATGAAAATGGTACTTGTCAATGGAAAAGGACACAATAAAAAACTGAAACTAACAGTTGCATGCTGTCAACCTTGTCTTTTCAATTTTGTCCATCTAAAGTTTTACATCAGAATTCCCATTTCTTGCAGTTTTTGGGTAACTTGGATGTGAAAACTTTTTGAAAAGAAACTAGCACACAATCATTTCAAAATTTGACTGCAATTGTCGGTCCACGTCACGTCAACAAAGTGATTGCAATGTACATTAATTTTCTCTTACAGTAATTCTTGTAGTGTGCATGAATCAACACATCCTATAATAATCGCACTATGAAAGTGCATCCATAAAGAGAAGTTTATAATTTTTATCTGACAGGCAAAGAAAACACATCTAAGGAAAAATAATGCATAACTAGGGGATTCGCTGGCAGCTTATCTTAAAGCGAGAACAATTTCCAAATTCAAAAATCTACCTTCATTGACAAATGAATGTCATGAAATAAGACCAGTGTTGGGAAACCCATTACTCATAGGTGGAACAAAATAAAACTAAAACTGAAGAGAAAACAGCAGAGTTACAAAAAAGTATGCAGTTTCTCTACCTGACTATGTAAAAAAACTAGTCTAGGTGATAAGGTGATAATGTTTACTATTCAAATTGAAACCGTTAATGTCCAGCTACATCCAACATCTGCAATGCGCAAATCATGTGGCTGCAATGACAGAGACATCCCAAATCAAACCAACATGGATATGCACAATGCAACAATTTCTGCATCCTCTTACAAAACAGTCTGCCACACTCAACCTCCAACCCATAAATAATGTCAACGTGACAAAATCTGGGATATCATCAAAAGATCCATAAAACCAAAGCGTATGTTGAAGATGGATAGGAGATAACCAAAATTCATTGAACGATCAACAAAGAGATAGGGAAAGAATTCCCAATAGATATAGCCGAACAGCTAGCCCCCTCTTTCAAGAGAAATGAAAAACTTATTAGCTTCCCTGACAATACATGTAAACAAAATGCTTGAAATTGAGGCAATGTTCTGAATCTTTTTCTTTTCTTTTCTTTTTTTGAAGGATTACAACTCAATGTTCTTTCTGAATTTCATTGAAATAAAAAAGAATAATTTCCAAAGAAGCAGCCCAAGCAATAACATTAGAGTAATCCCCTTCCACAATCGAAGACCTAGAAAAATCTTTAGCAAAGAGGCACAATCTCCTCCCATCACCATCCCAAACGTCACAACTCCCACTATCAGTTACCTCCTCCCATGCTTAGCTAAAACACAGACATGTTCATCCATCCCTCATCAATTTTGACTCCACAGCAGCACTGAAGCTCATGCTCATTAGCATTCCTCCACCACCATCTCCTTCGTCTATTGATTACCCACAACACTAACCCCCTTAATTTAGGCTTTAAGATCTCCTTTCTAAGAAAAAGTAAATCATGGAAGGGTACTGCTCATGCCCAACAGAACTTCTCTACAATATACTCAGTCTTTCAGCTACATCAGATAATACATCCTGTAAAGATAGATACATAATAAATCCAAAAAATCCATTAGTTATCTTGACCACAGCCACCCCACAATAAAGCAATATATTCCCCCTATCAAAGTATCAAGTAATAAATTGCCTCAAGCGTCTATCACTAGATCCCAATATCACCGGCACCTCCATCCTTCAGAGGTGTAATAGGTTTTTCATTAACCAAGGCCAGACCTTACAAGAGCTCAACCCAGAAACATATTTTCAAGTTATGGATATTCACCTACATTTTCTATCATTTAATTAGTGATTTGGCACAAGTCCAATTGCTACGGTAAAGGTAGAGAAGCATGACCAGTTGGCATTCAAGACCCTTCGCATAGAGTGTTCAATAAGCTTCCAACAATCTGAAGATGATCAAGGAAAATTACAAATGAGGCCAAGCACTTGGCAACTGAAGTACTTACAGACCTTGATACTCAATGGGTGTTGCCGGAGGGGGTGGGAAAATTGAAGCAGTTGAGATATCTTGATTTATCTTCGACAAAGATAGAGGAGTTGCCGGAGGGGTTAAGTAATTGTGGAAATTTACAGACCTTGATACTCAATGGGTGTTGGAAGCTAAAAAAACTTCCGAAAGGGTTGGGAAAAATGATTAACCTGAGACATTTAGCATTAGCAAGCACTTGGCAACTGAAGTACTTACCGCAGGGCATAGGGAGGCTAAGTAGGCTTCGGACGATAACAAAGTTGATTGTGGAAGGTGGCATCGAAGGATGTAAATGGGGAGAAGTGAAACAACTGATCAATCATCTTCATCTTCAAGGAAGACTCCAAATTATGGGGTTGGAAAGAGTCAAGAGCAGGGACGAAGCTAGGGAGGCAGAACTGTATAAGCACCAGGATATTTATACTCTATCCTTGGAGTACGTGTATGATGAATACAGTGTTTATGAAGCGTCGGATGATGATGAGGTGAAGAGAACGGAGGACGTGCTTGAAATCCTGAAGCCCCATACAAACTTGAAAGAGCTGGAAATAAGGGGTTACAAAGGTTGGAAGCTTCCCAAGTGGATAGAGGATCCAGTGTTCTCCAATCTAGTGACGGTGGTAATCGATGATTGTGACAGGTGTAAACAATTGCCAGGTCTTGGGAAACTACCATCTCTTAAACTCCTTGAAATTGTGGGAATGGAAGAGGTGAGAAAGGTGGGTGGTGAGTTTAGTGGGGATGATAATAATGATGGAAGTGGTGGTGTCGTGTCATTCCCAAAGCTCGAGACCCTCCGCTTCCGAAACATGCCAAATTGGGAGGAGTGGGAATTGAGAGGTGGAGATGGAGAGGTTATGCCATCTCTCCTCGAATTAGAAATATTTGAATGCCGAAAGCTGAAGGAGTTGCCAAGCAACCTTCCACCGCTCCTACAGAAGCTGACTTTAAGGATGGGTAATGATGGGTTGCCATCGGGTGGGCCCTTACCCATCCTCCCCAACCTTAACCATTTGGTGATTTGTTGGGGAAGAGATGAGCTGACATCGTTCCCTTGTGGTTGGTTGGGGCAACTCAAAGCCCTCCAAACTCTGGACATCAAGTATTGTTACAATTTGAGGTCTCTACCTGCAGAGGAGTTGCAACACCTCACCATGCTTCAACGATTGGAGGTCTGGTACTGTCCACTCTTAGAAGAGCGCTACAGAGAAGGAGGAGAAGATCGGGACAAGATTGCCCACATCCCCAATATCTACTTTATATGAAAGGCATTACGTACGGTGATCTGGGTCCAAGAAGATGAAATCGACGAACGGCTTTTCACTTGCTTGTTTCAAGGAATTTTGTTCATGTTCTGTGTAACTACTCTACTTTTTTTTTTTTTTTTATTCTTTTTCTTTTATGTTTTCTTTCCTTTCCTTTTTTTCTTTTTTCTGTTTTTTTTTTTTTTCCTAATTATTTATTTTATTTTATTTTTATTTTTATGGATTTAGTTTGAATAATATGTAAATCAAAAGATGTTAATAAGATGTTGATTGCCTTTTTATTTCTTCAATGTAGATGCAACTGATCCAGCGTAGGTTGTGAGTGAGACCCTGACCTCGGGGCCCACCTTAATCTATATATTGTATCATCTGTTACGCCAAATCATTTTATAGCATGGCCCAAAGATCAACCATATACAAATTTCAGGTACATCACACCACAATAAACAGTGGTGGAAGATGGCAACTAGACTTTAAGAAGTTTTTAACGGTGGGAGTTCAATGACCACTGCTTCTTAGTGTAGTCCATTTGAGATTTGTATCTACTTCATTTTTTGGGTCTATGCCATAAAATGATCTGACAAAACGGATGGATGAAATAGATACACAACCTATACATATACATCCACTTATTTTGTACACATACAACAGCTTACAGCGTGGTTCTAGAGGTCATATAGAGATGCACGGGTCATTGAAAGCTATCCTTCCAATAGTTGCATGTGTAATATGTGTGTCACTAGACTATTAGTCTATTGGACACATAGCCCACTAATGATGTGCCAAAATAATTAGATTATCAATTGCATCACTATAATTACTTTAATGCGATGATCAGTGCCGTCCAATATTGTCCATATAAATCAACAGTTAAAAATCATTGGTTAGTCACTCAGATGTGATCTTGTGCTTGTGGCCCATCCGAGACACTTGGAATTTCATCATTTTCAGGCAAAGTATATATTTCAGCGGGCTTATTACAACCTTTGTGTCAAAGGTTACATAAGTTCATTAATTAGACATTAAAGTTGATTTAGTAATTAAATTAAAACCCCTGTAAGTACACCATGAATTGTTACTTTTGGATTAAAGATGATTTTGAATCCAGAGTGCCAAACACAGCAAGAGGATTTCAAATCCAGGGTTCCGAATCCACGCTCCCAAACGGGCCCTAAATTTATTACAAGTGTGACATATTCTCCACAACGTGTGGTCTCCTGGCCCATTTGATAATCAGGCCTGAAATTTATGATTGAGCCTAGACCGTAACTTCCAATTGGCCTTTCCTTAAATGCTGGGATGCTCATGCCTATCTAATTGTTAGGTTAGCCATGATAGAAAGCAATTGGCAACCATCCAAATGCCTCCAACTTCATACCGTACCCACATGAAGGTTGGATCAGATTGAATTCTTCATGGTGGGCTACCCTTCTGCAAAGGTTGATAGCATACATACCAAACTAGGCCCATATGCAACCGTAGTAGACTGAGTTTGTTCTACAAGCACTGGTGGACGAATAGACCTTTAAAAAAAAAAAAAAAAAACCCCAATTTTAAAAGATACTCAGAAGTGCGAGGGAAAGGAAGTATAGGTCTCAAAAGGATGTGGGTGGAGTTGGTAAAAAAGACTGAGGACTAGTAGTTTTTCTAAAGACAGGGATCCATAATGAGATGAAAATAGCAAAAGATCGAGAATTGGTGTAGCTGACCACACATTTTTCTATTTTTTTTTCCTTTTTTCTTTTTAATGAATGAAGATTTTATTGAAAAACTGTGCTAAATGAACAGCAAAAAATACAACAAGAAAAATAAAATTACAAGCCCAAGCGGGCCATCAAGACACAAGCCAAAAGCCATTTCAATCACCCAAAACACTGCCTTGCGATGGACCCAGCCTTCCAATTCTGATTCGTTTTCGAAGCAACGCCTATTTCTCTCTCCCCAATTAGTTGTGATAGTGCTTAAGATAATAGCGATGATAATTATTTAATTCATTAATTCCAGTTTTCATAATGAAGATACACAATCAATTGATTCCACAATGCACTCTCATTATAATATTCCCATGCCTCTTGGATTAACAAGGAATTAAAAATAAAATAACTATCTGTGTTTCTTTTAAAACTGGCCAAATGTGAGGAGTAGAGGATGAGATGGCCAAGCATTGTCACTACTGCAGTGAGACTATCAACGAATTCAGACCACCCATCCATCCATGGTCCTGCAATGAATGGCTCACAACATAAAAACCAACTTAAATGTACCTTTTTCCTTTTGACCATTATAACTTCCCTATTGTCACCATCTATTTAGAGGCCCACAAACTGGACGGTTAGGTGTCATTTGAGATGGAAAGCATAGGGAGGGAGGGAAGCATATCCAAAATTGAGATAGCCTGAGGAGTTGTCACAGATGGAAGGCAGCGCCAAGATTGAGATAGCCCAGTGAGTTATCACAGATGGAAGGCATCAGTCCATTGACAATGTGACCTGGCTGTCCGTCATGACCTATTACAGTAGCCAATGCCAAGATTCATGGACCACTCAAGACCAATTGAGAGCAACTGAGCTGTGGGCTGTACGAAGTAATGTTGACAGTTAAGCTCCTAAGTAATAAACCATGCAGGAACACAAAAAAACAGCATTGCATTCTTCATGGAATAATGTTAGCATATACAATCCCCATACAACAGTTGGAATTGTTGTCCTCTAATCTTGGAGATTTTTAAGTCATGGCCTACCTATGTTGGGGCCCACCAAACCCGTGGTCCAGATCGACCACGCTAGCCCACTTCAAGATCAGGGACAATGTACATTAACTACACCTACTCTACGAACTCTGATGCATCCGTAGGGATGTTAATGGGCTGGGCCAGCCCAGCCTATTGGATTTTCATGCATACACACATCCAAGTAGTGGGACAAATATCACCAAGATTTTGAAAATCCCACACAATAATATCATGAAAACACTATGGAGGCGTTTGGATAGTAAATTACTTAAGACAAGCTACTTATGCCTCAAATAACTTATCTTAGTTTATACTTATTAAGCATATAAGTATGTTTGGTAAACAATGTACTTATTAGTTTATCCTCTCTTTCGCCTCTCCTGATGCCTCTCTCCAGCAAGTTATGAAAAGTAAAAAACCTATAAAAAAAATAATAATAACTGAAGTGATTAAGTAGTTTTAAGTAAAAAAAATTACTTATAATAATCATAAACCAAACTTACTTATCTTAAACAAGTTACTTATCTACTGCTGTAAGTAGAAAAAGTAACTTATTTGGTAGTACCCAAACGGGCCTTAAACAATATTATCGCATTATTAACGTGAGAGCTTCAAAACATCAGCAAATTTTAAAATTTTGCATTTTTCTGTCACAATATTAGCTTTCTTTTTTTTTTTTTTTAAAGTAAAAACCTTGACCATTTAGTTCTATAAAGAACTTCAAAAATTGAAAATCGCCTGAGAAATTTCCAGGCGGAGAGATTGCCCAGAACAATGTCTCTATGCCTACAAAACTCTTAGTAGGGCTCTGGCCTGAAAATTTCAAGCCTGACTAGTAATTTAGCCAGTGGAAGCCTAGCAAGTGACCTCTTAGAGTCCTTAAACATAGCATTCGGTCAGGCAGATCTGGAGCATAAGCCCAGGCCCACTATCACTATCCTAACATTTAGAATATCAAACTTACATTTGAAACAAAAACCTAATAATTTCATAGCTTGGGCTCAGTCCTTGGATGATAGGTCCATAGTGGAATCAATCATACCAAGTTTCATGTACATTGGGACAGGCTGCCCTAGGACGCATAACTCTTTCAAAGCCCTAGCCAATCCTACTCGCCGGAAGGGTCCGACTCCACGGCTTAGTGGTAGACAGACTGTTTCAACACTGAGATCAGGGGATCGAGTGCCCATGTGTTGTGGGTGTGTGTATAAAATTATATATATATATATATATATATATATATTATATATATATATATATATATATAAGTAAATAAATACTACTAGCCAGAGTTGAAAATTATGAGCAAACAAACACGTGCAGATGGGCTTTGATTGGTCAACACATGCAGATGGGCCAAAACAACCTAAGCAAGGCATGCCTCCTTTTCTGATATATGACTGATAAGAGGATGATTCAAGGACATTTTTCTTGTCAATGGATATCCATTTACCTCATTACCTGACATAACCAACTAAAAACAAAACAAAATTTTGATTGAGAAATTTTTTATCATCAACATCATCTAAAGCCTTATCCCAACTAATTATGGTCAAATCCATTTTGTTCATTCCACTCTACCATTTGATAGAGCAATAACTTCAATCGGATGATGTCCTAGCATGAGTTTGAAATGTTATTTGTTCAAAGTCATGTCGGAAGTTATGGCATGGGGTTCACCCCAGTTGCCAACCTAATGCAACCCTCCTTTATTTGGGCCAGGGACTGACAATAAGAGCACAAAACTCCCACAAGAGCAATGTAATAGATGGGAGATTTTCTTT
Organism: Magnolia officinalis; assembly: GCA_021015155.1. Lineage (NCBI taxonomy): Eukaryota > Viridiplantae > Streptophyta > Magnoliopsida > Magnoliales > Magnoliaceae > Magnolia > Magnolia officinalis. Next base: position 74,460,562 of record JAJHSJ010000009.1, on the reverse strand, counting down.
TAATAAAATTCAAAAATTTTATGCGATCAACCAAATACCTAGTTACCGGAAATTTAACCAATTACCTAATCACTAGAAATTACCATATCCATACATGCTTACCCGATTACTTGATGGTATGTATGTATGGACAATGGATGGGTAAAACCAACGAAATATTGAACTACATGCTTGAGGTTACTAAGCAGAATGGCAATATGCAAAAAATGGCCAGTTTGCTTAATGACAATACTTGCCGCATGGTGCTTACTTTCTAAACACTGCCATTTTGAATTCACTTCGTTTGTGTTTAAATAGGGTGAAGTGGCAATTTGCACCCGAATATTCCGAAGGAGACCTAACCAACTTCAGTCTTGCCAACCCATGGATAGATGAGGGGAGACATTCTTCAGCTGAATCTATCTTCTTTTGTATAAAACTCTTCCCAGTTTGTAATTTCCTATAAATTCAAGTCCATAAAACCCCTGAAGATGAGAACTGAGAAAAATCAGTCCTGAAGCAGGGTACGCTGTCAGAGTTGAGGCTTCAATCTTGTGGTGCAAAAGAAGCCCATTTCTACAAATTCAGAGCTGGAATGATGTATAGCTGGTGATTCTATTCAAAATCGATGAAGAAGTATTGAATTAGACAAGATTGCAGCACCCCAAAAATACTTGTTGAAGTTATTATAAGTACAGCTGCCAAGGACAATTAAAATAAGGAGCCCAATTAATGAATTTCAGCAACCAATGCCCACACAAGAAAACCAAAATACTCAGGAAACAAATTGGTGAGAAAGATGTATCAAAATCATCATTCATCAGTACATCAATCAGTAATTTTCAGGTCCTGTAACTTGAGACCCAAAACAATAATACTGCTTGCAAAACCAGAAAGAAAGAGAGAAAAAAAATCATTGTGCATCTCAAAAAAGACCATGGAAATGAGAAACAGATCGCTCAAAATAGACAATTTTCCAGCCTCATCTTTTTTCTTTTTTTTTTGGCTTCTTCAACCAATCCACATCAGTCCAGAGAATCCTCGTCCGCATTAAGACCAATAGATAAAAAATAAATATCAAAGAGATGGTCGTATGAATGAATTACATACCTTTCCATAGTGCCATTTTCCACATTGAAAGGAGAAATCCATGTCCGTAAGAGAACAAAAACAATGGTAGAAATATGTTGTTCTTAATCCTTGAAGAACTACAGATCGGGATCAACGATCCCAGAAACAAAGACACGAATCTGGGCATTTGTAACATCCTTAATAATTGAAAAGACCTTGAAGCTCCTCTCTATGTTTTCTGAAATCTGTGATATCAGAATTCACAAACTAGGCCAAAAAAAAAAAAAAATCGGTTTACCCATGTAGGAAGAGAGAAATGATAATGTGGATGTTTTGGCTGTGGTGTTTTACACCCTTCCTTTTTCAATGGGAAAATTTTCCCCATCTGTTTATGTAGTTTCTTTGCTCTTCTAATAACATTCACCATTACCTCTCAACCAAGGAAAAGTGGGGAAAAAACAAACAAATGAACAAGAAGAAGAAAGAGATTTGGAAGTGTGATCCATTGATGTAGAGCGGGTCGCGAACAGTTACATGGCCAAGATGGATCAGAAAAGGCCCGGTCGGCGACAGAAGTGATCTGGACCATCAGACCTTAAATCAGGCGTATCTCGCAATCCGGGATGAGTTAGCCTACGAAAAATATATGATTTTGGGGTAGAACGAGCTACTTTAGCCAACCAACCCAGCTATGCTGGGTTGCGATGCCCCGGAATTGCGAAAAACCCCTGGATTGACGGTCGTTTCCCTGTTTTAATTTCAATTTTACTATAAATAGTAAGTTTTAGTTTGATTATAACTCTTCATCCGTTGGGCTTTAGGAGTTGCGCCCAACGTGAAAAGAGTTTAGAATAATTAGGAGAACGGTTTGGTGAAGCCAAATAGGACACTTACTATTTTTGGCCGAAAACCTTGCGCACTAGTAGACATCACGACCGTCTATAAATAGTAAGTTTACTATTTATAGTAAGTCGCGAATTCTAGGAGTCCTAGTTGTAGTTTGATTCTGATTTCTTTCCCATTGCTTGGTATCCCTATTTAAAGGGCTGTGAACTCGTTTTTATGAATTAATTAATCAGTTTCGAAATTATTAGAAATTATTTCTGTTTTCTGCTTTCTTTCCTCGTGGATTCGAGAAGTCTCTGTGAGGAGTCCAGAGAAGCTCCGTGGATTCGGAGTATTTATCCTCATCACGTTCATCCCTACGTCATCTATCAACAAATGGGTATAGATTTGTACCGCAGCGCTCATCATCTGACACATTTTGGGTCCTTTCCGTTTTGATTTTTGTTTTCCGTTGTGAAATTTCTCGCCAGCTTTTAATAAAATTACCATTCTCATAGAACAACAAAGGAAGTGCCATTATGGTGCTGCTGGATAAAGTCCGTATATGAATGATAAAAACTCAATTCAGACAGATCTGTGGAGGAGAATGAATCCATCCGTGTTATAAATTGAAGTGATATAAATTCAATTAAGACAGATCTATGGAGGGGAATGAAATCAGCTTTGTGTATACATTGAAGTGCTTCGGACGTCCAATGTACCTGGTCAGACACATGGGAATTAGGAAGGGTGTTGAAAAAATTCAGAAGGTTATGGAACTTGCCATCTGATAGAACACTAGAAAAAATTCAGATCAAATCAGATCTTTACAGTATAAAAATGATAAAAAGATTGCTAAGAAAGTAAGCTAAACTTAAGGCTTATAATGATCTTTACAGTAGATTAGGGACGAGAGCAAAAAAGATGTCTCAGACTTGCAAAAATAAGAGAGAGGACGGGTAGGGACCTAAATCATGTTAGATACATTAAAAACGAAAACCAAAGGTGCCAATAGAGGACACTTAGATTAATGAAAGATGGAGAAGCTATCTTCAAACTTTATTAAATGACAACTACTCTGAGAGCATAAGGATAGAAGGAACCATGAACTCAAATGACCTCAGAGACCATAAATACTTGTGTAGGATTAGGATATCTGAAGTGAAAGAAGTTAATAAAGATGAAAACAGAAAAAGCCCTAGGACTAGATGGTATACCGATAGAGGTTTGGAAGTGTATGGGAGATACTGGGTTATTTTGGTTGACAAAGTTGCTCAACAATACTGCAAGATTGAAGAAAATGCTAGAGGAATGGATGAAAAGTACCGTGGTACCTATTTATAAGAAGAAATAAGATATACAAAAATACAATAACTATCATGGGATTAAACTTACAACCCATACTATGAAACTTTGCGAGAAAGTGATTGAGCCATACTATGCAATTTTAGTAACAATAAGGGGGGGGAGTTGAGATTGTTAACAAACGGTTTCCCAAAAATGGCCACTTTCAATACCTTGGATCAATAATTCATGAAAGTGGAGAGATTTGGAAGGATGTTGCCAATAAAATTCAAGCGGGTCAAAGAAATGGAGATGTGCCTTTAGAGTTTTATGTGATGGTCAGAAGGGGAAATTTATAGGACAATTATAAGACAAGCCATGCCTGATGGACAGAATATTGGATAGTTAAGGAACAACATGTTCATAGCATGGGTATAACTGAAATAAGGATGTTGAGATGGATGACTGGCAAGACAAGGAAGGGTAGAATTAGAAATGAATATATTCGAGGGAACTTAGGATTAGCACCAATAGGTAATAAGATGAAGAAAAGTAGACAAACAGTTTGGTCATGTGCACCAGAGACGAAGAACATGCTGGTTAAAATGACCGAGTTGGTACGGGTTGAAGGCTCTAAAAGGGCTTGGGGAAGGTCCAAAAGAACGTGGGTGGAAGTAGTACGAGAAGGATTTGATGACCTATGTTTTAATTGAAGGTATAGCCCTTGATAGAGTGGAATGGCAGAACAGGATTCATGTAGCCGACGCCAATTAATTGGCAGAAAGCTTGGACGATTATGATTTTTGTGGTAGACACATTTTATATATCAGCAAACACATTGTAATCTAGCTCATTTTCAAAATATCAGCAAGAAAATTCCCATTTTACTCCATGTTTCCAAAATACTCAACAATTTTTCACAAATCTTGCATCCAAAAGAATACATGAATTGACAAAAAGAAAAGAAAAGAAAAGAAAAGCAAAATTCAACCATAAGTATGCGAAAAACAACTATAATCTCAAATATAAAATATCTATTTTATCATAATAAAATGATTTTTTTAAACAGAAGAACAACCTAACAAACAAGCCACTGGGAAAAGGGCTAATATATGATGAACAAACTAATAACAACCTATTGGTCCTTGCTAGGCCGACAGGAGCAGTGCAGAACACCAGGTTGCTTCATATTTGGACTCTTGAGATCTAATTCTACAGGTCAGAACACCAAGGACAACCCGTTGGTGACAATGTTTGAGATGCGTGGGGAAGAGTCTGCAGATGATGTTGACACCAACTTAGAGAGTTCGTCATTCAATGATCAAAGTTTGGAAGAATCGAGTGATAACATTATTAGTTGGGAAAGGATAGATATCGATGGTACAACAATTGTCACACCTTTACTACCTGCCCAAAAGATGGTAGAGGATCAAATAGATGATACTTATTTTTCTGATCCTGATGGAGATGACATTATGTACAATAATTGATTTCTTATGTACCATATTGCCCTGATATATGAAAAAGAAATTCAAATGTTTCTTTTTTCATGCAATTTTATTATTATTATTACTGCTTTTTGAAATTTAAATGTCTTTTCATTAACTAAAGATGAAGAATATTTTATTGTCATACTGTCATATTGCTAGACATATACAGGTGTTAGACATGAGGCGCATTAAACGCACGGCTAGGCGATCAATAGGTCTTATGACTGATGCGGGACCTAGCCAGCCTCAAGTGACCCAGGCTACAACGGGTCCCTCTAGTGGTATGTTATGCATAGGTTATTTCAGGTGTTTTTATGCTAAGGAACTATATGAGTATCCATATTAATGTTGTCGTTTTAACAGATTCACAAGGTGTTATGAAAAAGAGAGGCCACACACGATGCCTCGAAGTTTGGAATATGCGTGAAGGACAACGCATTCCTATTCCCATCAACGCTAAAGGACAACCCGTTGGTGACAATGTTAACAAGTTGACAAACTTCCTTGGGACTATAGCCCGCAATGGGGAATATGCACCCCTTACATTTACTGATTGGAGGGCAGTGCCGAATGAGAAGAAGGATGATATGATGGGACTTGTTATGGTAATGTTGACAATGCTTTGTTCATTTTTTCATTTTTTGTTCATTATGTGATTTTCTGGTTTTAACATGTGATGCAGTCCAAGTTTGAATTTGACACGGATGCAAAGAAGTGGGTGTTACAATCAATTGCTAGAAAATGGAAGGATTGGAAATGTGAACTGAAAAAACTCCACTATTCTCCTCATGAGACTGACGAGGAGCGGCTCGCGGACCTTGATAAGCGGGTCAAAGAGGATCAGTGGAAGGCACTCGTTCAGTTCTGGAACTCTGAAGAGGGGAAGGTATGTGATGAGTAAATATTGATTGCTTTATATTTTAGATTTACACAATAATCTTTTGTTGATATTTTATAATTTACTCTATCTATGTGTTCACATATAGACTCGTACTAAGACAAATTTAGAGAATTGAAAAAGGCAATTAATCGGTCACGCTGCAGGCTCAAAGAGCTTTGCACGGATACGTGAGGAAGAGGTAAATTTTCTTAATCACTCAATCAACCATGTTGGTCTATTTCTATATATAACTTGTTTACATAATGATAGAGGAAGAAAACGGCTAGTGGCGAGGATCCAAGCCGGGCAGATGTGTTTATATTGACCCATACATGCAAGAGTGGTAGGCCTGTGGATGAGGCTTCATTAAGAGTAATGGTATGTCTATGCATCTAATTATTATGTTTTTATACTTGAAAAAAAAAAAAAACAATTCTCTCATTTATCATTGTACAATCTAAAACGATATTTTTTTCTATTGCAGGAACAACTTAATGAATGAATTTCTCAGCAGCCCGAGACCTCACAGAATAGCATAGGAAGGAATGACTTGTTCTCTCAAGTAATGGAAAAAGATCGACATGGCCGAGTCCGCACTTATGGGTTAGGCCCCACTCCGACTGATTTGTGGGGAACAACACCTAGCCAACAAAGAATTGCCTCCGCTTCTCAGAGTAGAAATGAAGAATATGAGGGACTGCAAATTGAAGTATCATCCCTAAAATCGGAAGTATCATCCATAAAATCGGAAGTATCATCCCTAAAATCGGAATTTTCATCTTTTAAAGAATCAGTGGTGCAATTGATATCCTCTAGGACAAATTTGAAATCCACAGTATCAGATAATTCAGGTAATTTCAATCCAAACCAACCGGCCTCATCATCAAGCCAGGTAATTATATGATATATATTCATATATTTACATGTGTATTATGTCCTATATTAATAGAGTTTAGTCGGTATATGATGATTGACATTGATTTATAATTTGTAGGGACACTTAGCGAAAAAGGAAAAGACTACGACTTGCAGTAGTACCGGGGTAAATTTTCACACACAATTGAATAGTTCTTTTATTATGTTTTGAGATTATTGTGTTCTTAATTAGATGTGGTATACAAATGATGCAATTTATTGCATTAAATAGTAAATTTATTTGTAGGACATGATCGAAGTTCTTCTTACTAGTATTCGTGGGGCTACTGTTGCTAGAGGAATTGTCCTGAGTAAGGATCCGCTCACAAAAGTAGGTGGGTTCCCACTTGGAAATGGTTTTTGGAAGTATATATTCAGGTGGCAATTGTACGTGAAGAAACTTTGATGAGACCCTATGGACGATATAGAACAATTGGGGATGCGGCTGGAACAAGTATTTGTTGGCCTGATTGTTGTTGTTTGGTAATTTTTTTTTTTTTTTTTTTTCCTTTTACAATAGAACTTCTTATATAAGACTTTGATGAGACTAATTTCTTTTTGTTATTTTGTTTTGTAGGTTGTGACAGCTATGGATTGAGCTAAATGGAGGGAGCTCTCTCTCTCTCTCTCTCTCTCTCTCTCTCTCTCTCTCTCTCTCTCTCTCTCGTTATTTTTGAAAACAAAAAAAAATTGATTTTGGCAGTTGGTTGTGACAGCTATGTTTGTTTCATGTTAGTATTTGCTTGACATATTTGTGGTGGGATTCCGTCGCTATGTTCTTGAAATATTTAGTAGTTTTGCTTGACTAATCTATAGAGATTTATGTTGTGATTTGTTTCAGCTTTTCATATTCTTATGCATAACAGAAGGTACACATATTTCTAATATGATTTGTTTTGATTTTTTTCTCTGCTTGTGTGTAAAATGTTCTGATTTAAATATTAAGAACTACGTAGTGGCTTGATCCCAATCTTCCGAACATTGGGTACGTAGGCAGCCGTTCAAACTCGACCGTATCGGTGCAGCCACAAATTCTTTTTTTTTTTTTTTCCCTTCTTATAGTGTAGATGCATTTTCATCATGACTACTTGGCAGTAAGAGTGAGGTGGATGTAAGTTCTCGAAACCTTAAATTAATCAGTGACATTCATAAATTTGAAGACAACCGGGCAGGTCTGTTTGCGCTACGCAAGAATCAATATCAGCATGTATAATCTTGATATAATGATAGAAATTCCTCAATTCCTTCAATTGTTTTTGTGTGTAGATGAGTATTTCCTCTCTCGTTTGCCAGTTGTCGAGAAGAGGCTTGCCCAAAGTGGGGTCCGCTTGGCTGCCAGCCTTAACCGAATTTTCATTTCCTCTCTGTTTGGTAGACACCTAAAAGTGATTTCATCTCATTTTAGCTAATAGTAATTATGTATTCGATTTCTTGATCTCTAAATAGAATGAGTTCTTGTTAACATTAATCATGTATTGCTGTTAAGTAAAATGAGATCTCAGTTTTAGGCATCTTACTGAACAGGACCTAAGTTGTTACTTCCAGTTTGGGCCAGACTTTTAATTTAATGTATTTATTTATTTTTGTGTCAGTCCAAATGCCTGTTATTTAGACCTCTACCATCTTGTGTGTTCACTGCAGCTTTATTTCTCTCTGGGTTTAGTAAATTGGTTTCTTTTCCTCTATTGCCTTGTTTCATGATTGTTTGGAAAGTGATGGGATCAGTCTCTGAACTCTTCCATTCAAACTATGCAGCCTCTTGCAACATGCATGCATAAGTTACAGACTGCGAAAATGGCAATTGGTTTACAAATTTCTGAACCATGGCTATGTGAATATCAGGTTGTACCAAATTCTTATACAATCTTTCACAGATTTGAAGCTTTCCTATTGCACTACTTTCAGTTATACTTGTCTCTTCTTAGAGATTCATTTACTTTTTGCTGCTTCATACAGGTGATGGTAAAACTAGCTAGCACATATGGTTAAAAATCTGCATGTTTCCTGAACACATGCAGAATTTAAATACATAGGAACCTGTCTTGTTAAAAATCTGCATGTTTCCTGAACACATGCTTGAGAATCAATGAATTTTATCATTCATTTTAAGCCGCTACGGCTTCTTTATTAGTGACCGTTTCAATTTATTTTATTATTCATTTCATTATCATTATTATTGTTGGGGAATATGTGAATAAAGGGAATATGTGAATAAACATCATTTGGACAGAAGCCTATAGGGTCTTTCTCTGACTCAGGGTGTTCATAGACATGCCAGGATGCTGATGCTTCATATTGCTTCTAGAGAGGCTAACATGATGATCAAGATGATATATTCCATCAAATCATCTATAAAGCACAAGAGGCTAACATGTTTCCTGAACACATTTGTACTTCTTGTAGTCTCCTTCAGCATATCTCTTGTAAAAATTGCTACTGCATTAGCTGAAAAATGGGATTGCTCTGTCTAGGTAGCCATATGCAATTGGGAGCACATGATTTGTAGAGCTGTGGGACATCACAACACCAGGCTAATGAAAGAATAAACATGCATTTTTTTTTTTCCAAATTTCTTTTAATATCATGTTGGTGTGTTTTAAGCCTTCTCAACCCATCAAGAGCTCTTGATATTTTGGTTGAGCTTGTTTTTGCTTAAGGTACTGCAAAGTACAGAGATGCAAGGGCTACTTGTGCTTGTGGGCTCTCCTGTCGTCAGGAACATATGTTGGAGATCTGGTCCAATTGGGCCCCACTATTTACATAACTTGGCTGCCAAAATCAGCTTCATCCAGTTATCAGTTGGCTGTCTTTGCCTGTTGAATGTTGACCCTGGATCAAATCTTTTTACAACCATCCATTTACAAGTGTGGCCTTCCCGATGAGTGTGGCTGGTCTGATTTTTGCTGGATCAAGTTTTTGCTGCCAGCCCTGCGGAAAAAAAAATCACGACAAAGGTTCAAAACCGTAAACTTTGATGCATTTTAAAAAAAAAATCTAAAGCTGCGTTTGGTTGCAAAATGAATCCTCTAAAACATGAAATAACTGTCTTGTTTACCAATCATAAGGACTATGCAAACAAGAACAGTGTAGCTGTACCTAAACTATCTTGGAGTTTTGTGTGGTGCCTCTAATGCATTTCTGCTTTCATTTCTGTTACCTATTTGCTTATGCTTGATGGAACTTTGCAAACAAGAACTAGTGTAGCTGTACCTTTTTTTTTTTTTAATTTTTTTTTTTTTTTTTAATTTTGTAATTTTAAATTTCTAATCAATATGCAATCTTTTATGGTTTGCTATTGTCATGGATATGCTTAGATACTTAGCTTACTCCTGACTTGTAACAGATCATTCTCCTCACCCACAGTTTCCTGGAACTTGTAATAGATCATTCTTTAGAGAATAGAGGCTTTATTACTAGAACTCTATTTATAACAAATCATTGCTTGTATTGAAGCACTTCTTGAGAAATGGATCTTTGTAACTAGCAATATTTCAAATAGCGAATAGCATGCAGCGTAGCATATTCAAATTATCATGTAGCGTAGGCTACACAGCTCAAGCTATTTTCATGAGCTACGTAGCGATAAGGCTAAGCTACACTACATAGCGTAAGCTACATGCTACATAGTTGTTCAAGGATTTGTTGCACAAGCACTTTCTGTATTTTAATATACAGAAAGTTTCTGGAATTTTGATGTGAATACTGATATCGCAAAATACTTGTTTGGTAATACGTGAAGCAGGTCATCAGTCATGCATCAACAATGTGTGGGGAGAACATCTTCAGTCACACTTTACCGGATACTGTTCATGAATTATTGGCTGTCTTAGAAGTCTAATATAGTTCTTTCTCAGCCTAGTTTGCTATTTGGTTATGTCGATAGAAGTGGAGTATTTAAACACTCAATTCCTATTTTTACAGCAAATATAGGTATGAGCAGCAAAAGAAGAAAAGGGGGCAACAGAAAAAAACTGCTGGTGAATATCTTATCCTTCCCATTTCCTTTTCGCTATATTCTTTTGGAAATTTAGTCAAGGTTTTCTCAGGATAGCTATTAAACTTCTTATTTGACAAAGTAGCACCTCTTATACATGGCCTTGAATGTGCAGCAAGTCGTATGGATATGAAGGAGCTCAAAATGGGGTAGGATTTGTTTATTTTCATTTCTGTATGTCATTTGATCCTTCGTAGCTGGTTTTGTTTTGTACTTGACTAATCTCCTCATTGCTAATAAAAAGGTAAAAAGAAAAAAAAAATGAAAAAAATGAAAAGAAAAGGAGAACAGGTAGACTACTACACCCATTTTTCACCATCTCTTTAGGGCCTGTTTCAATTGAAGGTAAACTAGGGGAATGCAAGTGAAAGAGAAAACATAAACATAAGTGTTACAATCAATTGGAATTCACATGAGTTTGACTCACGTAAATGAAATTAAACCAACGTAAGATTTTTGCTTTCTTTTATGAAATATTTGCATATATTAATAGGTAGCATAATGACTTGGTAATTGCTGCAAGGATGACTTTGTTCCCTATGTCTAGGACTCAATGATGCTTCTCACTGTCTGCTATTGATAAAAAGAAAAACCACTTCTCCTTTTGTTATTAGTCCCTACTGTATTTAGATTCTTTTAAGTTGGTCCTGTTTGCAATCTATCGGTATTCAATGGTAAACCTACCACTATTCCTGTGACTACTGTGACAGCATCTGGGTGGTGAGCAACCTGAAAATATTTAAAGCTGCAGTTTTGAAATCACATACTTGGCATACAAATTCTTTTAATCGACTCTTTGAGCTAATTGAATCTCTTATTTTTTCAGGATTTTAATGAGTACCAAATGTCCAAATTGAAAAGCAGTGAGGCATTCACAGCAGAAAGGGAGAGACAGATCACTCAGGTAAAATAAAAATAAAAATTCAGCCGTTGATTCCTTTCTCAATCTGATATAGACCTTGCCCTTGTCTAACCTGAAGTGTCCTTAGGTTGTCGAATCAGTAAATGAGCTTTGCCCAAATCATGAGGATCTCTCAGTCCTAGTCATAGATCAGGTTAGAAGGTATACCACCTACACCCTCTTCTCCAACCGTCATTATTTTAGGGTGGCTTATGGGTCCGTTTCCATGAGCAGGGGACCATCGTCAATCGGATTGACTACAACATTCAGAATGTGGCAGCTTCAGTGGAAGAAGGATTTTATTTATTTATGTATTTTTTTGAAACTATTCAATTTATTATTGTAAATATTATTTGCTGCAGCTTGATGCATGTCAAAGGGCCACATAGGCATGTATTTATTTATTTTATTTTATTTTTTATATATAGGAAAACAATCACTAGGCACAATGACTTCCCAAGAGGAATGGGAAATCAAGTGGGCCTTGACCAAAAGGGTCAATGATAAATTGAATGTTTGCAATCTAATGGGTCTGTACATCCGAAACTGCAGGCAACATGAAGCTGCCATAGGCAATGGAAAGGAGAGCTTAACTAGTAAGGCGTAGAGAGAAAAAAAAAAAAAAAAAAAAAAAAACAAATCACAATTATAGATGCGTTTGCAAATGCATATGCATTATGGAATTAGGAACTTGAATGCTAATTGAAGTGTTAATAAAGTTAAATTAGTCTCATAGGGATCAAGAGTCAAAAATTTAAATAGCAGTCTCACAGGGATCAACAGCCAAAAATTCAAATAGCACAACGTGCTGTACAAACCGTCGGCAAACCCCATATGCAGTGGCGGCTTGTACAACAGCCAGTAAATACCACATGCAGCGGCGGCCCGTACAACCGCCAGTAAAGGAAACACGACCACTGGTAAAGCCTTTACCGACCGAGGCTTTACCGGCTGTTGGCAAACTGCGGGCAAAGGCTTTACCGGCGGTTTTTTGGGCTTTTGGCGGCGGTTTTGACCGCCGGTAAATACCAGTTTTCTTGTAGTGTGATGAACAAACTAATAACAACCTATTGGTCCTTGCTAGGCCGACAGGAGCAGTGCAGAACACCAGGTTGCTTCATATTTGGACTCTTGAGATCTAATTCTACAGGTCAGAACACCAAGTCTATTTTAAATCAAAACCTTTTAAAGTTCAGATTTGGAAGAACTTTAGGAACTTTAAGAATGCTCACAAAAAAAAAATAAAACAAAGAAGCAAAGAAGACAGTGGGAAGAGAGCTCATTAGTTATGCATGCTTGGTGAGGATCGAGCAACACATTTTTACAACAGGGTAACATGCACCAAACTAGCGAAGAATGCTAAGAAATAAGTTTTCTTCTAAAAAATAAAATAAAATAAAATAATAATAATAATAATAATAATAATTTAAAAAAAAAAAAAAAAAAAACAGGTTTTAGTTGTTTTTATGAATGTGTCTCACTTGAGTGGATTGTGAATGGTGTTTTTTATTTTATTTTATTTAATTTATTTATTTATTATTTTTTTTTTTGAAAGGAAAAACTAAAACCCTGATGCAAATGGAAATGACTAAAGTACCCCTACTTAAAGAATTGTTCACAATCAGCCCTTCAAGTGAGTGTGTTTTAGAATTTTGCTTTTATTTAAAGACACGAGATTAGATGTCAATGATCTTTGTCTCTAGTCCTGCCGGTTTCTCCACACCTTCCTTTGTTGTCGAGTTCCTCGTTGTAATTTTCCTTTTCTATGTTAATAAAAAACCCTTCATCAACTAAAATATCCGCCCATTATTTGGATGAGGAAGTGATTCCCGCGACACAATGGCTGTCTCAATCAGTATCGGTGGTAGTGGATAGTGATTGCCCCAACAAAATTACCAATTACTGGCATCATTTCCAGACTTTTTAGTGCATGATACATGGCACTTCTCCAAATATCATACATCAAAGCCCACAAACAAACATATATTTTTGCTTTAACGATGACAACTATTTAGGTTTGGAAAAAAATAAATCTCTCACATACCATTCTTATATAGAAGAGCCCATTGAACTCCCATACAGCTCCAGGCTCAATGTTCAGCTTGTGCTCCCCCTTAGCATATCACAATTCACTACATGCCCCTGTTACAGCATTTAGACGGAAACAGACTCATCATCTCCGTTCTGCGTCATTGAATCTGAGATATTAACTGTGCCAACCCGCTCTTCCTCCAGAAAAATGCAACAATTTGGAGACTGCATGGCCCGTAGCCATCGGAAATCATCCACATTTGCCCAATTCCCAGTCTCATCACCAAGACTGGAATCCCTCATCTCTTTCTCAATCCCTTCATCAGACCACCTATTCTGATACTCCACAACAGAATGGGGTGGCTGAACGAAAAAATCGTCATATTGTTGAAACTACTAATACCTTAATGACAGCTATGAATGTTCCTCGTTCCTTCTGGGCGGAAGCAATGATGCATTCAGTCTACTCAATAAAACAAGTACATCATGGCCACGGAGCTTTTCTAATACTGGCCCAGGGCATTGGAGGGGTCCCTACCGAAGTCAGATTCCCGTTTGGACGGACGCGGATTGCGTACTACCCCAGGCAGGGGCTCTAAGGGGCCACTGTGATGTAGATATTTTATCCACATCGTCCATCCATTTTTAATGTCATTTTAGGTTATGATGCAAAAATAATAATAATAATAATAAATAAAATAAAATAAAATAAAATAAACAAAGGCAGATGTGGACCACACAGTGGGTATTAAATTCTTACCGTTGAAAACTTCCTGGGGCCATAGAAGTTTTAGATCAGGCTAATATTTGTGTTTTCCCTTCATACAAACCTAAAATCTTATGAAAAAATGGATTAACAGTGTGGATACAATCTGATCTCATAAAAACATTTAAAAAACAATTAGGTCTATGAGCAACGTATCTCTTTTTCTTGGTGAACGAGTCATGGGTGTTCTTATAATATTAACATGTTTGGATTAGATTATTGTGTGTTGAATTAACAATTGTTACTTCTCGCATACGTTTGGAAGAGATTGAAATAGCACGTTACTTACCCCTCCATCTCCACGTTACTTACCCCTCCAACTCCAAAATCCTAATTAAAATAGAGGGGATTGTGTCCCATTCAATTTTATTTTTTTTTAAGGTCTGAACGTGATGTATGTATCTTATCTACACTGTCTATCTATTTTATGTATATAATCTACACCGTCCATTCATTTTACAAGCTCAATTAAGGGTATAATCCTAAAAATAAAACCAATTCTAAGCTCCACTTGACCACACCATATATCATGGTGGGGCCCACAGAACACCGACCATCAGCCACCGGGCTGGTGGCAGGGGGAGTAGCCAATCCGTTTCCCTCGGCAATACCCACAAAATGTAATGCTAACACGATTCGTGGCTTGTTGGGTGGATCTGATCTCATATAAACACTTAAAAAACAATTAGGTCTATGAGCAACGTATCTCTTTTTATTGGTGAAGGTGTTCTTAGAATATTAACACGTTTGGATTAGATTATTGTGTGTTGAATTAACAATTGTTACTACTCACATGCGTTTGGAAGAGACTGAAATAGCACGTTACTTACCCCTCCAAATCCAAAAACCTAATTAAAATAGACGGGATTATGTACCATTCAATTTTTTGGGTCTCAATGTGATGTATGTATCTGATCTACACCGTCCATCCGTTTTACTAGCTCAATTAAGATCATGAGCCTAAAAAAAAGCCAACTATTAGTAACAGTTGACCACACCACTAAAAACAAGGTATACAATAATATTCACTGTTGAAAGCTAAAACAAGGCTTCCAGCTCATTGGGAATCTTAGGGCTGTCAACGGGCCAGGCCTGGGGTAGGTCTGGCCCAGATTTTTAAGTGTTTCAGGTAGAGCTGTCTGCTTGCCACTGTTCAAAATTCTAACTTTCAAGTCCAAACTCAACCCGTTGACACCCCAAATTGGGAAGTGTATTTGTCATTTGACTTTTTCAAAAAGCCATATGGACACAAATACCAGCTTCAACCAAAACTTACCTGCCTTTGATAAGTTTTCAACGGTGTTCAATTACTCCTGTTTTTTGTGGTGTGGTCCACTTACACTCTTGATCCACCGTTGTTATTTTGTTTTGTTTTGTTTTGTTTTTTTTTTTTTTCTTGTAACCTCATGCCCTAAAATAATCAGTCTTAAGCCAACTATTTTAGTGCTTGGGTCATAAGGTCGTTTGGTTCTATTCAAGTTTAATATAACCGTGGCACGCCTAACATATATATACTCACAAACCGACAGCTAGCATGAATGCATCAAGTTAAATTTATAAATGTTCCATGAGTCATGAGATTCCATTTTGTCTGGTTTCTTTAAAATAAAAATAAATAGCCCGGCCACATTTCATGGATACCATTGTTATATGCACATCTTTCTCCTTTGGTGGGTCCTTTGCATTTTATCACCTATAGTAGCATTGCCACTACAACAAAAAGGCCTTTGCCAGCAGTCAAAAGCGCTAGCAAAATCTTCCCTCGGCAAGCATCAGGAAATTGGTACGTCGGTAAATATTTTACCGGCGCTAATCACCCTTTACTGGCTTCTCTTTTTACCCCATTTTCCAGCCCAGGGTAACTTTTTCCTTTACTTCTTCAGTATTAGTTCAGAAGTCTTGCCTCGCCTTCAACCTATAGGCCCTGCACTCTCCTCAACTTCCCAAAAAAAAAAAAAAAACCCCTCTCCGGTCCAACGATATTTGGCCATGGGCTGCACCTGATCAATGTCATTCATTGCAGGAGAAAATAAATGAAAATTAATAATAAAAACGGTCAGATGAGAGATCCAATACAAAATAATAGAATGTAAGAGTAAAAGAGAAATGCAGCATTGATTCATGAGGAGAGAGCTGTCAACCATCATAATACTAACATGGCAAATTAAAGAATCAAGATAATAGCAGTTAACAAGAGTAGCGAGCCAGAAATACCATATATGCGAATACAAAACTTATAATAGAGTTAACCTGAGATATCTACGTAAGTAGACTCTGGACAACACTTGGACATGATTCGCATATTTAGAGATGAATCTTCAATTGAAGCATAAGAAAACAATTTGATTTGGGTCAACAAAGAAAATTCAAAGCCGCTTCCTTACCATGATTACAAGAGGCCAAGAGCACGGCGAGTGGAAGTAATGGAATAATGGTTGTACCAAAACTGAGAGAGGCTAAAGCTTTGTTTTTTTTTAATTTAAAAAAAAAAAAAAAAAAAAAAAAAAAAAAAAAAAAAAAAGTGGGCTCATGCCACAAATATCTGAGTAGATGGGACCTGATCCAAGTCAGAACCAGGTTTAGTCTACATTTCAGGATCCTGATTCAGGTACTGGGACTAAAAAAAAAAAAACTGTCATTTTTTATTTTTAGAGGGAAAAACCATTCTCATGAGGAAAGTTGGTGAAATGAAGAGGTCCACAAGGCCATCAGTGAGAAACAATCATGTTTCAAGGACTTAAAGTGACTAAGAATATAGAAATGCCAAAAATAAAAACTAAGAAAGTAGAAATTGAAGCTAAACTCAAGGCATATGGGGACATCCAATAATCACGGTGGGATGCACCTTTTGGACGGTTTGGATACCATAAGCATACCATGTGGTCCCATTATGTGAATTTCGGAGTTGTGTGCATTTGTACATTATTTCTAGTGTTGTGGTCCACCTGATTATTGGATTGGTCTGATTTTTCTACTAGGCAGACAATATATAAGATGGGTTGGACGTTTTGTGCAGGTTGAATGTCATATACACACCAGTGTGGCACGCAACAGGCCGGTACCACTTGAGCACTCTGTACCCGAAAAGATATTCAATATTAGGGCTGTCAATGGACAAGCCTGGGTTTGGTCTTGGCCAGATTTTGAACTGTTTTGGCTGGGCCTATTCAAGATTCTGAATTTATCAGGCCCGAGCCCAGTTCATCGACAACTCTTGTTCGAAATATCTCGGGAGTGTTTCCCCTATCGGATGGAAATGTCCACATCAATAACAGCTGATGCAAGGATGAACGTGATGAGGATAACTACTTCGAATCCACGGAGCTTCTCTGGACTCCTCACAGAGACTTCTCGAATCCACGAGGAAAGAAAGCAGGAAATAGAAATAAATTCTAATAAATTCGAACTTGATTAATTAATGACTAAAAATGAGTTCACAACCCTTTAAATAGGGGTACCAAGCAATGGGAAAGAAATTAATCAGAATCAAACTACAACTAAAACTCCTAGAATCCGCGACTTACTATAAATAGTAAACTTACTATTTATAGATGGTCGTGATGTCTACTTATGCGCAAGGTTTTCGGCCAAAAATAGTAAGTGTCCTATTTGGCTTCACCAAACCGTTCTCCTAATTATTCTAAGCTCTTTTGACATTGGACGCAACTCCTAAAGCCCGACGGATGAAGAGTTATAATCAAACTAAAACTTACTATTTATAGTAAAAACGAAATTAAAGCAGGGAAACGACTGTCGATCCAGGGATTTTTCATAATTCTGGGCATCATAACCTGGCGTAGATAAGTTGGTTGGCTAAAGTAGCTCGTTCTACCCCAAAATCATATATTTTACGTTAGGTAACTCATTCCGAATTGCGAGATACGCCCGATCTAAGGTTCGACGGTCCGGATCACTTCTGTCGTCGACCAGCCCTTTTCTGATCCATCTTGGCCATGAAACTGTCTGCGACCCGCTCTACATCAGTCCCCTCCACTTCAAAAGAACTCATCCTCGAGTTCTCATCCTGCTCTGGTTCATGATACTCAGTCAGGTCTGCGACGTTGAAAGTCCTTGAGATCGCCATGTCATCTGGAAGATCAACAACATACATGTTGTCATTGATCTTTTGAATGATTGGGACGGGTCCAATCTTCTTATTTTTCAACTTGTTGTACGTCCCGATCGGAAATCTCTCTTTGTGCAGATGGACCATAACGTGGTCGCCCACCTCGAACACTTTTTGTCGCCGGTACTTGTCCGCTTGTTCCTTGTACTTCTCGTTCGAGGCATGTAGCTTGGTCCGCACTTCTGCATGGATGCCCATGATCTTGTCTGCCATATGTTCTGCTGCAATGCTCGTGCCTGGGTGCTTAGGCAGAGGGACCAAGTCAAGCATGTGGCGAGGCACTCGTCCATAGATAATCTGGAACGGTGATTTCCCTGTCGAGCGGTTCACCATGTTGTTGAATGCAAACTCTGATTGAGACAAGGTCAAATCCCACTGCTTCAGTTTTTCTCCTGAAATATAGCGAATGAGGTTTCCCAACGTGCGATTCACAACTTCGGTCTGCCCATCAGTCTGTGGGTGGTAAGCACTGTTGAATTGAAGTCGTGTATCGAATCGAGTCCACAAAGTTCGTCAAAAGTGGCTAATGAACTTCATGTCATAATCAGAAGTGATGGCCTTGGGGACCCCGTGTAGTCGTACGACCTCACTGAAGAATAAATTCGCCACGTGTGTTGCGTCGAGGGTCTTCTTGCATGGGATAAAATGTGTCATCTTGGAGAAACGATCTACCACCACGAACACTGAATCCATACCGCGTTGTGTTCGTGGGAGACCAAGCACGATGTCCATTGATAAATCCTCCCAAGGACCGTCGGGCACAGGTAACAGGGTGTAGAGGCTCGTATTCTGAGATTGCCCCTTGGAGGTCTGACAAACATGACAACGTTGTACGGCTTTTCCTACATCACGTACTAATTGTGGTCAGTAATACCGCTCTTCCACAAGAGCTCGAGTCTTGTCTCTCCTAAGGTGTCCACCGAGGCCACCTCTATGTAGCTCCTGAATAATCTGCTCCCTCAGAGAACTTTGGGGGATGCACAATCGATTCCCTTGAAGAGAAAATCATCTTGTATATGAAGGTCACCCTTCTTGGCACTTCACCCAAGAATCTTTGAAGTCCTCATCCTCGACATACAGCTCCTTGAGACAATCGAAGCCGACCACCTTGTTGCTCATCGTAACAAGTAATGATGCACGACGGCTAAGTGCATCAGCCATGTAACATCCCGGATTTTTGCCAACCTGAAATTAGACGTCCTTATGTAATGGGTCGCTCCTAACACCTTATTAACTTGTCAGAACCCAATCCCATAATCTAAAATTGCTTGTTAACCCTTTTCCTTCACAAATCCCACCCTTCACCACCTTGTTCTTTCAATTTCTCTAAGTACTTTCACCCTAGACACTATCTTAAACTAGCTAAGTATTATAACTTGGATCACCTTATATACAAACCACAGAGGCCTAGGTACCACCTTAGACAGAAATCTTATAGGACTAAATCCTTTAGAAATGAGACAAAGTGACTAAGTGTTAAACTAGATTAGCTACGAAATCCGTTTGATCCACTTTAAATACGATTTGCAAGACCCAAAACTTGTAGAATCATTGACGCTAGGTTACCCTAAAATCTAGGATCAATCTCATTACTTGGCTGCTCTCGAGAGCATCTCGAAACTCCGTATCAGATCTGGACCGCACGTCAGAAGTCCGATTAACACGAAGTTAAGGAATTAGGACCGCCTTACTGGGCTTGACAACCATCTCGGAAATCAAATCCAGATAGTGTCCCAGCGCTATTCGCTTGAGCTCGGAGCGGGGAGTGTGAGAAATGTGAAAATAATTCTAAATTAAATTTAAAATAAATAAATCTGGCACATGTCGCTTACGGGTCAATATTAAGCAACCAGACCGTCAGAATCAGACCAAATTACACCATCGGATCAGGGATATTTCTCCAAACATATCCATGTACTCGGAATCTCCGATCGAGATCCACTGACCGTTGAATTGAAACTGGTCTGCCACGCGTGATCTTAGAAGCCGACCGGAACGAAAACTTAACTCCACCTAAATCCGGGGTCTGTGAGCTTAAGTCCGACCTTTGGCTCAAGAGGGGCTGTCAGAAGTGCTCCGTTGAGATGGAACAGCCTTACTTTGGCTATAACCTAAGTATACCTTAACCTAGAGTCTATTTTGGAGAGTTTTGGGGCTATATAAGGACCTTAGAACCCTCTCTCATTTAGCCATACGAATTTGAGAACAACCCTAGGAGAGAAGAGAGAAAAGAGAGAGAAAGTGTGAGAGTTGTGGGAGAATCTCCCTGCCACTCTTCCTTGCTGCTATACGTGTTCAACCACCTCGTTGTAATCGCTTTGCCGGCGATTCCGGCTCCGTTTCTAGGTAAAAAACCCTAACCCTAATTTGTTTTGGGGTTTTGACAATTGTATGTTATGAAATAACTAACCTAAAGCATGATATAGGTTGTCAAATTACCGTATACGAAGACTTAGCAAATCTATCGAGTTCTTCACGATTCTACGACAAAAGGTGCGGACTTTAGGTGTATAGGTTATGGTTTTCAACACTTTCAATGTCAGATAATGATAGATTCATGATCTGCATGCAATTGCACATGTACAAAGTGTTGTCTGTTTTCCGTTTCGATTAAATACGAAGAATATGGAATTTTGTACGTGTATTCTAGGTATTTGTAGAAAGTACCGTATACGTATAAATTTTGAAAATGTGTTTGCCATGATTATTTGTTGTATGAACATATTATATATGTGTATAATACTTACTCGGCGAAAGGATTCGCCTTAATACATGTTTTTGCTAATATACACTATGTATGTTAAAATAGTGTATTCTAAGTGTTTGTGAAAATGACCGAATGAGTATAGAATTCGCATTCGTGCTTGCCATGACTGATTGTCATGGATACATGATTGTTGTATAGGCGATACCCCCTTTGACGAAAGGATTTGCCTTAAATCATGCCACGGCCAATATACACTATATATGCTAAAACGTGTAGCCCAAGTGTTTGTGGAAATAACTGAATGAACATGGAACTTGGATTCCTACTTTCCATAACTATCCGTCGTGGGTGCACGCGTGTTATAATTGGGGCAACTCCCTAGTGAAAGTATTTGACCTTATACCTATGTGATCAACATACGTCATGTATGTTGATGTATGTAGTTTAAAGTGTTTGTTGAAATGACTAAATAAATATGGATTTATGATTTATGCCTGCCAAATGTATTGAATGTAAGAACATGATTGATGTGTATGCGACAACTCCTTGCTATAAGGATTTGTCCTATTTTATGTTGAAATCAACATACGTCATGTATGTTGAAGTGATGTAGTTTAAGTGTTTGCTAAAATGCCTGTGTGAGAAATTGTGTGACGAACTAAGTTTAATAGGGTGTTGAGATAGGATTCTCAGCTACCTTAGAGATGTATATGATTTCCTCCATGTTGCTTGTTTAATTTCACTGCTTACTTATGAAATATAGGTGTTTGTATTTCCTGTTTATATTGTGCTTTATTACATGTTTTATGACATGCTTGTCAACATGCTTGAATCACTTTGTTTATTCTGCTTTACTCTACATGCTTCTGGTCATGGATTGATTGTGTTTGGGGCTATGATTATAGTCCAGGCAATCGGTAACGGGATTGAATTCGTGGCTGAGATTCATCTGCCACGCGAGATGTGTTCGATGAACCCGAGTCGTACTTCAGTTGGCGATAGTGGTTGGCCACACGAAATGCTTATGCGCTTCATATCATTCAACTTGTTGTGCGCTCGAGCTAGCCGAGCTCGTCAAGTAACTCGATCTGTCTAATGTATGTTCACCATTTTGGACGTTATTGCTTGAACCTAGGGTACCAAACTTACCAATGAAATCCCGTTAACCATGGTACCTCGATCCGCTAAGACTCATGAGCTGGGCATGGTAGTATGGGACACCGTGGTCGAGCTGTCGGCCTACGGTGGGGCCATGTGCCTCCCCATAGTGTCCATTAAGCAACTAGACTCGTGAGCCGATTCTGGTCGTATGGGACACTATATTCGAGCTGTCGGCCTATACTGATTGGTGACGAGCCCTTTGTAGTGACCTCGAGCATATTCTGAATTTGCGGTGAGGCGACGAGTTTTGCCGCAATGAATAGAGTATGAACTAGGCCTGTATCAATTTAGTGATGAACCGTTAAAAAGGTGATGGGGGAGTAGTGTAACAATTGCGTGTAACAGCCCTGACAGCCTTTGTAGGCCCTAGAACCACACTATCGTATAAGATTATCTAGGTTTGACGACCTTAGAATGGATCATGTTTGGGAATGATACAAGGGAGGTACCTTAGTTGTCCAATCCTGCTGTTTGAAATGGACTAATAACAACTCGATAATCATGCTCATCATCGCACTGCATGTGCCTGGAAGATGTGGAGCACTGAGAAATGCAAGCATGCCGCGAACGTAAGATGGTGTCGCATGAGGGAGTATGTGGTGAGGGCATGCATCATGACTGCATTCATACTTGCATTAATAAGAGTAGTTAGGATTGTTTGATTGTACTGCTTTATCATTACTGCTTGACTGAATTGATAATATGTTAACCTATGCTTTATTGTTCCACTGAGTTGATCACTCACTCCCACGTTACGGGACAGTGCTTGCAACACCAACCAGACTGTCTTACTGCAGGTGATGGCGATGCTTATGAAGCAGAGCCGGTCCTTTGCAATGACAATGATGCTTGCTCGTATTTGTTGTATTCTGGCGGCTTCATGTGAGTCGTGTCTTGATCGACGGGGTTACAGGGATGTTGACTAGAGGACCTTACACATTTGGTATAGTTTAGAATTAAACTTGTAATTATTTAACCCGGTAACGTTATCACACTCTGGAGACTCACGACAGTTTATATATTTTATTTATCTATCACAGTCTTCCGCTTGCTAACTCACTTGTCTCTGGAGTATGATATGTTGTTTTGGCTTAATCTCACTCATGTTCATTACACTAATACAGACAACATTCAATCATCATTCATTTTGTTGCATAAGTGATGTATTGGAACTCAGGAGTTGAGTTTATGCTCGACCCCTGATTTTCAGGGCGTCACAAGCCACCTTGTTCTACTGCCCTGACTTGTGCTTCAAAACGAATGTGAATTCCTGTAAAAACGCAACTCATCTAGCATGCACACGATTCACATTAGTCTGACTATTAATAAACTTTTATGCTTGATGGTCAGTGTACAGAACAAACTCTCTTTGAATCAGATAATGCCACCAATGTCGCAGCACCTGAACAATTGCGTACAACTCATGCTCATAAGTCGACCACTTCTTTCGGGCTTCGCTAAGCTTCTCGTTGTAGAAGGCTACCGGCCTGCCTTTCTGTGATAATACTCTCCCAATTCCGACGTATGAAGCGTCACACTCAACCTCAAACAATTTGTCGAAATTAGGAAGCACCAAGATCGGTGTTGTAGACAAACGATGCTTGATCTCATGAAAGCGCTTGTCAGCTTTATCGGTCCACTGGAATGGTCCTTTTTTCATGCAATCTGTTATAGGCGCGACTATTGTTGAGGGTCAAATATTGCATATTAGACCTCAGTTATTGCCTGGATTTAGAAGCATGATACCGTTTAATAGCCCGATTTAATCGTGTTTGTGATGCAGAGTGTATTTGTGAGCATAGGACTGAAAATGATACTAAAAACATGGATTTAACGCTCATGAAGCCCGAAGACAAGGGACAGACTCTAGAGGACTGAGATTGAAGAGTTTACACGCCCAAGATTCAAGGAAATACAATATTTCACACTAAAGAGGCCTAAAACACGTTCAGAATGCAAGATCACAGGGTTCCCACCATCCGTTCAACTCAAAACCTTCTACATGACCTGAGGACCATAAATGAACCGTACACGTCAAATTTCAACCCTCAGATCCCTGTGGAAGTGGCCCACGGACAGATCATCCTATAAACCGTTGATTCTGGGCCCACCTGATATTTGGAGATGCCTCAAGTTTTGCTCTAACGGTTAAAATGATATAAAGAAAGGGATGGACAGATCGGATTTCCCATGACCAACACGATGGTGGCCCATGAACATCGCGTGTATAGAGTGTATGTGTACTCAACGTGCACCGGATAGGAGAAGCACGGTCAGAGTCTCCTAAATAGAGACGGAGTGTCTCTGTTTCACTCACGCATGGCCGGCCATGGGATGTAGTAGTGGGCCTCCATCATCATGTATTTAGATGATCCACACTGTTCATTCACTCCAGACCGTAGGCATGACCATCGACGTGGTGGACTTCCCGAAAACAGCGGTGACTAGTTTTTAACTGCCCAAACGGTAGACAGACGGTGCCAAGATAGATCTGGCGGACCAAACCAAAATCAACCCAAACTTGTCACTCCCAAACGGTTTTTCGAGAGCATTCCACTAGACGGAGTGGATTTCTTGTTTGTCTCAGATCATGGGCCCCAACAGCGTCATTGCATAACACATACGCAAGCTACGCACGTAACAGAGTCCGGAAAGAATTGGACATTCCAATCTGGTTATGTGACCTCAATGTTGATCAAAACCTCAATCCAGACCGTCCATCATGTGGGTTTTTCAAAAACATCTCAGGTAACTTTACCCTTTTTGACGGAAAGTGAGGGAAGAAAGGAAGTTGACGCCTGATTTCTCGGGCGAAAGCCTTACGCACTGTAAGGTCGGTTCTCAAAACCGACCCTCTTCACCGACTTCCAGGCACCCACCACTCCTGACATGTATAAAAGGAAGAAAGGAGAGAGAGCATGGATCAAATCTGGGGCTGGATGTGGAGCACAGAGAACGTGGAGTTGTTTTTTATTATTTCTTTTTGTTTATGTTATTTTTGGAATTAACCTAATCATGTTGTTAGGCTAAACCTCTTAGCTAGGGTTAAGAGGTGAAGCTTGTAGCATGATGGGATAACTATTTGCTTGTGCCTTTTATTTAGATTGAACTGATGTTGATTTTAATTTAATTAAGGGAATGTTTTTAGTTTTTAATGGTCTATTGTGACTAAAATTACAATGGGTCTGCAATAACTTTGAGCATGTTCCTTTCCTTTTATGTTTATGACGTCAGGAAGCCCTATTGTTCACCATCGTATCTTGGGCATGGTCTGATGACGGTACCCTTTCTAACCTTTATACATTGATTGGTTGGTAATTAGTTTAATTCTGTTGTTTACTTTGTCTCCTGGGCATGGTTTGGTGATGTAATCCATTCTAATTCATACACCTTTCATCTCTTGAAAACTATATCAAAGAAAGTTCAGTTTGATTTTCATGGTTACACCCTTCAATTGGATGAAGATGAACTCTAAGTCCAGTTGAGTTCTAGAAGCAAGCATAAGATCTCCCTGATCTCTACAAGTGGATCCTTTGAATCCCTAGTTTTCTTCCTTTGAATTCCTTGAGTTTTTTATTAATATTTCACAATTATTTCTTCAATTCTATTCGATTTAGATTTTATCTTAGTCCAGTTCTAGTTCTATTTAGTTTCAGAGTACGTATAGGTTTCAGTCCCTTGGGATTCGACCTCGGTCTTACCGAGTTTATTACTACATCACAACCCTATACTTGGTGAGTGAACAACTATGGTGCTAAAATCTCGCACAAATCGACGATAGAAAGTCGTCGACCCGTGAAAACTCCCCACCTCATGAATGTTTGTTGGGATCAGTCATTCCCTAATAGCTCGCACCTTTTCATCGTCCACACGAATGCCTATGGACGTTAAACAAATCCTAGAAACAACAGGCTGTTAATTAAAAAACTACACTTTTTCAAGTTGAGGTACAACTTGTAAATTTGTAGGACCTGTAGCACCTGCCTGAGATGTTTCCTGTGCTCCACCTATCGAGGCTATATATCAATATGTCATCAAAATAAACTACCACAAATCAGCCAGTGAACGGTTTTAGAACTTGATTCATCAAACGCAGAAAAGTACATGGTGCGTTCGATAGGTCGAAGGGCATGACCAGCCACTCATACAACCCTTCCTTGGTCTTGAATGCCGTTTTTCACTCATCACCGGGTCGGATACGAATTTGATGGTACCCACACCTTAGATCTAGTTTAGAGAACACCTTGGCCCCTTATAGCATATCGAGCATGTCGTCCAACCGTGGTATTGGAAACCGATATTTGATGGTAATTTTGTTGATTGCCCGGCTGTCGACACACATGCCCAGCTTCCATTTTTTTTACGTTAATAATGCTGGTACGACACATGGGCTCATGCTCTCTCTCAAGAGACCCTTACAGATCAATTCCTCCACTTGCCCCTGAAGTATCTCGCACTCTTTCGGACTCATCCGATAATGAGGGCGGTTGGGCAGGCTAGCCCCAGGGATGAGGTATATGTGATGTTGGATATCCCTCATGGGGGGCAATCCATCAGGTAAATCCTCAGGCCAGACTTCTTTGAATTCGTTTAGCAACAGTCTTAAACTTGGAAGGATGTTTGAGGGTTCCTCTTCCTCGCCCTTCACCACTATGGCGTATACCTCACCGATTTCCTTGAATTCCTCCATAAAATCCCGAATGGTTAAGAGGGAACTCCCCTCCAGTTTAGAAGCTTCAGGGTGGTTCTTTGGTGCCATAGGGGCAAGGATTACTTTTCGACTATCCTTGACAAATACGTAGACATTGTCTCGTCCTCGATGGGTCGCATCACAGTCTGACTGCTAGGGTCGACCGAGTAGCATGTGGCAAGCTTCCATGTCGACCACGTCACAAAGTATCTGATCCTTATAATTTTTACCAATTGAAAATGAGATAGTGCATTGTTCAGTTACCTTGGTCTCATTCACCTTTTTTATCCAGCCAATTGAGTACGGGAAAGGATGTTTCATCGTTGGTAGCCGCAACTTGTTCACCATTACTCTTGAAACGATATTCTCGTTACTACCACTGTCTATGATCACATCACAGACCTTTCCGTTGACAGTGCACCGAGTACGAAATATATTATCTCGTTGTGGATGTAATTCCTTTCGTGGGGTATACAGTAATCGCCTCACAACTAGAAATTCGCCACGATCCTCACCCCTCATTTCATCATCACCTGTTATTTGTTCAGTGGTTTGTTCATGTTCGTCATAGCCATGGTCTTCTTCTGCGGCCTCATCTTCAGTGCTCCCTTCGTTTATAGTCAAGTGTGCTGCGGGACGTTGAGGACAGGTGTTTGATAAGTGGCCTGCCTGGCTACAACGGTAACAATTGTTCAACCTTGGCAGAGCATAAGGATTTGAAATCCTACTCGGGCCCGCTGTTGTGGGTGCTGCACGTTGAGGTCTGGAAGAGCAGCTCCCCGTATCACGGTTTGCGGTTGTAGAAGGTTGAGGACGTTCTCTTACTGGATTTTTTCCTCGTGCCGGCGCTGAATCCTGCGTGGGACCCATCATAGGGGGTCGAGTTAAAGGATAGGGACGAGCAGAAACTCTTGCAAGTTGTGTTTCTGCCCTACCTGCCAGTTGAACTGCTTTATCCACGGTCCCGACTGGGTACATCTGAACTCGGTCCTGAATTGTCGGTCGCAACCCACCTATAAATCGTGTCACCTTCTATGACTCAGATTCTGAGAGATCGTTTCGTGTAGCCAACCGCTGGAATTCTTCAGTGTAATATGTTACAGTTCAGTTTCCTTGTCGATAATTTTAGTATTGCTAGAATAATATCTGCTCATAGTCACTGGGGAGAAATCGTGATTGAAAAAGACGTCTCATCCGTGGCCATGATAAGATGGGCGCATTGTTCTGGTTGGCTCGTGAGAGTTGTAATTGTTCCCACCATGCAAAAGCACTAGTTTTTAACTTAAACGCTACCAATTTTACCCTTTTATGATCTGACACATCCATGTAATCAAAATATCACTCTACTTCGGCTAACCAATCAAGAAAATCTTCTATACGTAATAATCCATTAAAACTAGGAAGTTCAGCCTTACCTCGATAGTCTCTTTTAGCACGATCTAAGTGATCGCCTCCATGGATTGGTCGTCGGGCAAAACCCTCATTAAGGTCCTCGTCGCTAAACCTTGAATCATCTGGTGTAGCCTTACTGTTTGCCACTGGTAGTGCTCTACAGAAATCGGGGTTGCATCGTACAGCAACCATGGGTGGTGGAGCCACCATGGGTGGTGGAGCAACCATAGGTGGTGGAGCACCACCTAGGGCTCGGGGCGGAAGTAGCGCATCTGCAAGACGGTCAAAGGTTATCTGCAACCCTTGCATGGTCAACTAACTCTCCCAGTGGAAAGCTTCCATTCTTTCCAAAAGATAACGAATCTTTGGATCACCGTCCACAGGATTTTGATTCATACTTTCATTGTTTGTCATCGGCCCGAGGGGAATCCTCGCTTTGATACCAATTGACGCAGGGATGAACGTGATGAGGATAACTACTTCGAATCCACGGAGCTTCTTTAGACTCCTCACAGAGACTTCTCAAATCCACGAGGAAAGAAAGCAGGAAATAGAAATAAATTCTAATAAATTCGAACTTGATTAATTAATGACTAAAAATGAGTTCACAACCCTTTAAATAGGGGTACCAAGCAATGAGAAAGAAATCAGAATCAAACTACAACTAAAACTCCTAGAATCTGCGACTTATTATAAATAGTAAACTTACTATTTATAGACGGTCGTGATGTCTACTAGTGCGCAAGGTTTTCGGCCAAAAATAGTAAGTGTCCTATTTGGCTTCACCAAACCGTTCTCCTAATTATTCTAAGCTCTTTTCACGTTAGGCGCAACTCCTAAAGCCCGACAGATGAAGAGTTATAATCAAACTAAAACTTACTATTTATAGTAAAAATGAAATTAAAGCAGGGAAACGACCGTCGATCCAGGGGTTTTTTGCAATTTCAGGCATCGTAATCCGGCATAGATGGGTTGGTTGGCTAAAGTAGCTCGTTCTACCCCAAAATCATATATTTTACGTCAGGTAACTCATTCCGGATTGCGAGATACGCCCAATCTAAGGTCCGACGGTCCGGATCACTTCTATTGTCGACAGGGCCTTTTCTGATCCATCTTGGCCATGAAACTGTCTGCGACCCACTCTACATCAACAGCGGATCACAGATTATTGTCCAGCGACCGCATGTAACCGATGTGCATGCACATACAACATCTCGAGCTGCTAAAAAAGGTAGACACCAGTTTGAATATCACTGGGCACAGGTTCCATAATGTTGCATTCATATGCTAGGGATACTACATCAATTACACCAACTTGGATGTACATAATATTTTCATTGTTATTGGATGTCTTAAATCAATTCAACAATAGAGTCTGTCGATGTCATCCAATAGCTACTCGATCCCATCGAAGAAATTTAGAATTTCTCACTCGATGCCATCGAGATTAGTTTTGATGCCATCGAAACTTAATTTCGATGCCATTGAGACCCATTAAAGTGCAATCAAGAAAATCCAATTTTTCATGTTTTGTATATGGTCTGTTTTGGTGTTTATACGATGCAATAGGAGTGGGGTTCGATGCCATCAACGGTCTATCAATGACATCGAGACCCATTGAAGGTTCCATCGAACATATTGCACAGATTTTACGCAGATATGCATATCTGTAGAATTTGTTTCCGATTTTGTTTGGGATTCTTCACATGGCTATAAGTATAGGTGGAAATCAGAATTAAGGTATTCAATAGCTTTTCCAATTCGTTCCTATAGGGTTTCAAGAGTGTAACTTGGGGTAATTTGAGGCTTGTTGGAATATTCTCTAAACTCTTGTAATTTCTACTTTCAAATTGATTATTTGTTGCTTTGTATCGTGGTTTTTTTCCTGAAAGGTTTTTTCCATGTTAAAAATCATGTGTTTGCATTGTGCTTGATTGGTGTGATTGGATTACTTCACTTGATTCATCTTTGTGTGCTTCCACGGTTCCCCAACATTCATTAGTTGTCAATAATGAGAAGGTCGCGGACACTTTCATGTCCGAGATGGACCAGAGAAGGCCCGATTGGATGCAAAAGTAATCAGGACCGTCAAAACCCTAAAATAGGTGCATCTTGCTAATCAGAATGAGTTATTCGATGTACCCTATATGATTTTTGGGGTAGGAAAAGCTACTTTAGCCACCCAACCCCCGTCATGGCAGGTTTCCCATACAGAATTTACAAGATTCCATAAAATCGACCGTCGAAAGTCAACTTTAATTTCGTTTTTAGTATTTAGAGTAAGTTTTAGTTTGATCATTACTCTTGATCGAAATCTCAACTGGCCCATACCATAAGAAACGGTGTTGATCAAACTCCTGTCATTAAAAAGGAAAAAATAAAATAAAATTTGGGGGCATGACGAAAGTTTTGAAGCAAGCTTATATTTGTGTTTTCCGATCATCCAGACCAATATAATTAATAGATTAGCTGACAAATAAATTAACATTGTTGATGCAAAAAACCTGATGCACCTCCTCCTGAATCGTCACCTGCCGGGGAACCTCTGATGCTTAAGTCAGTGACTGGATAAGAAGGAAGAGGTTTTTTGAGGTATTTTCCGCATACCTTTTAGCTTGGAGATGTCTTCTTCTTATAGGAATGGGAGGTCCCACCATGCAGGGATTCTCTTCCGAGTATCTCGGAGATTTGACCTGATTGCGATCTACTTACGGATGTTTCCCGATTCCGAGATTTTCAGGGTTGGGAATCCTTTTACAAGATTTTCGGAACAGTATTCAAGCTTACACCGTCTCTTCCTTGCTCGGCTCGACCTTGGCTGACTTTAGTAATATGAGTCTCGGCTAGCTGCAAGGATAAGGCTATTTGGCCTTCTGTCAGATGAAATGGAATCGGTTTCGGGCCGATGTCCTTCCTTAATCCGATAGTCAACATTGTAACCGGTCTAATATGGATCGGTTTTATGGTCGGTCCGATGACTTCTAGCATTTAGGCCTTAGTCGACTCCTTTAGACATTGCTGCCTCGTTAGCCGAGTCAACTTTATGCGTCTAATATATTTTGCCTATGGCTCTTGACTCTTTGAGTCTCGGTCGGGATTCATTTCCTAGAATCCGAGCTGAGTCTCTCCTTTAGGCTTAGGCTTGCCTCGTTCCGAACTGTTTATCTCGAATTCTCGGGCAGTGTCAGTAGAGTTGGTCTATTCCAAAACTGAGTCTCCAGACTTATCATATTTTTCCCCAACAATAAGCCCCCTTGCTCCTTGTGTCAGCCATGTTGACGCTAAGGAGTAATGAGTTTCTGAGTCGGTATGTATTGGAGACCGAAGTTATGATGGAACATTTAATACTTTTTATGTCGTCCTTAACGGCCGTCGGTTCGATGCTCGAGGTCGCACGAGCGGACAGCCATCAGAACGTTTCGTCCGCTTATGAGCATCAGACACGTGGCTAGGGCGTTATTTGCGTTAGTCGTCGTGCGCCACATGTCGGGCGGGGGAGTCAAAAAGGCGTCGATTCAACTCCTCCTTGAATGCCCCTGCCACGTGGCAGGGCTATAAAAGGAGTAGGATTCATTTTCTCATTTTTGCTCATCCTTCTTCTTCCTACCCTCTTCTCCTCTCTTCCTCTTTTCCCTGTCTGCATTCACTGTCCCCACATTTTGCCATCTTCTCCACTGTTTCCATCTTCCTTTCCCTTTCCTATCCAACTGTCAGTGTGTTTTTCGCCTCTCCGATGAGTTTTTCTCCCTCTCTTTCCTTTTCAATCTCAATGGCAATGCATTCTTCAAGTCCTCAGGAGGGGATTTCTGGTGATGAGGACGAAACGAGACATCTCTGGGATGTCTCGAAATCGCCCACATTACTGACGGAGATGGCGATTAGCGCCAATGAAGCTTTCCAGTTCTCTGAAAGAGTATCTGAGACTTCAGCGGAAGGTCCTGCTCAGGCAGGTCCTTCTGGCCTGATTACTGCCCCTGGCAGACCTACCCCTTATTTTCCTGGGGATGATCTGGAAGAAGAGGAAGAACTTGAGGAAACCACAGAGTCGGTTCCTCTGCGGAGATTGGAGAGGACCGTTGAATCGGTGACTAAGGAAGGGGAGCTGAGGATGAACAAAAGGGTCCGGTTGCCTCGGTCTTAACTGAGGCAGACTTGGATAAAATCCCAGTCGGATACCATATCTCCGACTTAGTTATTCTTCGCCTTCCTCTCCCGACTGAATTACCCAACCATCCTCCTCCTGGGATGGTCGCTATTTTTCAAGTCACCATGCAATGTGGCTTGCGTCTGCCCCTTCAGCCCGTTGCTCGAGATTTTCTTTCTCGACTCCGAATTTCTCCCAGGAAAATAGTTCCGAATGGATAGAGGAACTTGTTCGGATGTTCAGTGTTGTGGGCTGAGGCAGAGCAACCCCCATTGACCATTGATGAGTTCCTCTATCTGTACCAAGTACGGCCGAACCCTCAGTAACCCGGCTGGTACTTTTTGAGCGCTTGGCGGAACAAGGGCGACTCTTTGATAACCGACCCTCCTACCTCCAACAAGCACTGGAGAGAGAGGTGGTTCTAGGTGTGCGGTCGCTGGGAGACTGCCGAGTCTGGGCTCTTTGAACCTCGCGTTCCTCGGGCATTCTCTGAAGCAGGTGACTCGGCATGTCCTTTTTGTGTCTTTCTTACTATGATTCTTTTAAATCTGATTGAACGCATTTTGCAGACATCCCCTAGAAAAGGCCGAAGTTAGGGCCCAACGCTATAGCTTGAATCAAGGAACTGAGGGTGCTAAGTCCGGAAGATTGGTCCTGAAAGAATCTTCTTTAGCCAGAGCGTCTTCTTCTCTCGGGCCTAGATTCTGCCGTGACAGGTATCCTATTTGCTCTGACGCATCTCTCCTCGGTTTTACCTAACCCTCTTCCTTGTTTGATACAAATATGGTTGAAGCTCGGCCCCTTCTGAAACCAGCGTCGAAGATGAAGGCTCCTCCGAGGTCAATGCTTCTGTCGGAGCCTCGGCCTTCAAAGAAGGCGAAGACGGCTCCAAAGGTTAAGGAGTCATCTGCCCCAGTCGCCCCTGCTCCGATCATCCTGACCGTCGTCGTACCTTCTGACCCCGAAGAAAGGACAGAAGACGCGAACGCACTTCCTGTCGAGTCCTAAGTGGCTTTTGAGCCAGGACCCGTTGCAAAGCGAGTCTCGGAACTGAGAGAGGAGCATAGAGGGGAGGCTTCAGGAGGGGGGACGACTCAACAGGAGCCTTCGCCCTTCTAGCAGATCGTATTTGGGATGGTCCCTTGGGCCATCGCTCATGGGAGCGAGAGAGATTTTGCTAGTCAATACAATGCCCCTTTGCTACAAACTCTCGGTCATGCGGCGAAGATACTCCTTGAGGTAATGTTTGTGATCTCTCTTTTTTTTTTGTGATTTCTTATATTGGTGACTTAGTCTAGCTTCACGTTCTCTTTTTGCAGTTGGCCCCTTGTTTGGTTAAGGCCTGCTCGGACCTAATTGTGACTCAAAAGCAGGCAGTTGAGGCGGAAGCAAAAGTCGAGGCTGCCTTGATTCGAGCTGGAGTTTTGTCGGGTGACTTAGGACTCGTAAGAAGGCCGCCGATGACTCCAAAGCCGAATGTGCTCGCGTGGTCTTGCTACTGACAGAGGCTCAAGAAGAGAGTCAGCGAATCCGTCAGGCTCATGCCTCTTGCTCGGATAAGCTGGCTCAGACCAAAGGTGAGGCTGAGGCGGCTATTCAGGGGGTCATCAACGAGGCCAAGGAGGCCACAGTTGCCAAGGATTGGGCCATACAGGCCTTTCTCGAATTTCAAGAGTTTGAGGAAGAGAGAGATCGCTTATATCAGAGTGGGTACACAACCTGTATTCACATGATGAAGTAATCTTTTTTCAACCTTGATCTTTCGGGATTCGATGAAGGTGCCTCTGGATCCGAGGGACCGGAGGCCAAGGCTGCTGGGTCTGCTGATTCTGCAACTGGTATCGAGGTCGAACCTGAGGCAGCTCCAGAGGTTGCTCCAAGTGGTGGTAGCTCCTGACGAACCCGAGCTGGATTTTTGGCAATCACACCAGCATTACAAGCACCTTGAATTTTGGCACTCACACTAGCACTCAGTTTTGGCACTCACACCAGCGCTTCAAGCACACCTATCTTCAGGGTTGACTCGAGAACATTTGCAACCGAGAGAGGATTCCTTATGTTGAAGTCGACTGTTTCCGCCTTTATTTTTGTTACTTCCTCAATGTAATGCTATCGTAGAGCTTGGTGTAACTCGATGTAAAACACTTGGGGTGATAAATTAATATACTTGGTTTTATTCAACTGACTCAGTTTACATACTTGTTATTTTTTAATCTTTCCAAACACTTCGTTAGGTCGACCTAGGGGTAGTAGATTTTCATATGCTCGGCATTCCACGGATGAGGTAGCATTTGTCCAGTCAGGTCCTCCAATCGGTACATTCCCGGTCGGATGATGCTTGAGACGACATAGGGCTCTTCCCAATTGGGTCCCAATGTGCCCACGCCAACTTCCTTGGTATTGAGGAATTTTTTTCGAAGAACCATGTCCCCGACTCGAAATCGCCTGACCTTGACTCGGGCATTGTAGAACCGAGCTACTTGTTGCTGCCGAGCCATCATTCGTAGTCGAGATCTTTCCTTTTGTTCTTCCATAAGATCGAGTCCGAAGGCCAAGAGTTCTTCATTATCTTCTTCATTAAACGTACTAACTCGGGCTGAAGGCAACCCGATTTCAACTGGTGGAACGGCTTCCGAGCCATAAGCAAGGGAGAAAGGAGTTTCTCCCGTAGTGGTTCGAACCGTGGTTTGGTATGCCCACAGTATCTTCGGAAGTTCTTCAGCTCATGCTCCTTTGGCTCGGTCAAGCTTGGTTCGGAAATGCTGTTTGATGATCTTATTGACTGCCTCAACTTGTCCATTTGTTTGAGGATGATGGGGCAACGAATACACATTTCTGATCCCGAGATTGTCGCACATCTCTCGATAGCTCCTATTGTCGAACTGTTTTCCATTGTCGAAAATAATAGTCCGGGGTATCCCGAAACGACAGACAATGTTTTTCCATACAAAGTCTGTGATCTTCTGTTCGGTTCTCTTCGCCAATGACTTTACCTCAACCCACTTTGTGAAGTAGTCTACTACTACGACAGCAAACTTGGTCTGCCCTTTTCCTATAAGGAATAGTCCAATGATGTCGATTCCCCATTATGCGAAGGGCCAAGAACTGGTCATAGGAGTTAGCTCCTCTGGGGGTTGCCTCGGGATAGCCGTGAACCGTTGACATTTGTCGCATTTCTAGACGAGCTTACGAGCATCGTGCTGGATGGTTGGCCAATAGTATCCCTGACGTAAGACCTTGTGTGCGAGTGATCGTCCTCCTAAATGGTTTCTACAGATCCATTCGTGGATTTCTCGTAGCACGTAGTTGGCTTCATTGGGGTTTAACCATCATAGTAAGGGAGCATTGTAACCCTTTTTATATAATGTCCCATCGAGTATGGTGTAACGGGAGGCTCGGATCTTCAATCATCAAGCCTCGGTACGATCGTCGGGTAACTCACCATTGCCGAGATATCGGACGATCGGGTCGAGCCAGGTAGATTCTGAATCGATTGTGTGTAGAGTCGAGCCAACTGGTTCATTGATACTCGGCTTGATGACATACTAGATTGGAACGGACCTGGGTATGTCGTCTTCATCAGTAGAGGCGAGTCTTGCTAACAGATCGGCTTTGGCATTCTCTGTCCGAGGGATCTGGGTGATGACACAAAGCTGAAAACCGCCGATCAGTTTTTTAGCTTTCTTCATGTATGCTTTCAGCTACTCTTCTCGTGTCTGATACACACTGGTAACCTGATTGACGACCTATTATGAATCGCTGAAGACGTTGAGATAAGTAACACCAAAACTGGCTGCGAGTCGAAGGCTGAGCAATAAAGCTTCATATTCCGCTGTATTGTTCGAGGCTTGAAATCCAAGTCTTAAGGCATTCTGCATGTAGGTTTGATCGGGAGTTTCCAAGACGACCCCAGCCCCGCTTACCTTAGAGTTGGAGGAACCATCGACATACAACTTCTAGGGGATTGGGTCGGGCGTTGACTCGGGAGAAGCTGTCATCAATTCCTCAATAGCCCCGGTAGCATGTTCGGACATTGGATCGGCTTGTGGTGTTACTTCAGCAATGAAGTTAGTCACAGCTTGCCCTTGATTGCTACTCTCGGCTTGTATTCAAAAGACAAAGGCCACTTATATTTAAGGGTGGGCCTGACCTATCTGAGGCTGAAGTGTGGAACAAACAGATTTATAAGATCTTCACAGTTATGAGGTGCGATGAATACTAAAAAGTAAAATTGACTATTTACATGCTAGAAGGAGAGGTAGACCATTGGTGGGATTCAATCGTTATGATGAACACGATAGTTGAAGCTTAAACTTGGACCCAGTTTTACAAGAAATTTGATGATAAATACTTTCCTTTATACAGGCAAAATCAAAAGATATGAGAATTCATGAAATTAGAGCAAGGTGACATAACAGTGCGCCAGTATGATGCTAAGTTCACGGAGCTATCGCGATTTGTAACTTTTCTGGTGTCTGATGAAACCCGTAAGGCATAGAAATTTGAGGAACGTTTGAGAGCCTCTATTTGTAGCCAATTAGCCCCTTTCATACAGAAGACCTATGCAGAAGTGTTGGTGCGTGCCTTAGCAGTAGAGAAAGACATCAACAAA
The DNA here is from genome assembly GCA_021015155.1 of Magnolia officinalis. Taxonomy (NCBI): domain Eukaryota; kingdom Viridiplantae; phylum Streptophyta; class Magnoliopsida; order Magnoliales; family Magnoliaceae; genus Magnolia; species Magnolia officinalis. The sequence continues at coordinate 74,423,594 of JAJHSJ010000009.1, read as the reverse complement.
TATTGCAAGAATCATGATTAAAAGAAGAACGTAAAGAGCAGTGCTAGAACTGCTACACACATGTCGCCAGCCCAGCAAAATGCAGCTAAGAGGCAGAGAACAACACCGACATCGATGGCTAGACCGATGATAACACTTCATGCACCACGATTTTTGGGATTCTTTTATAATTGTGGACTCAAGGGCCACACTTCTCGTTTCTGTCCCGGACCACAACACACTCAATATTCACAAAGGTCGAGACTGTCACATTAGTCTTTCAAGCCTCCCCAGCAACATGCGCCGCCGCCTATTCCCAGCGACCTTTTCTACATCCTTCTACATCACAACTTACCTCGAGAACACCTCAACCATATTCACAGAGGCCGCTATAGTTGTACTCGAGGCCACCACAGCAGGACCTTCGTCGGTATATCAGAGACCACCTTAGCAATCGCAGCCACAGGTTAGACCTCAGCAGTACCAGCAGTCAAGGTAGGGAGGTCAAGCGTCACGATGACAAGCCCAAGGCCGAGTCTACACCCTAGTACGGTCGAAGGACGACATAGTGCAGTTGTACGAGAACTTGGTGCAACAACACAATGACTCAATTCAGAGTTATGATGTTCCATCATAGTTTGATGATGAAGCTACCCATACTTATGATGATGTCGCACCCCTGTATGAGGATTCAACACCACCAACAGATGACATTATACAGCCTAACATCCAGGCTACAACGATGTAGTCAAAGATACCATCATCATTTATTCATCCTTAACTATAGCGTTATTTGACTCTTGAGTATCGCATTCATTTATTTCTTGCCTTTTATGCTCGCTTGGGTTATCACCTACTCCATTAGATTTATAATAATAATAAAAAGTTAACGGTAGCAAATCTCCTTGATAATTCAGTGGAAACAATCTATTAATCTGAACCATTCACAAGATCTGGAACATAAATTTTAAGGGCTACTATTAAAATTGACACTCCGTGGATGGTTGAAGCATTCCATAAGTTTTTCTTCTCTTACATAACCGTTTGTTTTTTAACTCATACATAGAAAATGGATTGGATTGCCTGAGAAAAAGAGTGTTTCAAACAATAAGAGATCTATGATGGTTTCTAACAAATTAATGAATGACTTAGATTATTGATTGGATTTATTTACGTGTGAAAAAAATCCTGACCGCCCATTTTTAAGGTACTGGTTTGATGGGTAGCATCGGGAGGTGAGACCCTGGACACACCCATAATGGTGCGGGACTTATTGTGGGCCCACCTTAATGTATTTATTCTCTATCCATACAGTCCATCCGTTTTTTTAAATTATTTTAATGTTAACCCAAAAACTAAAGCAGATCCAAAATTTCAGGTGGACCATACCATAGGAAACAGTGGTGAATGACCATTAATAGGCCACAAAAGTTTTTGAATTAAGCTGATATATATTTGTTTCTTCCCTTTATGTAGGTTTATGTGTCCTTACCAACAGATTAGATGACATATAAACGCTACAAAACATTAAGTTACAGTCTAAGAAGTATTTAATGGTATCACGTCTAATCACCACGGTTTCTTATAATATATACATTTTCTTAGCCATCTGAACCATTGGCTTGTAATCGAAGGGTTGGGAATATTCAATTGGAGGTTTTTTTTTTTTTTGGTTTTTTTATTTATCACATGGTCAATGTTATGTACCCATCAGACCAATAGTCCGGTGGATGCGGATTGTGTACTTAGTAACTCAGTAAGATCACTGACTACTGAGTAAACTCAGTTGAGCCCATTGTGATTTATGTATTTTATCCACTCGGCACATTCAATTTAATATATAATTTTACGTCTTTAGCCCAAAAATGAAGCATATTCAAAGCTCAAGTGAACCACAGGAAACAGTCTCAATTGAATATCTACCGTTGAAAACTTCTTAGGGGATACAGAAGTTTTGGATCAATCCTATATTCATGTTTTTCCTTCATCTACGTCTGTGTGATCTTATGAGCAGGTTGGATGACAAATTAACATCAATGTGGGCCCTACAAAGGTTTCAACGGTATAAATCATTAGTCTAACTTTTCCTGTAGTGTGGCATATATACTTGAGCTTTGGATATGATTCCATTTTTGTCTCAACCCCTAAAATGAGGTGGGGAAATGGATGGACGGTGTGGATAAACCACACACATTCAGGTGGGCCATCAGAGTTTACTCAGTACAATAAAAAGCGTAGCTGAGTAACTGAGTTGGCAATTCGATTTCTAGTCCGTCTTCCACTCAGATGAAAAGATCCGAGTCATCCAATCATTATACTTAGTTTGTAAGGACCATTTCCATTTTTCTTTTACTCTGTTGCCATCCAAAACCAAACGTTCGGAAAATCTCTCTCTCTCTCTCTCTCTCTCTCTCTCTCTCTCTCTCTCTCCACATCTTCAAACTCCCCATTTCCTATTTCTAAACCAATCTGATTTCAAGTTCCTCCCTTCTCTCTCTGTTCCATATCTTCAAACTCCTTCCCATTTCCTATATTTACACGTCTTTGAACTCAAATTCCTCCCTTCTTTCCATCACTACCAAAAACAGAAAACATGGTTGATTCACTGGTCTCGCTTGCCAAAGAAAAATTGGCCAAAGTTGTTGAAGATGAGGCGGTTTTGTTGGTGGGTGTCACCAACGAGATCAAAAAGCTTTCCACTACGTTCAACTTGCTCCAAGCTGTGCTTAAAGATGCTGAAGCTCGGAGAGTGAAGGACGAAGCTGTGAAGGAGTGGTTGGAGAATCTCAAAGACGTTGCCTACGATGTGGATGACATACTAGATGAGTGGATGACGGAAGCTCTCAAATCACAAGCACCTGATGAAAATGGTGGGTCCTGTTTCAGCTTCCTTGTTACTTGCTGCCTCTCCTGTGTTACTTTCTTCAATCATGTCGTGTTACGCCATAAAATTGGGAGTAGGATAAAGGAGGTGAGGGGTAGATTAAATGATATCGAAAAACAGAAGAACCTATTGGGTCTTAGAGGAGATAGTGGGGAGAGGGAGAGGGTGGATAGTGAAGCGAGGCGGGCTGAGATCAGAGAGCGAGAGACAGGCTCCCTACTCGACCAACCGTCAGTTGTTGGCAGAGAAGATGACAAAAATGAAGTCCTGCACTTGTTGCTGAGGGAGAGTAGTGGAGAGCTGAATGAGGTGCCCTTCGTCATTTCTATAGTTGGAATGGGGGGTTTGGGGAAGACCACCCTTGCTCAACTCGCCTATAACGATGAGAAAGTCAAGGGGCATTTTGGGATGAGAGTGTGGGCATGCGTTTCTGAAGATTTCGATGTGAAACAGATTACAGAATCAATCATAAAATCTGCAAACACTGAGTTTAAGGATGAAAACTTAAACTTGGATCAATTGCAACTTCGCCTCCGTGACATGTTGCATGGAAAAAGATTCTTGCTTGTGCTTGATGACATTTGGAGTGAAGAAAGTGAGAAGTGGGACAAACTGAAACTTCCCTTCCAAGCTGGTGCATCAGGGAGTCGAATCGTCATAACTACTCGCAATGAAAAGGTTGCACTAGCGATGGGAAGGGCTCACATACACAAACTGGCTGTCTTATCCGATGATGATTGCTGGTTAGTGTTCCGGCGCAGAGCACTCGAGCATCGGAGTGCTGAAGAGATTTCGAAGTTGGAAGCTATTGGAAGGGAAATTGTAAACAAGTGTGGAGGACTCCCTCTTGCAGCGAAGACAATAGGGAGTGCCATGTGCTCGAGAAGGACGAGAAGGGAGTGGGAGGTTGTCTTGGAAAGCGACATATGGAATTCACATGATGTCTTACAAGGCGTTTTACCAGCTTTGTTACTCAGCTACCATGACTTGCCTCCTGCTTTGAAGCAATGCTTTGCTTATTTCTCCATCTTCCCGAAAGATTGGGAGATAGAGAAGGATATGATAGTGAAGTTATGGGTGGCACAAGGTTTCATCAGCTCCAATAGAAGTAGAGATATGGAAGAAATTGGCAGTCTGTATTTTGATGATTTACTAAGACGCTCGTTGCTTCAAGATGCAGAACTGGATGATGACAAGAACATTGTCAAGTGCAAGATGCATGATTTAGTTCATGATCTTGCGCAATCTGTTGCAGGTAGTGACTGTTCACTGGTCGATACGAGAGAGCAAGCCTTGCCGAACCTAATTAGCAATGTCCGCCATTCTCTTTTAGTTGTCAGTGATAATGATGGTGATGAAGTGGCTTCCATCTGGGCCACCTTGTATAAGGCTAAAAAGTTGCGGACATTGCTATGCAACTCAAGAATCTACATGCCTAGGGTGCCAAACAATTTATTTCATCATTTCAGACACCTTAGGGCATTGGACTTGAGTGACACTCGCATTAAGAAATTGGCTGGAACAGTAGGGAAATTGAAGCAGTTGAGATATCTTGATTTATCTTTGACAAAGATAGAGGAGTTGCCGGAGGGGTTGAGTAATTGTGGAAATTTACAGACCTTGATACTCAATGGGTGTAATGAGCTAAAAAAGCTGCCTAGAGGAATGAGAAAAATGATCAACCTGAGACATTTAGAATTAGAGTACACTCATGAGCTGAAGTACTTACCGCAGGGCATAGGGAGGCTAAGTAGGCTTCAGACGATAACAAAGTTGATTGTGGAGGGTGGCATCGAAGGATGTAAATGGGGAGAAGTGAAACAACTGATCAATCATCTTCATCTTCAAGGAAGACTCCAAATTATTGGGTTGGAAAAAGTCAAGAGCAGGGACGAAGCTAGGGAGGCAGAACTGTATAAGCAGCAGGATATTTATGATCTATCCTATGACTACAGAGGTGATGAAGCGTTGGGTGATGATGAGGTGAAGAGAATGGAGGACGTGCTTGAAATCCTGAAGCCCCATACAAACTTGAAAGAGCTGACAATATGGGGTTACAAAGGTTGGAAGCTTCCCAAGTGGATAGAGGATCCAGTGTTCTCCAATCTAGTGAAGGTGACGCTCAGCATTTGTGACAAGTGTAAACAATTGCCAGGTCTTGGTAAACTACCTTCCCTTAAATCCCTTTTTATTTATGGAATGAAAGAGGTGAGAAAGGTGGGTGGTGAGTTTAAGGGGGATGATAATAATGATGGAAGTGGTGGTGTGGTGTCATTCCCAAAGCTCGAGACCCTCATCTTCGAATACATGACAAATTGGGAGGAGTGGGAATTGAGAGGTGGAGATGGAGAGGTTATGCCATCTCTCCTTGACTTAAATTTAAATTATTGTCCAAAGCTGAAGGAGTTGCCCAGTAATCTTCCACCGCTCCTACAGAAGCTGAGTTTAAGCATAGGTAATGATGGGTTGCCATCGGGTGGGCCCTTACCCATCCTCCCCAACCTTAACCATTTGGTGATTTGGGGAAGTTCTGAGCTGACATCGTTCCCTTGTGGTTGGTTGGGGCAACTCAAAGCCCTCCAAACTCTGGAGATCAAGTATTGTTACAATTTGAGGTCTCTACCTGCAGAGGAGTTGCAACACCTCACCATGCTTCAACGATTGGAGATCTGGTACTGTCCACTCTTAGAAGAGCGCTACAGAAAAGGAGGAGAAGATCGGGACAAGATTACCCACATCCCCAATATCTACTTTATATGAAAGGCATTACGTACGGTGATGTGGGTCCAAGAAGATGAAATCGACGAACAGCTTTTCACTTGCTTGTTTCAAGGAATTTTGTTCATGTTCTGTGTAACTACTCTACTTTTTTTTTTTTTTTTTCGTTTATGTTTTCTTTTTTTTTCCCTTTTTCTTTTTTCTGTTTCTTTTCTTCTTTTTATTTTTATTTTTTTTAATTTTTTTTTATATGGATTTAGTTGTAATAATATATAAATCAAAAGTTGTTTATCAGATGTTGATTGCCTTTTTTTCTTCCACGTAGATGCACTGATCCAGCGTACGTTGTGGGTGAGACCCTGACCTCGGGGTTATATTGTGTCATCTGTTACGCCAAATCATTTTATCGCATGGGCCAAAGATCAACCATATACAAATTTCAGGTACATCACACCACAATAAACAGTGGTGGAAGATCATTATAAATATTTTTTTATGGGCCACAAAAGTTTCGGAACAGGCAACTAGACAAGTTTGTAACGGTGGGAGTTCAATGACCACTCCTTATAGTCCATTTGAGACCTGTATCTACTTCATTTTTGAGTCCATGCCATAAAATGATATGGCAAAACGGATGGACGGAATGGATTGGATACACAACGTATACATATACATCCATTTTATTTGGTACACATACAACAGCTTACAGCTTGGTTCAAGGGGTCATATACAGATGCAGGGTTCATTGAAAGCTTGGATTACATCAAAATCCTTCCAATAGTTGCATATGTAACATGTGTGTACTATTACTCTATTGGACACATAGCCCACTAATGATGTCCCAAAATAATTAGATTATCAATTGCATCACTATAATTAATTTAATACGATGATCAGTGCCGTCCAATATTGTCCATGTAAATCAACAGTTAAAAATCATGGGTTCGTCACTCAGATGTGATCTTGTGCTTGTGGTCCATCCGAGACTTGGAATTTCATCATTTTCGGGCAAAGTATATATTTCAGCGGGCTTATTACAACCATTGTGTCAAATGGTATATATAGATTCACTAATTAGAGATATTAAAGTTGATTTAGTAAATAAATTCAAACCCCAGTAAATACACCATGAATAACTACTTTTGGATTAAAGTTGATTTTGAATCCAGGGTGTCAAACACAACAAGAGGATTTCAAATCCAGGGGTTCAGAATCAACGCCTAGACCATTTGATGATCAGGCCTGAATTTCGTGATTGAGCCACCCGGGTAGTCGTGGGAATATGAAGCTGATTGCGTCCGACCTTCATAAGACGTCCGACCAGCACTCCCGTGAGGCCCACCAAATTGGACAGTCGGGTGTCATTTGAGATAGAAAGCATAGGGAGGGAGGGAAGCATATCCAAGATTGAGATAGCCCGAGGAGTTGTCACAAATGTTATTTCATCAAACATTTAGAAAAGCAAATAGGCTTTTTCTTAAGAGATTGTTTCTGTCAGGCATTTCATCAAACATGCAACAGGCATTGTCGAGCTCGACCATTGGATGTATCTAGAGATCATGCAATTCCATGCAACGACATCAAACCCATCAATTTGCTTGAAGATGGAGACGTATGAATCTAGTATCAAACTTGAGAAAAGAAAAAGATCTCCACTATAAAAATCGTAGGAACTGCACACAAAAACCGTAGGAAAAGAAGTCACGAAAATTACATTTTAAAAAAGCAAATTAATCTTCCAAACCATAGGAATTGTACATGAAACAAAGAGAAAATCCATAAAAATGAACAGACCTTGGAGTATCCATCTATATGAAAAGCTTTTCATACTTGTGGAGAGATGCAGTTCACTAAAACTTGGTGGGTCGACTCAACATGGTTGAGTCGACTCGGTTCAATGAGATTCCAAGCCAGGTTTCACAGAAACTCGCTGGCCAGCATGACTCACTCATGACTACGAGTCGTGTCAATTTAGAAATTAGAACACAACTTCAGGTCCAACTAATGAACATCCACCCTCGCTTCATTTAGAAATTAGAACACACAAACAGCTCACCAAAGCTACCTATTTCTTGTCCTTCAAATACACAAAAGAATATAATATGCACCAGGCAAGAAAAATCTATCCAGGTTCACCAAAGCTACTATTTTCTAATTTTAGGGAAGAGCGAAAAATCAAACTTTAGTCCTTCGCATGTATTCCATTCTAATATATAAACTTGGTAAATGACACCTGGAACAAGAAAATGTCAAGATTCAATAGTAAAGAGACCACACTCTCAAGAGATAAGAAATTTTCAGTTGCTGATAATAGATGAATCCATGATACCACACTCTGAACATAATGAGAAATAAAAGAACTAAGCCTTGTCTGATGATGATCACAAAGAAATAGAGGTGTCTGGAACTCACACATTCGGTTCGGTCGAGTCGGATCGGACTGAGTCGAACGAGTTGAGTTAGCCGAATCGGGTCGTCCCGTGCCCACCTCTAGTACGGAGCTTGTACTAAGCTTAGCGTACAAGGCAATGTGTGTGGGACTCACCATGATGTGTGCATGACATCTAATCAGTCCATCATGTGGTCCCCATCATGTTCTCTTGGACACTAGAAATTATGATGATAGAGAACTTGGGTGGGCCACACACAAGTAACATTGGGATGGAAATTCCACCATCAAAGAGCTTCCAGATTGCTTGTGGGGCCCAAAATATTTCATAAATGCCATCCAATGCATTCATAAGATGAGGTTTGGGCTACATGAGGTTTTGATCAGTAGGGCAAGGGTTCCGTAGTAAGTACTGACCCCTCCGGTACCAGAGTTGGTGCTGGTCGGTGCTTAAAAAGTTCTGCGGGCCCACCATGATGTATGTGTTTTATCCACTCTGTCCATCCATTTTTACAGATCATTATAGGGCTTAAACCCAAAAATAAGACAGATCCAAATCTCAGTTAGACCACACCACATGAAACAGTGATGATTAAATGCCCACCATTTAAAACTTCCTGAGGCCAGTGGGCATTAGGAAGTTTTTAATGGTGGTAGACGTTCAATCACCCTATTTGGATAGTTCTTGAATCGCATTAAACTCAGACAATAATGGGCCGAGCCAGGAGTTGAATGGATCAGGTCAGTAGGCCTTTGATAGATGGGACTAGCTCAAAAGCCGGGCTAGGCTCACATAGACCAAAATGAGAGACGGACATGATACGGAGAGCCATCTCTCTGCATGACATGTAGCAGGATTACGTCCAAACCAAATCTGCCAATATGCAGATCCCAAGCATGGATTTCAACGGCAATTTTATCACATGTCATGCATGATGATGGAGCCCACCTAATGAACAGCCCAGATCTTGCAGGAAAGTGGGTGGATGGGCTCCGGGTCAGAGCGGATTGAGGCCTGTTTTTTTTGGCATGTCACAGGCCCGGTCTGGCTTGGACCTAGGTTTTACTGTGTGGGCCAGGCTTTGAAAGACATCAGCCAGGCCCGACCCAGGCCAGTAACAGCCATTTGACCGTGATGGGCCACCTTGTTTTGTAGACAAAACCAAGTCCATTGTGAAGTGGAGCAACCATCATGACCGTCAGTTTATTGGGCCCAGTTTGTGACCCTGATTTCTAAAGCACAATTGAACTGTCCACATTGCAGTAACACATGTGATTAGGACCACTTATTTGGTGGGCCACCGTGGCAATGAAGGTATGTATATGAAAAATATATCATTTTTCTCTTGATTTTGATGTTGCCTACAAAGGTATTTGATGATATACATATAAACAGTTGCTGCTGGGAAATTGAAAGCGCACTCCATGTATTTGTGAAAATGTTGCACATGTTTGATTTTGACTTGAACTCGGCTCGAACTGGCCCGAGCTGCTGACCGAACCAAGCCAAGCTGGCCAGTTAGCCTCAAGGACCGAGCCAAGTTTGAGCTGAGGGCTAGTGCCCTAGCCGAGCAGCTCGACTCGGTTCGACTCGTGTACACCTCCGATCACACATGAATTAATGACTCGCCAATGATTTTTAACTGTCTATTTAAATGACTAACATTTAGATGGCTCAAATCATTTTATGAGTGTCATTTTCATAATGTAACTGATAAACGAATTATTTTGGAATATGTCAATATGCAATATGCCATATGTACCGTGAATTAGTAGTAACGACAACACATGCTAAAATGTAACTTTTCATTTAGCATTATTAGTTCCATTGACCTTCATTTATAGTTGGGACCGCATAGAGAAAAGGTGCATTTACATCCAATTGTCTCCGATGCTCTCTCGAAATAATGTGCCCAACGATACCTTCATAGGGATATGTATTTTATCTCTGTAGTGGTTCAAGATGCTGCACGAGTTGTAGCCAATTGAGGCGGCCCACATGCTAGCATGAGTTGTAGCCATTGAGGCCTACACGCTAAGTGATCTGAAGATCGGACCGTCTGATGAACTCCATGTTATGCAGGCCATAGAATAATCAAAGAAGATTTTAATGGCTTTTGTTTAGTTCTAGATATCAACGGTTAGGATCGTTGTTGAACATGACCTGTGTGAATAACTTATTTATGATAATAAACGGTTCAGATAATCGGACCAAAGTGGCCCAAGTCGAACACACTAGTTTATTTGATATCCAATTGCGAAGCCTTTGGAGGTTTCAACAGTGATCATCATTAACACGGCCGCTTCCTGTGGTGTGGCTCACTTGAGTCTTGGATCTGCCTCATTTTTAGGCTTGTATTATTAAAATGTTTTCCTTCATGTTGCCCACTTATTAACATACGGGCCTGATGTTTGGACCCCAAGCTTAAGTGTCTAATGGTTGGAAGATATGCCTGTAAATAGTAAGGGTTGTTGTATCTCTCCTAATTTTCTCATTGGTATGGCTCACTTGAATTATGGGTCAGTCAGATTTTTTTATTTATTTATTTTTGTTATGGGCCTAAAGCAACATTACACATCTTATGATCAGAGTGGATCTCACACGCACATCAAGGTGGGCTCCTAAAAATAAAGGGTGGCATTCAATAAGAGATTTTAGTACATAGCACCACATTACTACACAAAGAAGTAATTATTTACTATGAATTTCGGGAAAGCGGGTGAGTAGCTCGAGTGGGCTCCACCTTGGTGTTAATGTGAGATCCACCCAGACATTAGGTGTGTCACACCATGTTAGGGCCATGGCCCAAAAATTAGCGCCATACATGTTTCAAACAGACCACAGGTTGCATAGGGCATGCTCACACTCTCAACTGTTTCCTTGATAGTCCTATTGATTTTAACTCACGCCTAGGTTTTAGTGGGGTGTCTAATGGTTGGAGTGGATTTTATATAATCATCATGGTAGGCAATGTAAATATCAAGCATATCCCCCCGCACATTTACCCTTTGTATGGCCCACCTGAATCAAGGGGCATTCTAATTTTTTCACCTTTTTTCCCGAGATAGTATTACACATCTAATGGCCAGGGTAGATCTCAGATAAATATCCCCATGGGCTTGATAAAAAAAAAAAAAAAAACAAGAGTGTGCCTTCCAGTAAAAAAGGTAAGGGTCCAGAGGATTTTTTTTACTCAGGCAGGTTAGGCTTACACCGCCCCCTGTTTCCAAGCTATGCTCAGGCTATTTTGGCATCACTGGTCTAGAACAAGTATGGATAGGGGTGTCAACAGGCCGGGTTAGTGTCAGGCCATGTGTTGTCCAATCTCGGCCCAAATTGTACAGCCCAAGCCCAAGCTCAGATGGGCCAAAATAGTCCAGCTTGAGCCCAGCCTGAAATGTTTAATACAGAGCCTGGACAAGAATGTTTATACAGAGCCCGACTCAGGCCTGAGCCCGAATGAAATTTTATAAATATACATTTTGGTGGGCCCCAAATATACCTCTGACATATTTCCTTTTGACATCTAATACACGCATTTAGTGGGCCTCACTTTCAAGGGAGAAAGAGAAAGAGGGGTGAACCTGCTCCAATCATCGACAATGCTTCTGGACGAAGACCTGGCTGTTGCAAGCTGATCAAGGCTTGGTCAGTTGAGGTGCAGAAGAGAGAGGGCGGGGAATTGATTGAAGGTGAGAGAGAGATGGGAAAGAAAGGGCCAGAGGTGAGAGGGAAATGTGGGAGCATTGGGCAACATGTGGGAGAAAGACCAAGGTTGTTTCTTTTTCTTTTAACTAGAAACACCAACTAGTTGAGGTTGCCAGCTCAAGTACGCCCACCCTAGTTTTATGTAAAATCCACCTTAATCAACAGGTATGATACCTCATATTAGGTCCAGAGCACAAAAATTACCTTTGCCAGTGTTTCAAGTGGACCATACGATTGGAGACGGCATACAAGGCAATGCTCACCCTCCAAACTATTTCCCTTTCCCTGGTCCACTTGAATAATGAATGGGCCTGATATTTGGGCCCCACACCTATGTTTTTGTGTAATATCTAATGGATGGAGTGGATTAAATCACGTTACCTTGTAAATATCAAGGGTAGGCATCTCTCAACTATTTTTCCTTGTCCATGCATTTAGACAAGATGCATTGTAAACTGTGACTGTTTTGATTTGTCATTTGTGAAACTAATGATTTGAATTCGTTAACCATACAAGTGATGCAGGTAGCTGTGAGAGAGTTAAGAGTGTCTGATGTCACATTGGAGCCTGGCAGTAGATCATGGCTCGATTGTAGCAGCATTAGCTTGGCTAGGCTGTAGAAGCTTGAGCCGTTTGGTTTTCCTTTGCTTTAGGACTTTACCTTAATATTGATATCCCATACATTAGTTGAATTTTAGTTTGTACGGTCCTTTAGGGACCATTTCAATTCGTACATTTCAGGGTAGATGCTCATTTGCTTTATGATTTAGTTACTCATGCTTTTCTCTGATTTTTCACTATTTGAATCTGCATTCTGATTTTTTTTCATATGAATGAATGATGTAACCTTTGTGGGCATATGGGAAGTACACCCACGTGCAATTCTTCCAATTGTGACACCCAGGTTTGAGCATTGCATTCGAGCGTCGAAAATTTAGGACATTACATAAGAAATCATATGATGGAACGTGATCAAATCCTTCAACGCTCATGACCCCTTCTTCAGAAGTATCCCTATACCAACATTTTTTCATAAGCTATATATTTAGATTAATATATATGTACAGACGTAATATTCTAGTATATTAGCTCATAAACTAACCCTTGCATTAAAGTGTTTAGTGTGGCATGCTAATCCGGGAATACGATCTTACATGTAGATATCTCTTTAGAGTCCAGTGGATGTGTTTTCACCATTCCATGAAGATGGAGAGCCCATAACAGGAATGTATGTCATATCTTATACTAGGATTAAAATGGGTAGTGGTGATGGATAGAGTCTGCTGGATATGCTTCATTGTTCTACGAAGATGGTAAACCTATAGTAGGAAAGCGTGTTTTATTTTATACCGAAAATTTATATCATCAAATATCACATCATCTTTTTATATATAACACTATCATGATGATTCATGCACTTACATCATATATGGTAGTGATGGATGTATATTGGTGATGAGTTGATGGTTTTATGATGGTGGAGAATGGATGGATGTTAGCACTTGTGTTGGAATATATTTGATGAGAAGAGGGCATGGGAAGGGGTAAAACCCATGCCCGGCCGGCCGTTTGGAGTCAGGCTTAGCTGCATGGACTCCCCCATCATCGAATCTGGGTCTAGGTGAGCATTCCAAACATGCAAGAGTCCCCACTACCAAGGACAAGTGGGGAAGAGGTGTGACAAGCCTACCTAGTGGCAGACTGAGTTGGGTGGATATAAATGTTGAGTCGTAACCCCAACTGCAAAGGTCATTAGTATGTGAATGAATGTGTCCCTCAATGGGTTGGTCTGAGTAAGAGGAACGGGATTCAATTGATTGCTACCATTTACCATACTATTGAGGACAGGAGCTCTGCACATAGGTCCATGATGTAGAGCGGGTTGCGGACACTTTCATGTCCGAGATGGACAAGAGAAGGCCCGATCAGAGGTGGAAGTCATCAAAACCGTTAGAACCTTAAAATAGGCATATCTTACAAATTGGAATGAGTTACTTGACGTACCATATATGATTTTGGGGTAGGATGAGCTAATTTAACCAATCAACCCAGCTATTCTGGCTTATCCTCACCGAATTTGCGAGATTCCATTAGATCGACGGTTGAATTTTCTGTTTATTTCCGTTTTTACTATTTTTAGTAAGTTTTGGTTTGATTGTAACTCTTCACCAATCTGTTGGGATTTAGGAGTTGTGTCCAACATGAAAAGTGCTTAGAAAAAATAGGAGAATAATGTGGTTAGGCCATATAGGACACTTACTATAACTATTAAATTTACTATTTATAGTAAGTTATGAATTTTAGGGAGTTTAAGTTGGAGTTTGATTCCGAAACTTCTTCTGAGTTTTGATATCTCTATTTAATGAGTTGTAAATTCATTTTTATAATCTATCAATCAAATTACGAATTTATTTCTATTTTTCTTGCCCCCCCTTCTAGTGGATTTGAGAACTCTCTTTGAGGAGTCCAAAGAAGCTCCGTAGATTCGGAGTAGTTATCTTTGAGTAAGACAGTGCTTGACCTCATCATGTTCATCCTTGCGTCAGTCCACTGGCCGGTCCGAGTTAGATGCCCTATTGTTTGGGACAGGTGGAGATAAATGTAAGGGCTCCACCAGACGGTCCAAGTAGGATGAACATAGATTGGTCGCTAACATTGACCCCTACTGTTGAGGATAGGTGGACCATGCAAAGGTCCACCGGTCGGTCCGAGTAGGATGCCCTACTATCAAAGACAGGCAATGCTGTGATCGTTTGGATTATAGTATATGTGCATATGTGGATTATGTGGGGCATGGATTTTTGCATTCATGCTCATCTTATTTAACTGTTTTACTTGATACTTGCATTTACCTGATATTTATGATGTTATTTTGTGAGTCATGTTCGTTGCATTCATTTTTGCACCACATGCATGTTTATCCTATGTACTAAGTGCTATCCATGGAATCATGTCCATTGCATTCATTTCCACGCCACACACAAGTAACCGAACATGCATTGGTATGTAATCACCACACACGAGAGATGTACTCATTGAGTTTTTGTAAGCTCTTACATTTTTATTTTTTATTTTGGCTAATACAAGTAGCAGGAGAAGCATATAATAGACTTTATTAGCTGCACCCTGATTTTTTTTAATTATTTTTTTTAATATATAATGTATCTTATGTAATTAGAATTTGTGCATTCATTGTCGTATTTGTAAATGTTACATGGTGGGATAAAATTCTAGTTTGGGTTGCTCTCACATATTGGTTGTGATGTTGGATATCATAGTTAAGGGAAAACACTATTAATCCAACCGTACAAAAAATAAATAAAATAAAATAAAATCTTTTGTCACATCCCAAGATCAGAGTCGGGGGCCAAGCTCCATTTTCGAGACATGCAGTTCATGTTTTAACGATTGTCTTGTGGCCATACGGGTCCAGAAGATTGTTAATCATCCATATGGCCATCTTGCCCACTCCAACCATTGTCGGTAATTTTCCGCTTCACAGATCTTATCCTATTTCAATTATTCTTACTGGCCAATCGTACATCATATATATTCAAATTAATAAAATTAGCCCTTTGACTTTTATTTCCCAATTCCTTTTTACATATTCTGTTGATGAATATGACAAAACTATCATCGTTGTGATAAAAATCCTTGTTTTCAAGGTAAAAAGAACCCATTTGAAAGGCTAACTCTCACTTTATAAATCGTCTAATACATTATTAATAAGTGGTTGATCAGTCAGCCAATCTTCACATATTAATACTTTGAGTAAAACACATACATAATAGTGGATCTCACAGAGGCCCTGACACGATCATCCATCTCTACCTACATCCTAGCTGGGGTAGTACCCAATCCACACCCACCCTCAAAACACTTTCATTGGTAGGCATTCGACCATATGTTTTTAAGGGCTCATGTTGATAATGACCCCTCCACTTTGCTCCCACCAAAGGAATGGGTATTTTTTATAGACTCCGTTTGGACAGTGTCTCCTCCAATTGTAGATCAGTTTTGGTTGGTGCTGGAAAAAGCTATATTATATCCATGCAGTTATCTCTTTTTCTAATCTTTTTCTAATTCATTTTACAAAATGAATGAAAAAAAAAAATGTGGTAGATCCAAATCTCAGCTGGATCATACCATAAGAAATAATGTTGATCGAACCGGCCTTTTCTTATTCACATCTTGGACATGAAAGTATCTGATGCCAGCTCTACATTAGGTTAGATGAGCAGATAGTCACCACGGTATGAACTCTATGGACTGCACATCTACGTGGCGCCCACTAGCATGAATGCATGAAGTTGATTTTTAAGTGCTTCATGAGTCACGAGATTCCATCTGTCTGATATCTTTAGGAAAAACCAGCTGCCCACGTTCCATGGGATACATCATACCTCATCTTTCACATCATATATATATGCATCTTTCTTCCATGGTGGGGTCCTTGTGTTTTATCACCTTTACTGGCTGCTATCCCATGGGAATATACTGTGTTATGTTCATGATTGTCAGAATTGAGATATTTGTAGATTTCAATCCATTAATCTGAACGGTTCACAAGACCTGGAACATAGTTTTAAAGGATGCTATTAAAATTGACACTCAATGGATGATTGAAGCATTCCATAAGTTTTTCTTCTCTTACATAACCGTTTGTTTTTTTTAACTCGTGCATAGAATTGATAAGATTTAATGATAGGAGGAGTGCTTCAAACAATAAGAGATCCATGATGGTCTCTAACCAATGGATGACTTAGATTGTTGATTAGATTTATTTCCCTGCGAAAAATCCTGACCACTCATTTTCAAGGTACTGGTTTCATGCGTAGCATCGGTAGGGGATTAGGTGAGTCCCTCGACTCCTCGACTCACCCATAATGGTGTGGCCCGTACTGTGGGGTCCACCTTGATGTATTTATTCTCTATCCATACAGTCCATCCGTTTTTTTAGATTATTTTAATGCTAATCTAAAAAATGAAGCAGATCCAAAATTACAAGTGGACCATACCATAGGAAATGGTGGTGATTAACCATTAATAGGCCACAAAAGTTTTTGAATCAAGCTGATATTTGTTTATTCCTTCATACAGGTTTATATGTCCTTATCAACAGATTAGATGGCATATAAACGCTACAAAAACATTAAGTTACGTAAATGGTACGAGGTTAAATAACCACTGTTTCCTATGATATGGTCCACCTGATAATTAGATTTGCTTCATTTTAGGATAATGTCTTAAAATGACCTCGAAAAAATGGATGGATGGTGTGGATAGAAAATAACTATATCAAGGTGGGCCCAACTGTAAGGGCCACACCGTCTCGAGTGACGTCGGGTTCTCACCTAATCCGTTCCACGAGTTGTCATGGGTGATTTTTGGAGTCAGGCTTAGCTGGAATCCCCCATCATCGAATCCGGGTCTAGGTGAGCATTCTAAACATATTGCGAGTCCCCACCACCGAGGACAAGTGGGGAAGAGGTGTGACAAGCCTCCCTAGTGGCAGACCGAGTTGGGTGGATATAAATGTTGAGTGGTAACCCCGACGAGGGAAAGTCTACTTCAGGGTATGTATTCTTACTCGGAGGAGGAGTTATCTCATGGTCGAGTAAGAAACAGACATCCACAGCTCTTTCATCTATGGAGGTCAAGTACATTGCATGTTGTGCTGCAGTTCAGGAGTGTGTATGGGTTTGCAGATTTCTATTGAGTCTGGGTATTGTACCGAGTGTTCGTCAGCCTATATCGCTGAAGATAGACAATACTTCTGCTATTGACTTGGCAAAGGACCCTAAACACCACCAGAAATCTAAGCAATTGAGATCAAGTATCATTACGTCCGTGATCAAGTGAGAGATAAAAAGGTCGCCCTTAGTTACATTCCTATCAAGGACAGATGAGGCTGATCCCATGACAAAAACCTATAGCTAGAGATCTATTTCAGGTTCACGTCAAGCAGATGGGATTGATGAAAACTGATTGATGTACTTGTTTTGTAATACTTTGATCTTTATTAATGAATAATACATTCCATTTATTTAGTATTGAAAACTAATAGAAACTAGGTAAGAAGATCATCAGCATTTACCTTGAGATCATGTAGGATTTCTATTTTTGTCAGCAGGCCGGTCACCCACTCGAACGGGTTGACCAACCTTAAATGTACAAGAGAGGTACATTTGGGGCTATGTTTATACATTGAGGTATGAACTTCCCTTTATTGTGAATAATAAAGGATGAGGATATGAGTGAGTGTATCTGCCTACAATCTTATAAAGATTGTAGATGAGACTGATAAAGTCGAATAAAATAATCGCACCATTCCTATACATGCGATCAATGTTATGGCCTGAATTAAAGTCAGGTTATGAGGTTATGAGATGAGTCGTACCTTTGTAGAATAACCTGCGTACTGTAGATCCGATTACACCTAGTATTGTCTACTTACGACGTGGGTTGTAGCCATGTGCTGGGACTATTACCTACAGATTGCTTTGATTCGATCTAATCATTGCAACGTGCGAGTAGCCAGTCCTGTAAGTGACTCTTGTGTCCTTAGCTACCATCCTTTTATATATATGAGGATGAGATTGAGTGATGCTACTTTAGTGTGACAATGACGAAGGTCCTTGATTGACCAGACTCGGTTACGCTAGGAAAGGGCTTGATTAATTCCAAATTACACATCTGCGTGGGGAAGATCCCGTGACAACTACACCAAGTTCTAGAACTATTAATACGCACTCGAAGACTTATCCGCCGGCAGTAGTTATCGAGTTGTTTTTATTGACTTTTTGCAAACAATATTTTTCTTAAAAAGCATATATATAAGTATTGCTTTGAATTGGTTTTAGTCGAAATTTGTGAAAAATCAAGTTTTCAGAATAAACTCGATAAGTTGGATAAGTGCGTATGTTGGCCGAGTACTCCAGATCGGGAGTTAACTTCATCCGGTGGTGGTCATGCGGACTAGGACAGACATTACAAGCTTAGGTTATTGAGTACTAGTTAGGTGGTCACTTAGTACTTAAGCACCTGTGAGAAGATTATGGTGATCCAGCTGGTCCCACGCCTCTGATTCTTTTGATCGTGATGTTTTGGTATTTGATTGTTATAAGGCAAGTTAGTTGGATAAATTTTTTGTGTCTATTCCACAATGTGATTGAGTGGGAGATGTTGGAC